>CM038214.1:194153143-194517497 GCA_021442155.1 Cymbidium sinense
CATTGCTTCGTTCGGTTACATTATTGCTCAAAAAGTATTAAAATAAATAAAATAAAATAAAATAATAAATAAAATAAAAACCTAAATAAAATGAAAATAAAATAAAATAAAACCTAAAATAAAACCTAAACTAAACACAAGCTTAAAAATAAAATAAAATAAAAAATAAAAATAAGAAACTAAATAAATAAACAAAAAACTAAAATAAAAAAAAATATAATGAACCTAAAAATAAAAAAAAAATAAAATAAAATTAAACGTTAAAAATATAAAATAAACCTAAAATAAAATAAAATAAAAACTAAATAAAAACATAAACCTAAAAAATAAACCTAAAAATAAATTAAAAATAAAACTTAAACCCTAAACTAAAAAAAAAACATAAACCTAAAATAAACAAAATAAAATGTACCTAAATAAAAATAAACTTAACTAAAATAAATAAAACCTAAACCTAAACCTAAAATAAACTAAACCTAAACCCTAAACTAAATAAAATAAAATAAATTAAAAATAAGCGTAAACCTAAACTAAAAAATAAAACACAAAAATAAACCTAAAATAAAAAACTTAAAACCTAAACCTAAAAAACTAAAATAAATACCTAAATTTAAACCTAAAAATAAAAAATTAAACCTAAACCTAAAAATAAAAATAACAATAAACTAAACATAAACATAAACACTAAACCTAATAAATAACCTAAAATAAAAAACCTAAACTGAAATAAATAAACATAAAATAAATAAATTAAATTAAATAAAAAAATAAACCTAAATAAAAATGAATGAAAATAAATAAAAATAAATTAAATAAAACTAAACTCTTGGTTTACTTATTTTTTAAAAATCTAAAAACCCTAAACTAAATCCTAAATCTAAACCCTAAACCTAAACCCTAATAACCACCCACCCATAACCCCCACCTACATAAACCAACCACCTCTGGCTAATCCTAAACCCTAAACCCTAAGGATAAACCACAACTAAACCTAAATGACCAACTAACCACTAAACAAACCTCCACAAACAACCCTGAGCTAAAGCCTAAAAAACCCTATAACCCTAAACCCTAAAAAAAATCCTAAACCCTAAACCATAAGCAACACAAAACCCTAAAACCCTCCCTAAAATCTAAAACTTAAACTAAATAAAACCTAATAAAATAAATAAAAAAACCTAAACCTAAATATAATAAAAAAATAAAATAAAATCAAACTAAACTAAACCTAAACCTAAACCTAAAATAAGATATAAAAAAAATAAAAAATAAACTAAAATAAAATAAAGAAAACTAAACTAAATAAAATAAATAGAATAAAACCTTAATAAAATAAAACTAAACATAAAATAAAATAAAATAAACCTAAAATTTAATAAAATAAAACTTAATAAAACCTAAACTTAAAAATAAACCTAAAATAAATTTAAAAAACTTAAACCCTAAATAAAGAAAACTTAAAATAAAACAAAATAAAAAATTAAACAAAATTAAATAAACCAAAACCTAAACAAAAATAAACTAAACTAAAATAAATAAAACTTAAACCTAAACTAAACAAAATAAAATAAAAATAAAATAGACTAAACCTAAACTAAAATTAAAACCTAAAATAAACCTAAAATAAAACCTAAACCTAAAAAATAAAATAAAATGTAAACCTAAAATAAAAATTAAACATAAACTTAATAAAATAAAATAAAATCAACAAAATAAACCTAAACCTAAAATAAACTAAAATAAAAAAAATAAACTAAAATAAATAAACCAAAATAAATAAACTAAACTAAATAAAATAAACATGATAAAAATAAAAATAAAATAAGTATAATAAATTTAAAATAAATTAAATAAACTAAACTATTGGTTTGTTTAATTTTTTCTTTTAAAAAAAAACCCTAAACCCTAAACCCTAAACCCTAAACCATAAATCCTAAATCTTAACCCTAAACCCTAAACCTTTAACTGTAAACCCTAAACCCTAAACTGACCCTAAACCCTAAACCCCTAAACTAAAAACCACCCTAAACCCTAAAAAAACCTTAAACCCAAACCTAATAATAACTACCCTAAACCTTAAACCCTAAACTAACCCCAAACCCTTAGCTAACCCTAAACATTAAATTCTAAACCCTAAAAAATATAAACCCTGAAGCCTAAATACTAAATCATAAACCTAAATCCAAAAATTCCTAAACCATAAAACCCTAAACCCTAAACCTAAACTGAATAAAACCTAAAGAAATAAATAAATAAACCAAAATCTAAATAAAATAATATATAAAATAAAATAAAAACCTAAACTAAAATCTAAACTTAAACATAAAAAATAAAATAAAGTAAAAAATAAAAATAAACTAAAATAAAATAAAGAGAAACCTAAACTAAACTAAAAAGTAAAATAAATCTAAGAATAAAAACCATAATAAAATGAAAAATAAATGTAAAATAAAAATAAAATAAAATAAAAACTAAATAAAACTTAAACTTAAGGAATAAACCTAAAAATAAATAAAAAAATAAATAAAACTAAAATAAAAAAAAACCTAAACCTAAATTGAAAATAAAATAAACAAAATTAAATAAACCTAAACCTAAACAAAAATAAATAAAACCTAAACCTAAGCCTAAAATAACCTAAACCTAAATCTAAACCTAAAAATAAATAGAATAAAATAAACTAAAAATAAACCTAAACCTAAACTAAAAAAAAACTTAAAATCAAACCAAAAACCTAAACTTAAAAAAAAATGAAACTCTACTAAAAACTAAACATAAACCTAAACCAAAAAAGTAAACTAAAATAAAAAACCTAAACCTAAAATAAATAAACTAAACTAAATAAAAAGAAAAAATAAACATAAATAAAAATAAAGAATAAAATAAACTAAGATAAATAAAAAATAAACTAAATAAACCTAAGCCTAACAATTTAATAAATTTTTTAAAAAAACCCTAAACCATCAATCCTAAACCCTAAATCTTAAACCCTAAACCCTAAAACTAACACTAAACCTTAAACCCTGAACCTACAACCCTAAACCTATAACCCTAAACCCTAAATCCTATACCATAATAAATCCTAAAACCTAAACCCTAAACCCTAAATCCTAAACCCTAAATCCTAAAAGCATAAACCATAAAACCATAAACCCTAAATCTTAAACCCTACACCCTAAACCCTAAGCCCTAAACCCTAAACCCTAAACCCTCGACCTTAAACCCTAACCCTACACCCTATATGCTAGACCCCAAACCCTAAACCTAAACCTAAAGTAACAAAATAAATTTAAAAATAAAATTAAACACTAAAACCTAATAAACCTAAACCTAAGCCTAAACATTAGGAATGGGCAGAACCTTGACGGCATGAACATCACCGTCAACCAGGCTTAGTCTATATTTGGCGATGAAGGCGAAGTCGAAGGCGGCAGTTATCACAGTGGTGCTGGGGGATCTGGAGGTGGTGGCCAAAGAAGTGGTGGTTATGGAGGAGGGAGGAGCGATAGAGGTTACAACTGCGGTGATAGCGGAGGGTAAGATTGGGGATCTGGGGTAGTTTTGATGGGAACTAGAGAAACTAAAGAATGATCGATCTGATCTGTTGTTATGGAACTATGTCTTTATAGAAAAGAAGGTTCTACTTATCTAGGGTCTTTAATTTTCTCTATGTGAGCTCATTTTTTTATCTATGTCATCGCATATGTCCTAGAAAATGTAGTGTGTTACTTGTTTGATGAAATCGAGATTATGAAAAAATGAATATGAATTTTTTATCTTTAAAAGAAACCAAAAACTCTAAACCCTAAACTAAAACCAAACTTAGACTTAAAACCTAAACCCTAAACCCTGAAATCCCCAAAATCCTAAATCCTAAACCCTAAAACCCTAAACCCTAAACCCTAAAACCTAAACCCAAAACCATAAACCCTAAATCCTAAACCCTACACCCCAAACCTTAAACCCTAAACCCTAAACCCTATAACTAAACCCTAAACCCTAAACTCTAAGCTCTAAAAGCTAAAAACCTAAACCTAAACTAAATAAAATCTAAAAATAAAATAAATTGAAGAACCTAAACAAAATTAAATAAAAAATAAAATAAAATAAAAACCTAAACTAAAACCTAAACCTAAACCTAAACCTAAAAAGAAAATAAAAAAATAAAATAAAAACTAAAATAAAATAAAATAAATAAAAACTTAAACTAATCTAAAAAAAATAGAAAAACCTAAATAAAATTAAAACTAAACCTAAAATAATAATAAATTAAACCAAAAATAAAATAAAATAAAAATTGAAAAAAACCTAAACCTAAAAAATAGACCTAAAAAAAACCTAAACCCTAAAAAAAAAACTTAAAATAAAAATAAAATAAACCTAAACTTAAACTAAAATAAGCTAAACTAAAATAAATAAATCCTAAACCTAAACCCTAAATAAAATAAAATAAACTAAAAATAGACCAAAACCTAAAGTAAATAAAACCTAAACCTAAAAAGTAAGTTAAAAATAAACCTAAACCTAATAAACAAAATAAAAATAAACCTAAACCTAGACATAAAAAATAAACTAAAATAAAAAACATAAACTAAAATAAATATACTAAACAAAATAAAAATAAAAATAAAAATAAAATAAAATATAAAAAATAAAAAATAAACAAAATAAACAAAATAAACCTAAACCTATTAGTTTACTTAATTTAAAAAAAATTTAAAAAATTAAAATTTAAACAAATTTTTAAAAAAATTCTAACCTTAAAATTAACCCTAAACCTTGAACCTTAAACCTACAATCCTAAATCGTAAGCCTTATACCTTAAAACCCTAAACCCTAAACCCTAAACCTTAAACCCTAAAACCCTAAACCCTAAACCTTAAATCCTAAACCCTAAAACCTTCAACCCTAAACCATAACCCCTAAACCATAAGAACAAACAAACCTAAACCTAAACTAAATAAAACCTAAAAATAAAATAAATAAAAAAACCTAAACCTAAATAAAATAAAAAAATAAAATAAAATAAAAACCTAAACTAAAAGCAAAGCCTAAACCTAAACATAAAAATAAAATAAAATTGAAAATAAAAATTAAACTGAAATAAAATAAATAAAAACCAAAACTAAACTAAAAAAATAAAATTTACCTAAAAATAAAAAACATAATGAAAATAAAAAGTGAACGTAAAATAAAAATAAAATAAAATGAAAACAAAATAGAAACCTAAACCTAAAAAATAAACCTAAAAATAAATAAAAAAGAAAACCTAAACCCTAATCTAAAAAACAAATAACCTAAAACAAAAGTAAATAAAATAAAATAAACCTAAACCTAAACTAAAATAAACTAAATTATAATAAATAAAACATTAATCTAAACCTAAAATAAACTAAACCAAAACCCTAAACTAAATAAAATAAAATTAACTAAAAATAAACCAAAACATAATCTAAAAAAATAAAACTTAAGAATAAAACAAAAATGAAAACCTAAAACTTAAACCTAAAAAAATAAAATAAAAAATAAAACATAAACCTAATAAATAAAATAAAAATAATACTAAACTAAAAAATAAACATAAACCTTAACCTAAACCTAAAAATAAACTAAAAAAAAAATGTAAAATGAAAACCTAAAACTTAAACCTAAAAAAAATAAAATAAAAACCTAAAGTATGCCTAAAATAAAAAAATAAACCTAAAACTAAAAAATTAAATAAAAATAAAACTAAAATAAAAAATAAACATAAACCTAAGCCTAAACCTAAAAAATAAACTAAAATAAGTAAACCTAAAATAAATAAACTAAACTAAATAAAAATAAAAAATATAAAATAAACTCAAATAAATAAAAAATAAACTAAATAAACCTAAACTTATCAGTTTACTTAATTTTTTTAAAAAAACACTTGAACCCTAAACCCTAAACCTTAAACGCTAAATCGAAACCCTATACCATAAATCCTAACCCTAAAACTAACCCTAATCCCTAAAATCCCTAAAAAAACCCTAAACCCTAAACCCTAAACTAACCCTAAACCCTAACCCTAAACTCTAAACCCTAAATGCTGAAACCCTAAGCCCTAAGCTCTAAACTAACCCTAAACCCTAAACCTAGACCCTAAAAACCCTAAATGCTAAAGCCTAAACCCAAAACCCTAAACTAACCCTAAACCTTAAACTAACCCTAAACCCTAAAGCTTGAATAAAGGTGTCATTAATAGTAGATCTAAAGAATGACCCAATCCTAACATAGTTAAGGTAGCTAAAGAAAATGTCTTCAAGAGACTTTCCCTTGATTGTTAGGGATTTGAATACCCTAAACCCGAAATAAATCATAAAAATATTTATTTAATAAATCAGATGATGAAATTTGTTAAATTTGAAGTGGGAATTAGGTTTTAGTACCAAAGGTGTGCTAAGCCACTTGTAGTCTAAAAAGTAAGATTTTATGTTCAAAATGAATATTATATGTTGTAACATAGTATAACATCATATATTATAATATATTGTTCTACACATTTTAAATTCTTTTAGTATTTTACAATCATGCAATCGAGCCTACACTAGCATTATTTATAAAAATGTTGATTTAGAATTTAAAATGGTAGAATTTGATTCAAAATAGGTAGAGCATGGCATCATAATATATTATTTCAATTTAAAATATGTAACTGATATGACCAAAATATATAGTTTTTTATTGTTTAGACTAATTTTATGATTTTTTATCTTAAGCAATCCCTTATAATGTGATATGCAATATAATATAATCTGATATGTTATAGTTTATTATAATATAGGATGCCATAACATAGAGTAGCATCATGCATTATAGCATACTATTGTGTATTACTACTTGTTGTTTAGGATATTTTAGTTTATTTTAGAATGATGTAGTAGAGTTTGTATTAGTATAATTCATAAAAATATTGATTTATAGGCTGAGATGATGGGATTTGGCCAAATTTAAGGTAAGCTTTAGGGAACATCATTAGGGTGTGCTATGGTGTGTCATTTAATCAAAAGAATGGAATTTTGCATCCAAAATAAATGTTCATTTTTCAACCAAATTTTATAAATTTTTTTGCTTAAAGTGATTCATTTTAAGGTGTAATGTATGATAATATATTATATGAAAGCATAAAATATAATGTACATAACAATATACTTCACATATATATGTGGTGGTGTGTTACTAAATGTTATTGTACATTTTAGTATGTTTTACTTTTGTTATAATACATTAGGTCAAAAACTCACAAAAATGTTAATTTGAATGTTGAGATGGACGAATTTGGCCAAATTCATGGCACACACCAAGAAGCAACACTAAAATTATGCTATTTTGTACCATTTCTAATAGAAAAATAAAAATTTTACATCCAAAATGAACATTATTTATATTTTGAGAAAATTTTGTTATTTGTTCCTTTTAAGTGATCCTAATGAGGTGTAATGTTAGACAAGATAATATATTATAACAAATTATAATATAACATCATATATTATAATAAAATATAGTGTGTTAATTCACACTATAATATGTTTAGCATGATATTGTATAGTTAGTTTGAGCTTGCACCATCAGAAATCATAAAATGTTGATTATAATGTTAAGATGATGTAATTTGAATGGATACATTGTTAGGCTTTTGTTTAAAGTATTAAAGGTGTGCATCAAAGAAGAAATAAGATTTGGTGAGAATTCCATGTCAAGCACATGGAGGGAGATCCGCTTGGGGATCACACATGCATTGGACATGACATGTGAGGGGTCTATGTCGAGGGTATAGACGAAGAAAATCTGCTAGGGATAAGGTTTGAATTTGATTTGATTATGTGATTTATGGAAAGAAGATCCGTTGGGGATAAGAATCTATAATCCACCAAGGTTTAAGATTGAATCAACTTTAATTTTTTTTGGTTTAATTGATGTGGAGGCATATTTGCTAGAGATATGGGCTCAGTCAGGGATCAATATGAACCTTCCACTAGGGAAGCAGGTTTGGGCTATCCACTGGGGATTGGGTTTTGAGTTTAATTTGATAGATTTATTTGGGGATGTATCCACTGGGGATAAGAGTTTAGTTGGATTTCTTTGAATTAGTCTCTATTTGGGGAGTTGGTTGAATTTGGCTCCACTAGGGAGGTTGGTTTTGAATTTGATTTGTTTGCTTGACTTGTTTATATATGATTTGGGGCTCCACTAGGGAGAAGGTTGATTTAACTCCACTGGGGAAAATCAGATTGGGTTTAATTTAATCTGAGTTAATGTATGGACCCTGTTGGTGTATGATGGATCCACTAAGAAGGGGCTATATCAACCTTGACCTACTTCAAGTTTACAAATCCAAAGGGATAGTCTACTGGTTATGGGGTAGAGCTAGCCAACCTAAGGGGTTTCCTTTCGGAGAGAAATGACTATGCTAAGAAGAAGGCATATCAAACTTAAATCTTCCAAAGTGAGGAACAACCACTAGGGTAACCATTTGGATGCACAACTAATCAAACCTAACCTAGGGCGACTACTAAGTGAATGTTGTTGGGACTTATATCAACTCAAAAGTAGTCAGGATTAATTTTATCCTAATTTTAGGTGATTTCATATGGTTTATTTGGTTTAGTTTGATTTCAAATTGAGGGCAAATTTGCTAGAGATGTGAGCTCGATCAAATTTAATAGATTTAATTTGTGGACCATGTTGGCGATGGACCCACTAAGAAGGGGCTATATTGGACTTGTCCTATCTCTGATTTACAAATCCAAAAGGATAGTCTACTAGCCATGGGGTAGAGCTAGCTAACCTAAGCAGTTGCATTTCAGTGTGCAATGGTTGTGCTAGAAAAAGGCACAACAGACTTACATCTGCTAAAGCAGGGAACAACCATTGGGGTGACCTGTTGGTAGCACAATAAATTGAACCTGACTTAGGGGCGACTACTGAGTGAATGCAGTTAGGGACATATATCAACTCAAAAGTAGTCAGGTGATTCATATAGGAATTTTCTTGACACTACCCTAATGATAGGATACCTGATTGGGAAAAGGTACCCCTAGGGGTGTCCTCCTAATCCACAGATGAATATATATTTTGTTTATATGTTTGCATGGACCTTATTAGTGTGTGAGGGACCCCACTGAGAATGGGCTATGTCAGCTTTAACGTGTCTCAAATTTATTAGACCAAAGGAGAATTTTCACATCCACAGGATGGATTCTCCAACCACATGGGTGGAAGGAAAGAACTTCAACTGATAGAACTAGTGTCTAAATGGGGTCACAAAGGACATGATCCAAATGTAGTGCCCACATGGGAGGTGCTGCTAGGGGCATTATCTTGAGGCCTGGAAGAGAAAGCCCATAGGTGTATGGTGGCCAACTCAAGGAGAAAGCATAGACTTACATAAAATGAGTGGTCCTACAAAAGCAGAACTAACCAACCTAAGGTGTATCCAAAATGTGTGTGTATTCAGATAGTGAGAACCAACCAACCTAAGGTGCCCTAATCAATTTGGAAAGAAAGCGCAGTTTACAACTTTCCAACTAACCGATCATCGATAATCATCATAAGATGCTATTGACCTAGAGCAAGTATAGCTGGAGCCGAGGAAGGGCTAGACCTAAACTTGAAGCATCGAAGGAAGGAGCGCTAAGACTTATCCTACACCTCAAATATACTAACCCTCATGAAGGATAATCCAAGAAGAAGGCATAAACTCGATCCTCTTAAACCCAACATAAGGTAACCTACCATGCAAGAAACCAAACTAACAAGGCCATAATAAATAAGGCAAGTGTAAACTTACATCCTCCAAAACATGAAGACCAGGGTGACATACTTAGGGTAGCAACAAACCTAAAAAAATAGTTACAGTGTTATCTTAACCAGTAGCCTGAGATAAAGATGTGTTCATTTTATATGTTTGTGTGTAGTTTGTGTAAATATGAAGGATACATCGCTAGTTCCTTAGACCTACCCTAAACACATCATGGTGGATTCAAAACAAGAATACTTAAAATGGAAGAGATTGAATAAATGGAATTAAACTAAAACTTATACCCTAAACCCTAAACCTTAAAAAGCTAAAAACCTAAACATAAACTAAATAAAACCTAAAAATAAAACAAATAAAAAACCTAAACTAAAATAAAATGAAAAAATAAAATAAAATAAAATATAAACTAAAACCTAAATGTAAACCTAAACCTAAAAAGAAAATAAAATAAAAAATAAAAACTAAGCTAAAATAAAATGATTAAAAACCTAAACAAAACTAAAAAAAATAAAAAAAACCTAACTAAAATAAAACTAAACCAAAATTAAAATAAAATAAACCTAATATAAAATAAAATAAAACTAAATAAAACCTAAACCTAAAAAAAATAAACCTAAAATAAAACCTAAAATAATAAAAAAACCTCAACCCTCAATTAAAATAAACCTAAACCTAAAATAATAAAATAAACCTAAACTAAAAGATAAACTAAATTAAAAAAAATAAAGCCTAAACCTAAACCTAAAATAAATTAAACCTAAACCTAAACCTAAATAGAATAAAATAAACCTAAACCTAAACTAAAAAATAATACCTAAAAATAAACCAAAAATAAAAACCTAAACCTAAAAAAATAAAATAAAAATATGAACCTAAACCTAAAAATAAAAAATAAAACCAAAACAAATAAAATAAAATTAAAACTAAAATAAAAAATAAAATTAAACCTAAACCTAAAAAATAAACTAAAATAAATAAATTAAACTAAATAAAAATAAAAATAAACCTAAATAAAAAATAATAACAAACTAAAAGAAATATAAAATAGACTAAATAAAATAAATAAACCTAAACCTACCAGTTTACTTAACTTAAATAAAAAAAAAAAACAAATAAAAAAGCCCTAAACCCTAAACATATAGCCCTAATCCCTAAACCCTAAAACCCTAAACCTTAAACTCTAAAATCTAAACCCTAAACCATAAACCCTTAACCCTAATCTCTAAAATCTACCAGCCTAAACCCTAAACCCTAAACTGAAAACCCTAAACCCTAAACCCCTAAAAACCAAAAAACCTAAACATAAAAAAACCCTAAAAAAAAAAACCTTAAACCGAAATATAAAATAAAATAATATAAAAACCTAAACTAAAACCTAAACCTAAACCTAAAAAAAAAACTAAACTAAAATAATTAAACCAAAAACCTAAACTAAACTAAAAAATATAATGAACCTAAAAATAAAAAACCCAAATAAAATAAAAACTAAATGTAAAATAAAATAAAATAAAATGAAAACTAAAAAAAACATAAACCTAAAAAATAAACCAAAAAATAAATTAAAAATAAAACCTAAACCCTAAACTAAAAAAAACATAAACCTAAAATAAAAATAAAATATACCTAAACTAAAATAAACTAAACTAAAATAAATAAAACCTAAACTTAAACCTAAAATAAACTAAACCTATACCCTAAACAAAATAAAATA
Organism: Cymbidium sinense; assembly: GCA_021442155.1. Lineage (NCBI taxonomy): Eukaryota > Viridiplantae > Streptophyta > Magnoliopsida > Asparagales > Orchidaceae > Cymbidium > Cymbidium sinense. The sequence continues at coordinate 194,164,636 of CM038214.1, forward strand.
AAATAAATTAAAAATAAACCTAAACCTAAACTAAAAAATAAAACATAAAAATAAACCTAAAGTAAAAAACTAAAACCTAAACCTAAAAAAATAAAATAAAATAAACCTAAACCTAAAAAATAAAATAACAATAAAACTAAACTAAAACAAACATAAACATAAACCTAAACCTTAAGAATAAACTAAAATCAAAAACTATAACTAAAATAAATAAACCTAAAATAAATAAATCAAACTAAATAAAAATTAAAAATAAACCTAAATAAAAATAAAAAATAAAATAAACTAAATTAAATAAAAAATAAACTAAATAAACCTAAACCTACCGGTTTACTTAATTTTTTTTAAAACCTAAACCCTAAACCCTAAATCCTAAATCCTAAAACTAACCCTAAACCTTAAAACTATAACCCTAAAAAACGTTTAAACCTTAAATCCTAAAACCTAAACCCTAATCCGAAACCCTAAAACCATAAACCCTAAATCATAAACCCTACACCCGAAACCTTAAAACCCTAAACCCTAAACCCTAAACCCTAAACCCTAAACCCTAAACCCTAAACCCTAAAAATCTAAAACCTAAACTTAAACTAAATAAAACCTAAAAATAAAATAAATAAAAAACCTAAACCAAAATATAATAAAAAAATAAGAGAAAATAAAAACCTTAACTAAAACCTTAACGTAAACCTAAAAGTAAGATAAAATAAAAAATAAAAATAAAATAAAATAAAATAAAGAAAAACTTAAACTAAACTAAATAAAATAAAATAAACCTAAGAATAAAAAACCTTAATAAAATAAAAACTAAACGTAAAATAAAAATAAAATAAACCTAAAATATAATAAAATAAAAATTAAATAAAAACCTAAACATAAAAAACAAACTTAAAAATAAATATTAAAAAACCATAAACCCTAAACTAAGAAAACCTATAAATAAAATAAAATAAAATAAAAAATTAAACAAATTTTAAAAAACATAAACACAAACCAAAATAAACTAAACTAAAATAAATAAAACCTAAACCAAAACCTAAACCTAAACTAAACAAAATAAAATAAATGAAAAATAGACCTAAACCTAAACTAAAAAATAAAACCTAAAAATAAACCTAAAATAAAACCTAAACCTAAAAATATAAATAAATAAACCTAAACTAAAATAAAAAATAAAACCTAAAATAAAATAAAAAAATAAAATAACAAAAAAAAAATAAATAAACTAAACCTAAAAAAATAAAATAAAATATAACATAAAATGTAAACCTAAAGCTAAAAATAAAAAAATAAAACCTAAACCTAAAAATAAAATAAAAATAAAAATCAACAAAAAAAATAAACCTAAACCTAAACCTAAAAAATAAACTAAAATATATAATGAAATAAATTTAAAATAAACTAAATAAACCTAAACCTATTGGTTTACTTAATTTTTCTTTAAAAAAAAAAACCCTAAACCCTAAACCCTAAACCCTAAACCCTAAATGCTAAACTAACCTGAAACCCTCAACTAACCCAAAACACTAAATCAAAAACCTTAAAAATTGTAAACCTTAAAGTTTAAACACTAAATCATAAACCTTTAACCCTAAACCTAAATCCTAAACCCTAAAACCCTAAACCCTAAACCCTAAAACCAAAAAACTAAAACATAAATTGAATAAAACCTAAGAAAATAAATAAATAAACCTAAAGCTAAATAAAATAAAATAAAATAAAAACCTAAACTAAAACCAAAACCTAAACCTAAAAATAAAATAAAGTAAAAAATAAAAAGAAACTAAAATAAAATAAAGAAAAACGTAAACCGAACTAAAAAATAAAATAAACCTAAGAAAAAAAACTTTAAAAAAATAAAAAATAAATGTAAAATAAAAATAAAATAAAGCTAAACTAAAATAAAATAAAAACTAAATAAAACTTAAACTTAAAGAATAAACCTAAAAATAAATAAAAAATAAAACCAAAACCCTAAACTAAAAAAAAACATAACCCTAAAATAAAAATAAAATAAATAAATAAATAAAATAAAATAAACCTAAACCTAAACTAAAAAAACTAAACAAAAATAAACAAAACCTAAGCCTAAACCTAAAATAAACAAAACCTAAATCTAAACCTAAACTAAATAAAATAAATTAAAATAATCTAAATATAAACCTAAACCTAAAAAAAAAAAATAAAACCTAAAAATAAACCTAAAACTTAAACTCAATAAAAAAAATAAAAATGAAACTCTACTAAAAAATAGAGCTAAACCTAAACCTAAACTTAAAAAAAAACTAAAATAAAAAACTAAATCTAAAATAAATAAACCTAAAATAAATAAACTAAATTAAATTAAAATAAAAAATAAACAAAAATTAAAATAAATTAAAAATAAACTAAATAAACCTAAACCTAACAGTTTACTTAATTTAAAAAAATAACCTTAAACCTTCAATCCTAAACCCTAAACCCTAAACCCTAAAACTAACCCTAAACCCAAAACCGAAAACCCTAAAAAACCCTAAACCCTAAACCCTAAATCGTAAACCCTAATCCAAAACCCTAAATGCTAAAAGTATAAACCCTAAAACCCCAAACCCTAAACCCTAAACCCAATGCCCTAAACCCTAAACCCTAAACCCTAAACCCTAAACCCAAACCCTACACCCTAAACCCTAGACCCCAAGCCACAAACCTAAACCTAAACCTAAAGTAATGAAATAAAATAAAAAATAAACATAAACCCTAAAACCTAATAAACCTAAACCTAAACATAAACTCTAAGAATGGACAAAACTTGAAACAAGAACACCGCCAACCAGGATTTATCTAGATTTGGTGATGGAGATGAAATCAAAGGTGATGGTTATCACAGTGGTGGTGGGGGATCTGGAGGTCTTGGTGGATATGGAGGTGGTGGTCGAGCAAGCAGGATTATGGAGGCGAGGAGTGACGGAGGTTATGCCATGGGTAAGGGGTAAGATCGAGATAGTGGATCCCTGCAAGAGGTCGGGGTGGTTTTGATGGGAACTAGAGAAACTAAAGATTTACCACCGACATATGTTTATGGAACTGGTCTTTACAAAGATGATTCTACTTTTCTAGGTCTTTAATTTCTATGCGCTCATTTTGATCTATGTCATCGCGTATGTCTTAGAAAACTTAGTGTGTTACTTGGTTAATGAAATTGAAATGAAGAAATATTAAATCAGAATTTGTTCTCTTTTAAAAAAAACCAAAAACCCTAAACCCCAAACTAAACCAAAAACTTAGACCTGAAACCTAAACCCTAAACCCTAAACACTAAACCCTAAACCCAAAAAACCCCAAATCCTAAAACCTAAACACTAAAACCCTAAACCCTAAAACCCTAAACCCTAAACCCTAAAACATAAACCTTAAACCCTAAATCCTAAATCCCAAACCCTAAACCCTACACCCCAACCCTTAAACCCTAAACCCTTTACCCTAAACTCTAAAAACCTAAAAACCTAAAAACCTAAACCTAAACTAAATAAAACCTAAAAATAAAATAAATAAAAGAACCTAAACAAAAATAAAATAAAAAAATAAAATAAAATAATAACTTAAACTAAAACCTAAACCTAAAAAGAAAATAAAATAAAAAATTAAAATTTAAATAAAATAAAATAAATAAAAACCTAAACTAAACTAAAACAAATAGAAAAACTTAAATAAAATAAAAACTAAAACTAAAATAAAAATAAATTAAACCAAAAATAAAACAAAATAAAAACTGAATAAAATCCTAAACCTAAAAATAAATAAAAAATAAAACCTAAACCCTAAACTAAAAGAAAAAAATAAACTTAAAATAAAAATAAAATAAACCTAAACCTAAAGTTAAATAAATTAAACTAAAATAAATAAATCCTAAACATAAACCCTAAATAAAATAAAATAAACTAAAGATAAACTTAAACCTAAACTAAAAAATAAAACCAAAAATCAAAACTAAAATAAAAACCTAAAACCTAAACCTAAGAAAATAAAATAAAAACCTAAACCTAAAGCTAAAAATAAAAAATAAAACCTAAACCTAAAAAATAAAATAAAAATAAACTTAAACCTTAAAAATCAGATAAAAATAAACCTAAACCTAAAAAAATAAAATAAAAATAAACCTAAACCTAAACTTAGAAAATAAATTAAAATAAAAAACCTAAACTAAAATAAATACACTAAAAAATAAAAATAAAAAAGACCTAATAAAAAATAAAAAATAAAATAAACTAAAATAAATAAAAAATAAACTAAATAAATAAAATAAACCTAAACGTACAAGTTTACTTAACTTTAAAAAATTAAAAAAAAATTAAAAAAACCAAACCCTAAAATTAACCCTAAACCCTATACCCTAAACTCACAACCCTAAACCATAAGCCATATACCTCCAAACCCTAAACCGCAAACCCTAATCCCTAAACACTAAACTCTAAAAATCTAAACCTTAAACCATAAACCCTAAAATGTACAACCCCAAACACTATACCCTAAACCCCAAACCCTAAACCTTAAACCCTAAACCCTAAAAACCAAAAAACCTAAACCTAAACTAAATAAAACCTAAAAATAAAATAAATAAAAACCTAAACCTCAATAAAATAAAATAATAAAATAAAATAAAAACCTAAAATAAAAGCTAAGCCTAAACCTAAATCTAAAAATAAAATAAAATTGAGAAAAAAACTAAACTACAATAAAAAAATAAAAACCAAAACTAAACTAAAAAATAAAATATACCTAAAAATAAAAAAAATAAATAAAATAAAAACTAAATGTAAAATAAAATAAAATAAACCTAAAATAAAATAAAATAATCAAGGAATTTATTAGGATCATCTGGTACATGTCATTTTTTAGGATCATCACTTGTGTCTTGGTCATCTAGGAAACAAAATTCGTAGCTTTATCCACCGAGGTCAGTACATAGTCGCTTTAATTATGTTGCTCAGGTCCTTTGGTTAAAGCAACAATTAGAAGATTTTGGTATTAAGCAAGATCACATTCTAGTTCTGTGTGATAATGCTAGTGCTATTAGTTTGAATAAAAATCATATCCAGCACTCACGCACCAAGCATATAGAAATTAGACATCATTTTATTAGGGATCATCTTTTGAAAGGTCATGTTAATATTAATTTCATTAGTACCAATATACAAATTGCAGATATTTTTACAAAACCCTTACCAGAAGAATGTTTTTGTACTTTAAGATGCATGCTTAGAATGTTAGATCCTAATACTTAAAATTATATGTAGCTTGTTCTCACTTTTTGATTTTGTCAAAAGGGAGAGAAGAGTAAAATGTTGGTTAGTATTAAGTCTATTTTATGCATACATTTAGGGGGAGCAACATTATTCATCTTTTGTGCATAAATGTTTTTTAGAAGAGAATTTTTTTTTTCAAAAACTATGATGAAAGGTCAATTTTCACCTTCATCAAAATCAATACCCAACATTAGTTTGTCATCATCAAAAAGGGGGAGATTGTTGGCTTAATGAGCCTCATGTTCAATGCTCAATTTTGATGATGATAACAAATGAATTCTTGGATGTTCTAATGAATGTTTTTATGTATTTTAGATATATCAATTGCTAATTATATATCCAATACATCTCATAATATGTTTGAGGAAATTGCAAGAGGAGAAGAATGAAAGATAGATCAAATTGGATAATGTGAAGCTCAAAATATAATATTTTAGGTTATATGCATTTATTCATTGGCATGAATCAATTTTCTCACAACTTAACATATTATTTTAATGAGGTTAATTTATATAAATCTCTATCTAATTAACATTGAATTATATGTTTCATACATAGCATTTGAATTGTCAAAATAATAAATGATAATGATTATTAAGTGTAATTATTTTTTAATATAATTAAATATTTTAATTTAATTTGATGGTTATATGATAACTAACATATGCATGATTATATATAAATTATATCATAATATTTAAATGTCACATGTCAAAATTAACAAAAATATATGAAATTTTGTATTTTAGCCAAAGTCATTTTATAATCAAGGAATTTATATCTTATTTCATCTTCAATGGATTCCTTGGATTTTTTCCTTTAATTTGATAGGTCAGATGACCCACGTTTGATTAAAATTGAATTTATTATGGCTTTTCAAACATTATCTGATTTTAATATGCATGCTACATGCTTTGAATATATTAAGAGCCATATTGGATTATTTTTTACTTGCCCATGTGAATAGCCAAATTTTTAATTCAATATTTATTTAATATAAACTATATTTTTATTGAATATTAAATTATCACATGATAGCATGAGGTTAGAATAATATATGTTTTTGAAATAATTCAAAATGACCTTCTTGCATATAAATAGCCCTCATTTTCTTCATGAAAGCATTCCTCATTCAAAATTCAAAATCCTCCAAAGAAATCTAAGAGAAAATTTCTTAGATTTTCCTTCCAAGTGTTCTCTAAATATTGCAAGATCAAATCCTTGGTTTGGAAGCTTCAACATCTTCAACTAAGCAAACTTTCTCAAATTACTTGAGTTTGTTTTCTTGATCTTAATCCATTTTAGTTGTTCATGCTATTTTCACCATCTATTTATTCTTTCCAATTTATATTTTTTGGTGGATAAGTCTTTGGACATTATTTTTCACATCAAAGTTTCTCAATCATCGTTTTGTGAAAAACTCTTGTGATAGTTTGTAGGATCTATTTCAACTTGTTGAAATTTTTAACTTCCTACAAATTTCTTTTGGTTTCTTGAAATATTTCTTCATTAATCTCATTTTGAAAGATCATTTATTCTTAGATCTATTTTAGAAGTATATAAAATTATAATGCTAAAATTATTTTCATATTTGCTAGATCTGTCTTTTTAATTAAAAGCTTAGTAACCTACTTAGATCTATCATATACTCATTTTATTTAAGTATTTTGTGATCATTAGCTTTAATTGAAAGAATATTTTTGGTTAAAATAAATCAAATTATTCCTTGCTGAAATTTATTTTATTGTGCAAAAGAATATTGTGAATTTATTTTGAGCTATAAATTGTAATAACATAAACATCTTAGTAAGATCACTTTAAGATATTTATTTTATTATTTCTTATCAATATTAAGTGAGCATTTTATCTTGCCAAAATTTTTTAAGTGATCATTTGTAAGTTATGAGATCAATTTTTGAATTGGATAGCTTGGTATATTTATGAGAGATTTATTTTATCAAAACTTATTATTTTGTACTTTTTTTCTTTTTATGCTATAAAATTTATATTGGGGTTGTACTCGCCCCTTTGTAGGAAAGTACATATTATTGTAGGGGTTGACCTCGCCCTGTTATAAGAGAGTACTATTTGTAAGCTATTTTTGCATTTAGTGAATTCCTAGCCAAGGGTGGCTAGGCATGGACAGTCGATTTTGGGGTTTGGCCAACCAATGAAAAAAATTGTGTGTCTATTGTCTCTCTTTACTTTACTGTACTTTTATTTTTGCTGCATTAAAAATTGTATCTTGTCATTATAAAATCAAAAATTAATTTTCTACTAAAACTTAAAATTTAATTAGTGACTCATAATTAGTATCACAGCCTAGGCTCTTTTATTGGCTTAACATCCAAGGGTAGATCTTTTCACTATGACACAAGGTTTCCCAAAGGGTTCACTACCAGAGGGACAATCCACTCATAGACCTCCACTTTTAGATAGTGTACCATTTGATTATTTAAAAAATAGAATTAGTACATTTTTAAGAGGTCAAGATGCATGCATGTGTTATATGTTGACACATAAATATCATACACCCACAGTAGAAATAAATGGCATTAAAGTAGAAAAAGCTTTGAGGAATGGTGAATGAAAGAGAACTTGATGAATTAAATGCTAGGGCTTGTAATACTTTACATTGTGCTTTATTACTTGATGATTACATGAAAATTTCTGTGTTAAGTACAACAAAATAAATATGGGATAAACTCATTATAACTTATGAAGGAACTAGTGAAGTTAAAGATGCTTACATAAATAAACTTGTTCATGAATATGAGTTATTTCATATGTCTCCTTCTGAATCTATTTTTGATATGTATACTAGATTCATGAAAATAATTAACACATTGCATTCTCTTGGAAAAACATATAGGAATCTAGACTTAGTCTATAAGATTCTTAGATGTCTTCCGAAAAAATGGGAAGCTAAAGTAACAACTATTAGTGAAGCTAAGGATTTATCTACTTATCCACTTGATCAATTTTTGGGTTCTTTGATAGCACATGAATAGGTTATTGCTCAAAGGGATAAGATGGATAACTCAACAAAAAAGGAGAAGGAGAAAGGAAAAGCCATTGCATTACAAGTTGATGATAGTGATGAGCATAACATCTCAAGCTCGGATGGTGATAGTGATGAGGTGGTCATGCTATCCAAAAGGCTTGGGAACTTGCTAAGGAAGAAGAATCGAAGGTATAGAAATTCTAAAAACTATAAATTTCAAACTTAAAAGTTTCCTACAGGTAAAGGGATCATTTTCTACCATTGTAAAAAGCCTGGACACATAAGAGGTGATTGTCCAGAACTTGCTGAATCAAAGAAGAAAGAGATTGATGTGAAAAGTAGAAAAAATATGAAGGAGAAAAAGTACTATAAGAAGAAGATGATGGCTTTATAATAATCCAGATTCAAATGAATCAAGTACTTGCTCATCCGATGAAGAGGTCAACATATGTCTTATGGAAAATGGAGAATCGAATTAGATTCAAGAGGAATGCCTTCAAAGCAAAATCAAAGAAGGCATGTGGTACTTGGACAATAGATGTTCAAGACATATGATGGGAGATAAAGATAAATTCACAACTTTAGAATCAAGTGATGGAGGATTTGTTAAATATGGAGATAATGCGAAAGGAAAGATCATTGGCATTGGTTCTACTTGTAAGAATTCTATCACTTTAGATAAAGTTTTTCTAGTAGAAGGATTAAAATATAATTTAATTTTTAATAGTCAATTATGTGGTAAAGGTTTGAATGTAGTATTCCATGCATCATATTGCATTATAAAAAAATAATGAAAATGTTTTGTTAGTAGGAAAAGATATAAAAATATTTATGTCATTGATTTAGATAGCTTTCATGATGAATTTTAATTTACTTTGTTTTAAAAGAACTCATGATGATATATGGTTATGGCATAGGAGACTATGTCATATTAACATGCACACACTTAATAAAATTGCCAATCTGGATTTAGTAGTTGGATTGCCTAAATTAAATTTTCATTCAAACTATGTTTGTGATGCATGTATTCATGGTAAGCATTCTAGAAGCTCATTTAAAAGTAAAAATAATTGTTTCTACTTCTAGACCTCTAGAATTATTGCACATGGATTTATTTGGTCCTATTAGCACCACTAGCTTAGGTGGAAAAAATTATGGTTTTGTGATTGTTGATGATTTCTCTAGATATACTTGAGTTTTATTTGTAACTTATAAGGATGATGTTTTTGGTGAGTTTAGAAAGTTTTCTAAGTATATTCAAAGAGAACAAGGCCTTTTGATTAATAAGGTTCAAACTAATCATGGTGGCAAATTTGAAAATAAATTATTTGAGGATTATTATGATAAACATGGGATTAGACATAATTTGCACCTAGAACTCCAACAAAATGGAGTAGTAGAGAGAATATTAATTGAATTAAGTAGATCTATGCTTGATGAGTATAAATTGCCAAAATATTTTGGGCGTAAGCAATAATGTTATGTGATGAATAGGATCTATTTTAGACCAATTTTGAAGAAGGCACCCAATGAATTATTTTTTTGGAAAGAAGCCTAAGATTGAACACTTTTATGTATTTGGATGTAAATGCTTTATTTTGAATAATGGAAAAGATCATTTAGGTAAGTTTGATTGCAAATCGATGATGGTATTTTCTTAGGATACTCTTTCTAGTAGAGCTTATAGAGTTTTCAATAAGAGAAAATGATTGTAGAAGAATCAATACATGTCATTTTTGATGAAAATTTAATTGATCCTATTAGAAATGAAGTGATTGATGAAGAGATTGATAATTTTAAGAAAATATCTTTAGAAGATAATGTGGATGATTTATTGCTTAAAGAATGGAAATATAATAAAAATCATCCAAAGGAACTAATTATAGGAGATCCTTCAAAAGGAGTTATGATCAAAAGACGTAGTAGAGAGGTTGTATATCATTCAACATTTTTATATGAGGTTGAACCTAAAAATTTAGAAGAAGCATTAAATGATAATTTTTGGATTATTGCTATGGATGAGGAGTTGAATCAATTTGTAAGAAATGATGTTTGGGAATTAGTCCCAAGACCCCAAGATCAAAGATCAAATGAACAAAATGGGTCTTTAGGAATTAAGCTAGATGATTCAAGTTGTATTATGTTAGAAATAAAGCTAGGTTAGTTGCACAAGGCTACACACAAGTTGAAGGTATAGATTTTGAAGAATCTTTTGCACCAGAAGACTAGAAGCTATCAGTTACTCCTTGCTTATGCTTTAGAAATTTTAAACTTTTTTAAATGGATGTCAAAAGTGCATTTTTGAATGGATTTATTGACCAAAATGTATTTGTAGAGCAACCACCTGGATTTGAGAGCCTTTACTATCCAAATCATGTGTATAAATTAAAGAAAGCTTTATATGGTTTAAAACAGGCTCCTCATGCTTGGTATTACAAGTTAAGTAACTTTTTGATAGATCATGAATTTAGAAAGGGTAGAGTAGATACCACCTTATTCCTTAAGAGCATAGATAATGATTTGATTGTGGTACAAGTGTATGTAGATGATATATTATTTGGAAGTACAATTGAATCTTTATGCCATGAGTTCTCATCATTAATGTCTAAAGAGTTTGAAATGAGTATGATGGGAGAACTTAATTTTTTCTTAGGTCTTCAAGTGAAGAAACAAGAAAATGACATTCATCATCAAACCAAGTACACAAATGAATTGCTTGAGAGGTTTGACATGAAAAGATTTAAATCTAGTAAAACTCCTATGAGCCCATCTACAAAATTGGATTTAGATGAATTAGGAAAATTTGTTGATAAAAAACTTTATAGAAGTATGATAGGTTCACTTTTATACCTTGCTATTAGTAGGCCAGATATTATGTTTGTTGTTTGTTTGTGTGCTCATTTTCATACCACCCTGAAAGAATCTCATTTAATAAAGTATCTTCGGTATTTGATAGCACTACTAGGTTAGGTTTATGGTATCCTAAAAATTCATTATCATGTGATTTGGTTGCTTATTCGATGTCGATTTTGTAGGATGCAAAGTAGATAAAAAAAAGCACATCTGGTACATGTCATTTTTTAGGATCATCACTTGTGTCTTGGTCATCTAGGAAACAAAATTAGCTTTATCCTACCGAGGTGAGTACATAGTTGCTAGTGTTGCTCAGTCCTTTGGTTAAAGCAACAATTAGAAGATTTTGGTATTAAGCAAGATCACATTCTAGTTCGTGATAATGCTAGTGCTATTAGTTTGAATAAAATCATATCCAAAGACTCACAACCAAGCATATAGAAATTAGACATCATTTTATTAGGGATCATCTTTTGAAAGGTCATGTTAATATTAATTTCATTAGTACCAATATACAAATTACAGATATTTTTACAAAACCCTTACCAGAAGAATGTTTTTGTACTTTAAGATGCATGCTTAGAATGTTAGATCCTAATATTTAAAATTATATGTAGCTTGTTCTCACTTTTTGATTTTGTCAAAAGGGAGAGAAAATGTTGGTTAGTATTAAGTCTATTTTATGCATACATTTAGGGGAGCAACATTATTCATCTTTTGTGCATAAATGTTTTTGAAAGAGAATTTTTTTTCAAAAACTATGATGAAAGGTCAATTTTCACCTTCATCAAAATCAATACCCAACATTAGTTTGTCATCATCAAAAAGGGGGAGATTGTTGGCTTAATGAGCCTCATGTTCAATCCGTTCAATTTTGATGATAACAAATGAATTCTTGGATGTTCTAATGAATGTTTTTATGTATTTTAGATATATCAATTGCTAATTATATATCCAATACATCTCATAATATGTTTGAGGAAATTGCAAGAGGAGAAGAATGAAAGATATATCAAATTGGATAATGTGAAGCTCAAAATATAATATTTTAGGTTATATGCATTTATTCATTGGCATGAATCAATTTTCTCACAACTTAACATATTATTTTAATGAGGTTAATTTATATAAATCTCTATCTAATTAACAATCAATTATATGTTTCATACATAGCATTTGAATTGTCAAAATAATAAATGATAATGACTATTAAGTGTAATTATTTTTAATATAATTAAATTTTTTAATTTAATTTGATGGTTATATGATAACTAAAATATGTATGATTATATATAAATTATATCATAATATTTAAATGTCACATGTCAAAATTAACAAAAATATATGAAATTTTGTATTTTAGCCAAAGTCATTTTATAATCAAGGAATTTATATCTGATTTCATCTTCAATGGATTCCTTGGATTTTTTTTCTTTAATTTGATAGGATGACCCACGCTTGATTAAAATTGAATTTATTATGACTTTTCAAACATTACGATTTTTAATAATGAATGCATGCTACATGCTTTGAATATATTAAGAGCCATATTTGATTATTTTTACTTGCCCATGTTAATAGCCAAATTTTGGCTACTTTAATTTAATATTTATTTAATATAAACTATATTTTTATTGAATATTAAATTTTCACATGAGAGCATGAGTTTAGAATACTATATTTTTTTGAAATAATTCAAAATGACCTTCTTGCCTATAAATAACCTCATTTTCTTCATAAAAGTATTCCTCATTAAAAATTCAAAATCCCTCCAACAAATCTAAGAGAAAATTTCTTAGATTTTCCTTCCAAGTGTTCTCCAAATATTGCAAGATCAAATCCTTGGTTTGGAAGCTTCAACATCTTCAAGTAAGCAAGCTTTCTCAAATTACTTGAATTTGTTTTCTTGATCTTGATCTATTTTAGTTGTTCATGCTATTTTCACCATCTATTTATTCTTTCCAATTTATATTTTTTGTTGGATTAGTCTTTGGACATTATTTTTCACATCAAAGTTTCTCAATAATTATTTTGTGAAAAACTCTTGTGATAGTTTGTAGGATCTATTTCAACTTGTTGAAAATTTTAACTTCCTACTAATTTCTTTTGGTTTCTTGAAATATTTCTTCATTAATCTCATTTTGAAAGATCATTTATTCTTAGATCTATTTTAGAAGTATATAAAATTATTATGCTAAAATTATTTTCATATTTACTCGATCTCTCTTTTTAATTAAAAGCTTAGTAGCCTACTTAGATCTATCATATACTCATTTTATTTAAGTATTTTGTGATCAGTAGATTTAATTGAAAGAATATTTTTGGTTAAAATTAAAAAAATTACTCCTTGCTGAAATTTATTTTATTGTGCAAAAGAATATTGTGAATTTATTTTGAAATAATTTTTATATTAGTCTATAATTGTAATAACATAAACATCTTAGTCTTTAAGATATTTATTTTATTATTTATATCAATATTAAGTGCATTTTATCTTGCCAAAATTTTTTTAAGTGATCATTTGTAAGTTGTGAGATCAATTTTGAATTGGATAGCTTGGTATATTTGTGAGAGATGTATTTTATCAAAACTTATTATTTTGTAATTTTTTTCTTTTGTGTTGTAAAATTTATAGTTTAGAGAGACATACATATTATAGGTTTAGGGAGAGTACTATTTGTAAGCTATTTGCATTTAGTGGATTCTAGTGAGGTGTTAGGCATGGACAGGTTTGGGGTTGAACCAAAAAAAATTGTGTGCCTATTGTCTCTCTTTTTACTTTTTCAGACTTTTTTTTTATTGTATCTTGTCATGTCATTATAAAATCAAAAATTAATTTTCTACTAAAACTTAATATTTAAGATTTAAGTTTTAAAATTTTTAATATTGCCCACCATAAGTGACTCACAAGTACCATCATGCCATTATAGCATACTATTATGTATTACTACTTGTTGTTTAAGATATTTTAGTTTATTTTATGATGTAGTAGAGGTTGTACTGGTATAATTCATAAAAATACTTTTATAGGCTCAAATGATGGATTTGGCCAAATTTAAGGTAAGCTTTAGAACATCATTAGGTGTGTCATTTAATCAAAAGAATGAAATTTTGCATCCGAAATAAATGTTCATTTCTCAACCAAATTTTATAAATTTTTTGCTTGAAGTGATTCATTTTAAGGTGTAATGTACAATCATATATTATATGAAAGGATACTAAAATATAATGTGCATAACAATATAACTTCACATATATATGAATGTGGTAGTGTGTTACTAAATGATATTGTACATTTTAGTATGTTCTACTTTTGTTATAATACATTTGGTCAAAACTCACAAAATGTTAATTTGAAGGTTGATGGATAATAAAATTCATGGCACAATAAGAAGCAACACTCAAATTATGCTATTTTGTACCATTTCTACATAGAAAAATAACAAGTTTACATCCAAATATGATATTTATATTATGTAAAATTTATTTGTTCCTTTAAGTGATTCTAATAAGGTGTAATGTTAGATAAGATATTATATTATAGCATATAACATCATATATAATATAATATTGTGTTAATTCACACTATAATATTTAGATATTGTAGTTAGTTTGAGCTTGCACCATCATAATATAATGTTAAGATGATGTAATTTGAATGGATACATTATTAGCTTTTGCTTGAAGTATTAAATGTGTGCATCGAGAAGAAATAAGATTTGATGAGAATTCCATGTCAAGGACATGGAGGGAGATAGGGATCACATTGATGACATGTGAGGTCTGTCGGAGGCATAAGAAGAAAAAATCTAGGATAAGGTTTGAATTTGATTTAATTATATCATTTATGGAAAGAAGATCCTGGGGATAAGAATCTATAATCCAAGGATTAAGATATAATTTAATTTATTTTGTTTTAATTGATGGAGGTAAGAGAGCTGAGTACCTGGGGATCGAGATATGAACCTTCCACTAGGGAAGTAGGTTTGGGCTGTCCATTAGGGATTTGGATTTGAGTTTGATTTGATAGATTTATTTGGGGATGTATCCACTAGGGATAAGAGTTCAGTTGGATTTCTTTGAATTAGTCTCTATTTGAGGAGTTAGTTTAATTTGGCTTCACTAGGGAGGTCAGTTTTGAATTTGATTTATGCTTTGTTTATATATGATTAAACCACTGTGAGAAGGTGAGAATTTAATCGGGGAAAATTAGATTGGGTATAATTTAATCTGAGTTAATGTATGGACCTTGTTGGTGTATGATGTACCCACTGAGAAGGGGCTATATTAGCCTTGACCTCCTTCAAGTTTACAAATTCAAAGGGATAGTCTACCGGCTGTGGGGTAGAGTTAGCCAACCTAAGGGGTTGCCTTTGGTGCAACGACTATGCTAGAAGAAGGCATACATCTTCCAAAGTGAGGAACAACCACTAGAGTAACCTTTTGGATGCACAATAAATCAAACTTGACTTAGGACAAATACTAAGTGAATGCTGCTAGGAATTATGCCAACTCAAATGTAGTCAGGATTAATTTTTTCTTAATTTCATGTGATTTGATATGGTTTGTTTGGTTTAGTTTGATTTCAAATTGAGGGCAAATCTAGAGAGACCAAATTTGATAGATTTAATTTATGGACTACGTCCACATGCATGTGGACCCACTATGAGAGGGGCTATGTTGGGTATCATCTCAGTTATAAATCTAAAGGATAGTCTCAGGCCATGGGGTAGAGCTAGCCAACCTAAGGGGTTGCCTTTCGGTGTGCAATGGTTGTGCTAGGAAGAAGGCATTACAAACTTACATCTTCTAAAGCAGGGAAAAACTACTAGGCTGACCTGTTGGTAGCACAACAAATCAAACCTGACTTAGGGGTGACTACTGAGTGAATGCTGTTGGGGACCTATATCAATTCAAGAGTAGTCACGTGATTCCTATAGGGTGTTTTCCTAACACTACCCTAAATATATGATACCTTCTTGGGAAAAGGTACCCCTAGGTGTCCTCTAATCCATAAGTGAATATATATTTTATTTATATGTTTGTGTGGACCTGTTGGTGTGTGGGACCACACGAAAGGGCTATGTCGACTTTGACATGTCTCAAATTTATTGGACCAAGGGAGAATTTGCACATCCACAGGATGGATTCTCCAACCACAGGGGTGGTTAATAGGAAAGCGGAACTGTCCAATCCGATAGTAACTCAGGTAGTACCTAAATGGGGTCACAAAAGATGTGATCCAAATATAGTGCCTATAGGGGAGGTGCTGCTAAGGTCATTATCCTGATCCCTAGAAAAGAAAGCCCATAGGTGTACGGTGGGAAACTTAAGGAGAAATAATAGCAGACTTACATCTATCATGAGTGGTATATCCTAAGGTGGGAGAACCAACCAACCTAAGGTGTATCCATCAACACGTGTGGTGTATTCATCAGCATAGTGAGAACCAACCAACCTAAGGTGTCCGTCAGTGTACAATAATTAATTTGGAAAGAAAGCATGTAGGTTTATAACTTTCCAAGAAAAATTGATCATCGAGTTAGTCTATCATCAGCGGGACACATGCTATCTGACCTATAGCGATTACTAAGCGGGGAGCCTCGAGGAAGGGCTAGACCCAGACTTGAAGCAGTTAGGAGAGAAGGAGCTGCTAGGGGACTTATCCTAAACCTCAAATATACTAAACCTATTGAGTGCATGAAGGATAATCCAAGAAGAAAGTGTAGTAGACTCACATCCTCTTAAATGAAGACAACATGAGGTAGCTTACTGGCCATGCAGTAAGGCCTACCAAACTAACAAGGTGCTCATCAGTGTGCAGTGGCCAAGTAAGGAAGGAAAGCATAGCAGACTTATATCCTCCAAAGCAAGAAGACCACCGAGGTGACACACTTATAGGGTAGCACGTCAGCCCGACCTAGAGTAGCTACTGAGTTACTATCACTGGGAGCGTTATCCTAACTCAGAGTAGCCCGAGAAAAGAGATATGTGTTTGTTTTATATGTTTGTGTGTAGTTTGTATTTATGTTGTCTCAATGAAGGATATGACATCACTCAAGTTCCTTTCACCTACCCTAAACAAATCATGGTGGTTTCACAAATAAGAAAACTTTCAACATGTAAGTGATTGAATTTGAAATGGAATTTTCATTACTGTTAATTATTTTGAAACATGATTTATAATATTTCATTAAGTAGAGCTTGTTGATTGGAAGAATTGGGTGCTCTCCCTTATGATTAATAAGCTAATAAGATCCTCCTTGGTAGGCCTTCTCTATGGCAAAAAGGCCATCCCAAGTGGGTTCAAACTTGTCTCCCATCTTACGAGAGCAACTATTGGTCTACTTAGAACTAAAATAAGCTCTCCTACTTTAAAAGCTCTAGGACAAACCAACTTATTGTTAGCTTGAATCATTTTAGCTTTGTACAACTTGAGGTATTGGCATGCCCACAGGCATTTCTCCTCCAAACCTTCAAGTTCTTCTAACAACAACTTGGCGTTCTGCTCTATTGTGATCTTGCTACCCACAACTATACTTAGTGATGGGAATTTGTCTTCTAATGGAAGAATGGCTTTGGACCCATACACTAAGGAGAAAATAGTATATTGAGTTGGAGCTCTATATGTGGTGCGGTAGGCCCACAAGGCTTCAACTAATGGCTCATGGCACTGTTGCTTATTATTGTCTAGTGTCTTCCTTAGTCTTTGACAAACTTGACTAAAGGATATGCTATGATGTTCTCTCCAATAAGAATCTTATAAATGGTAACCTCTGGGATTTGGGCCAACAACTCTATGGTGTACTTATGGTAGTGATGGAGCTTGGGCTTTATAACCTTGTAGGACCCAGCAATTTGGTTGATAACTAGTTGAGAATCCCCGAAGATGTTGATGTTCTAGGTGCTTAGAGTAATGGCTAACTCCAAACCAACAATCAGAGCCTCATATTCAGCTTCATTATTGGTGCAAGGATTGGATAGATGATATGAGAATTTTATCACATCACGGTCTGGGGTTAAGATAACTATTTCTACCTCTACCTTTCCTGGAATAGTTGATTGTAGTTCTTCTCCTTTTTAAGAGAAAGCAACACCATCAAAGTACATCTCCTAGCGATGAATGCTAGTATCCTCTATGTTCATGATTTATTTATTGGGGAGATCATCACTAAGCAGAAAGTCAGCATGAAGTGAGTGTGTTGTTAAGAAATTGGCTAGCACTTGTCCTTTCACCGCATAGAGGGGTATGAAGGTAATGTCAAACTGCGAGAGGATCATGGACCATCTTGCCAACCATCTGGATAGAGTCAGTTGAGTCAGAAGATACTATAGTGAATTTATCCTAGAGATTAAGTTCACCTTATGAGGAAGCATGTAGTGTTGCAGCTTTTGGTTTGCAAAGATTAAAGATAGGCAATGCTTCTCAATGGGTGGATACTTAGCCTCAATAGGGATCAGATGATGGCTAAGGTAGTAGAGTGCATTTTCCTTCCCTTCATCATTGGCTTGGGCCAATAAATCACCAAGAGAGTTGTCTAACATAATAGTGTAAAGTATGAGCGCTTGCCCGGGAGAGAGGCTGCCAGAACTGGCGGCACCATCATGTAATGCTTGATGTCTTTGAAGGCATGCTCACCCTTATCATCCCACTTGAACTTGGAATCCATTTTGACAAGTGCCGAGAATGGATGACATCTTCTCAATAGGTTAGATATAAAGCATCTTATATATGCCAACCACCATTGGAATGATTTGAGTTGAGTTAAACTTTTAGGGGGAGGCATTTCTAATATCACATTGATCTTCTCAAGATTGATTTCGATTCCCTGGCATCAGACAAGAAGCCCAAGGAATTTCCTTGAAGCTACTCTAAATGCATACTTCAGGGGGTTCATTTTGAGGTTAAATTGTCTTAACTGTTCAAAAACTACTCTCAAGTTGAAGAATTGGTCTTACTTTTGTATACTTTTAATCAAGATATCATTGACATAGCACTTGACTTGATGATGAATGAGTTCATCGAAGATTCGAGTCATACCCCTCTAGTGTGTAGCATTGATATTTTTAAGGCTAAAAGGCATGACCTTATAGTAATAGATTCTGATCGGGGTTCTAAAAGCAGTGTTTCTTTCATCTTGACAGGCCATCTTTATTTGGTTAAGATCGCATGAGATGAGGCAATGTCCACCATCAACTCTGGATTGGTAGTGGAAATTCTTTTGGACGACATGCCTTATTTAAATCCCAAAAATAAATGCATATGTGAATTTGGCCATTCTTTTTCTTGACCGGGATGACGCTACAACCGTGTATGGTATTTTTCTTCTTGAATGAAGCCAACATTGATCAATTTCTTGACTTCATAAATGACCAGTTGTTCTATGTCTAATCGCATGCATCTAGGAGCTTCCTTGGTAGGGTTAATAGTAGGCTCAATTTCTAGTTTATGGGCCACGTTAGAGCCAATCGGGCATCTCTTCATAACTCCATGCAAATAAGTCCTTAAACTCACCAATAGCCTCACTAAGTCATTGGTTTCAATTTCATTCAACAAAGAATTGAGGTATGTCATGAATCTTCTTCGCCTTCTAAGTTGATTTCCTTGAGCTCATCGATGGTTGACTTGATATCTTCTTCAAACCCTAGCAGTGCATCTTTGACTTCAAAATCATCTGGATCACCTAAACTTTCTAAGCACAGCTCCTCATATGAGTTAATGTGATTTGAAAAGAAGCTATCAGATTCCAAATGATTAATGAGGACTAAGCAGTAATCATCATCATTGACCGGACCCATTGTATTGAATCCTAGTCCCGATCTTGATTGAGAGCTTTTGCATTTATTCTTTTATATTCATTCGAAGTAGTCTGACTTGTGCTTTGACCATGTATGTGGGATTAACCTTTTCTTTGCTAAATTATGAACACAAAGAAAGTAGTAATCTAAAGGTAATTCTATTAAATCTTTATATGAATCATCCTCAAGTTCTACATCAACTTCTTGACTTAAGGATGATGCTCCCAGAAAAAATCTTTGAGTCTTCACACTTGTGGATGACTTAGGGGCTTCCTTAACTACCAAACCCTTAGCTTTTAGAGAAGAAAGTAGGGTTAGAGCTAAGGTTCCCAACTGATGCCTAGCTATTTCACATATAGACTTGGATACATTTATGCTTTGGTTTAGAGCCAGGTCTTCATTGCAATCTAGCTCAAGTGTCACCTCCAAGGGAATCTACTACTAAGAAGAGCAGGCTGGCTTGCTGGCCTCTTCCTCTGCCTGCTGGAGGTCAAGTCATCATACCCATATGTTCGAATGGAGTAATGAACTGTAGGTGAAATATAATGTCATGCTCCACTTCCTCCTCCAAGTCTATTTCCACTCCCTTTATTTTCTTTTTCATTTTCTTTTCTTTTACTTTTTTCTTTTCTTTTTTTTTTTAAAACTTTGGCCAAGTTCAGAGAATAGACTTGTCATTTTCTTTTCTTTTCTTTTCTTTTATCTTTCTTTTCTTTTTTTTCTTTTTTTTTTAAACTTTGGCCAAGTTCAGAGAATAGACTTGTTGATTTTGAGGGAGGTAGTAAGCCACATCCTCATATATGCTAACCTCATGAATTGTAAATGGCTTGAGATCTCCTTTGACACAGTAGACGATTCCACCTCTCACAAACTTCATACACCATGATGTAGAGGATGGAACTATGTTGTTCTCATGTATCCATGGTCTCCCAAGCAAAGCATTGAAAGATGTATCTGAGTTTATAATGTGAAACTTTCTCGGCCTTCCAATCATCTATCTCTCCAAGGGAAACACTATGGAGCCCAAGGCTTGACCTCTTTTGGAGTGCATTCAATCTTCCCATCTTAGACTTTGGAGTCTTCTTAACACTAAGACTTCCCTAGTCATAAGACACTTCTAATAATTAGATAAACACTTAACCTAAGCCTAAATACTTAGAAGGGTTAACTATAGATTAGGTTATGCCTTGATTAGGATAATCCACCTACCCTACTACCCAAATCCAATCCATGTTCACCTTCTCAAACCAAACCTCAAGTTCAATTCAAACATCAAATTCAAATCCAAATCTAAACCAAATGCTTGAAGCCCATGATCAAATCCAAACTAGAAACCCTTCCTAAGTTATATGACCTATCCCATGGACTTAGCCAAATATTAATCCAAATCAATCCAAAATCTATTGATTTTCTCATAATAAATTTATATCTTCCATCATCTTTCTAAATATAAATTAAATATACATTCAAATGATTAAAACTAAATCAAAACCCTTCCTAAGCCATATGACCTATCTCATGGAGTTAGCCAAATATTAATCCAAATCATGTCAAAATTAATTGATTTTCTCACAAATCAATCATATTTTCAATCATCTTCATAAACTAAAATGAAATATACATTTAAATCATCAAAACTAAATCAAACCAAATCAAAATCCAAGCCTAAGCCACATGACCCAACTCCATGGACTTAGCCAAATTCCTTCATTCCAAAACCCAAATTGAATTTCTCATGAATCAATCATACCTTCAATCATATTCATAAATATAAATGAAATCTACAATCATCAAGCAACCAAAACCAAACCAAGTCAAACCCCAACTTAATCCTTTTGACTTGAAATGTTCAAATGAACCAAAACCATTTGTACCAAGCCAATTGAAATTAAATTTATATATCAATCCCAAATCCATATATAAACTCAAGTAAATCAAACTCCAACTAAACCCAATCCACTTTAACCTAAGTGACCAATTTGACCTATTTTAGAAAAGTTCTAATCCTACCCAAATTAGATTGAACCAAACCCATCAAAACCTCTCATCATGATTGTTGGTCACCTTAGGTTGATCAATTATCACAAATTAGGTCAAACCAAGTCAACCCCTTAACCCATATGAACCCAAACTAACCAAATTGCAACCTAAGCCAAATCCCTTGAAACCAATGATTCATACCAAATCAAAATCAATATTTGAATATGACTTGACCTTCAATTGAGTCAAACCAAACCTAATTGGGCTCTTGACCTAAGTTGACCCAAATTAGCCTAAAAGAACAAATTAGGTCAAATCAAAATATAGACCAAATTGATTGAAACCAATGGCTCAAGTTCATTCTAAATTGATCATTGAACTTGACCAAAGCCATGATTAGACCCAATTGAACCAAATCAACCTTAAGGTTCAAGTTGGCCTAAATCAAAACTAAGTCCAAATTAATTGAAATTAAAGCCTACAATCATCTTCAATTGGTAAACTAAACCAAAACCAACACCCAACCCAAGCCAATTTGGCTATTTTGGTCAAATTGGTCAACTTAACCCATTTGACCCAAATGAATTCAAATGAGCCAAATTCAAATCTAAGCCAAACTAAACCAAACTAATTGAACCAAAACATCCCAAATGATCATATGAACTTGACCCAACCCTTGATTTGATCCAATTTGACCAATTGGTCAACTTTACTCAACCTAACCCAATTTGACCTAAATGAGTCAAATTGAGCCAAACCTAACCAAATCAACTCCAATTAACTTCAAATTTGGGATAACCCACTTTTGTCTCATTTAAAAGCTTCCCAAATCAAATCCAATGCCAAATGATCATTCTACCCTTGGGTCAAGGGCATCATATGAGACAAATCACCCATGTAAGTGGTCATTTCTATTCCTTGGCCACTTGGTACTCTCCTAATGGTCCACCTAAGCACCTAGGACTGTCAACCTAACCTAGGTTGGTCCATGACCCATGGGAGGTGAAATCACCTCACCCTCCCCATTGGAGCATTTGAAACCCATAAGACACCCATGATTCCTCTTCATCCACCTCCACACCTTCAACCAACTAAGCCAAGCCACTCACCTCCTCCTTGCTACCCATGACTCCCTGAGATGGATGGATGACCACAAGAAGCCAAACTCGGTCCCATCATCTGATCAAGATGAATGGGGCATACACCCCCTCGTTTCCACTCAAACACACACAAAAATCATTCCTTAGAGCCCTAGTTACTCAAGACAACCTGCAAGAGCCATTCCCTAAGCTCTCAAGCTCATTCCTTGACCAAAAAAATGCCATTCTCATTCGTCCTAAAATAGGACACTCCCATTTCTGACCTAACTTTTCCATTTCTTCATCAAACTCAAATTAACTTTGCACTTTTTTGTAGTCCTCATCGAGAAAGAAGGAATCATCTCCCAGGATTCTCGAGCACCAGAGGTAGGACATCAATCAAAGCTGAGCTCCAAATTATCGATTTATGGCCTTTCGAGCGAACATCGAAGAATTGATCCAATTGCTGCTCAATATGGCTTCATATCCACTAGATGAAGCTTCCTCAATTATTCGAGCTGCGGGTCTTATGCTCCGGTGAGATATGCTTCCAGAACTAATCCTTAGGTAAAAATGGGTTGGAGCTTTTTTTGGAAAACTTGCATGCATGTGATTTTGACCGTTGGATCCTCTGCGATCGATGTCTTGAAGGTGTGAGATCCTTTTGGAGTTGATTCGAGCTCTGGTAAGCTCAGATCAAGTGAGCAATGGCAGACAGACTCCATTCTTCCTCACTCATGTGATGTTAGAACACACACCTAAAGGAGTTTAATAAAATTATGGTTAGTCCACATATGTGGGAAAACCATAAGAGTAATTAATTAAGTCCCTTTATCTAATTAACTATTAATCATGAGCCAATTACATTTGGCCCTTTTATTTATAGATCATAAGTTTATTTTCCATGCATATCATGTTGGCTCATAATTATTTAGTTAATTACTTTAAGGTGACATAGTAAGGGTAATTAACTAATTAAGGGGTCAACTTAATTAACCAATAAAATAAAATACAAACATAAACTAAAACCTAAACCTAAACCTGGAAAAGAAAAATAAATAAAAAGCTAAAATAAACTAAAAAATAAAATAAATAAAAACCTAAACTAAACCAAAAAGAATAAAAAACCTAAATAAAATAAAAACTAAACCTAAATAAAAATAAAATAAATCTAGAATAAAATAAACTAAAAATTAAATAAAAACCTAAACCTAAACAATAAACCTTATAATAAAACTTGTAAATAAAAAATCAAACAAAAACCCTAAACTAAAAAAAAACTAAACCTAAAATAAATAATAAACCTAAAACCTAAACCTAAAATAAAAATAAATAAACCTAAAATAAAATAAAACCTAAACCTAAAAACCTAAACCTCAAAAATAAACTAAAATAAATAACCCTATAAGAAATAAACTAAACTAAATTAAACTAAAAATAAACCTAAAACAAAATAAAAAATAAAATAAACTAAAATAAATAAACCCTAAACCCTAAAACAAAAAAAAGTAAAAAATCCTCAACTAAATAAAACTTAAAAATAAAATAAATAAAAAAACATAAAACTAAATAAAATAAATTAAAATTAAAAAAATAAAACTTAAATAAACCTAAACCTAAGCTAAAATTTAAATAAAATAAAAAATAAAAAACTAAAATAAAATAAAATAAATAAAACCTAAACTAAACCTAAAATTAACCTCAAAATAAAAAAACCTAAATAAAATAAAACTAAACATAAAATAAAATAAAATAAACCTAAATAAAATAAAATAATAATATAAACCTAAACCTAAAAATAAACCTGAAAATATATAAAAAATAAACCTAAGCCCTAAACTAAAAAAAAAAAAACTTTAACCTAAAATAAAAAAAATAAAATTAACAACATAAAAAAATAAAAACTAAACTTAAAATAAACTAAACCTAAACCCTAAACTAATTAAGACAAAATAAAATAAAAATTAACCTAAACCTAAACTAAAAAATAAAACCTAAAATTAAACCTAAAATAAAAACCTAAAACCTAAATTTAAGAAAATAAAATTAAAACCTAAACCTAAACAGAAAAATAAAAAATAAAACCTAAATCTAAAAAAATTAAAATAAAACTAAACTAAAAAATAAACATAAACTTAATCCTAAATCAAAAACATAAACTAAAAAAATAAACCTAAACTAAAATAAATAAACTAAACTAGTTAAAAATAAACAATAAACCTAAATATAAATAAAAAATAAAATAAACAAAAATAAATGAAAAATAAACTAAATAAACATAAACCTACTGGTTTACTTAATTTTTTTTCAAAAAAAAACCCGTAAACCATAAACTCTAATCCCTAAACCCTAAAACTAACTCTAAACCCTAAACCCTAAACCTACAACCATAAACCTACAACCCTAAACCCTAAACTAAACCCTAAAACCCTAAACCATAAACTAACTAATCTAAACCCTAATAAAAAATTTAAACTCAACCCTAAACCTAACTCCTAACCCTAAACCTAACCCTAAACCCAACCTTAAATTTAAACCCTAAACCTTACTATAACCCTAAACCATAAACCCTAAATGTACCTAAAAAACCCTAAAGCTCAAACCTAACCCTACTAAACCCCTAAACCAAAACCCCTAAACCCCAAAACACTAAACCCTAAATGCTAAACCCTAAACCCTACATCCTAAACCATAAATCCTAAACCATAAAGTATAAACCCTAAACCTTAAAACTAACCCTGAACCCTAAACTTACAACCCAAAACCATAAAAAATCCTAAACCCTAACACTAACCCTAAAAAAATCCTAAACCCTAACCCTTAAACCCTACCCCTTAAACAAAAAACTAAACCTAAAAAACCCTAAACTTTCCTAAACCCTAAACCTAAACCCTAAAAAACTAAACCCTAAACCCTAAAAAGAAAATAAATAAAAACTAAAAAAATATTAAATAAAAAACCTAAACCTAAATAAAAGAAAATAATAAAAATAAAAAACCTTAAACTCTAAACGTAAACCTAAAAATTAATTAAAATAAAAAGTAAAAAACTAAACTAAATAAAATAAATAAAAACCTAAACTAAACTAAAAATAAAAAATAAACCTAAAAATGAGAAAAAACCTAATTAAAATCAAAGCTAAATGTAAAATAAAAAAAAATGACTTAGGGTTTAGTGACTTTGGGTCTTTTGAGTTATATAGTTTTAGGGTAGTGTAGGTTTAGTTTTATTTTAGGGATTACACCCAGCTTTAGGGTTGTGTTGTGGGTTTAGTAGTTAAAGGGTTGGTTGAATGGAGGGGTAGTGTGGGTGGATTAATGGGTATGGGTTTAAGATTTAGGATTAGAGTGGTTTTAGGTTAGTAGTAGTTGGGTAGTGGACAGGTTGTGTTTAGTTTAGTTTGTGGATTTAGGGTTTAGGTAGGTTTAAGTTTAAAACAAATCAAACAATTGATATAGTTTTAGTTTAATTTATTTATTTTAGTTTATTTTATTTTATCTTTAGTTTATTTTTATTTTTATTTTAGTTTATTTATCAGCATATTTTATCTTTAGTTTTTTATCTTAATTAAGGTTTAGGTTTGGTTTTATTTAATCAATCATTAGGTTATTTAGTTTAGGCCTAGTTTGCTTGGGTATTTCAGTGTGTGGTCAGTGGTTTTAGTGGTTAGGGCCTGTGGCTCAGGGAGGCTCAGGGTAGATCAGGGTTTTGGCCTGTGGCCTAGGTTTAGTCAGTAGACTGAGATTTGTGGTCAGTTTAGTTGATTATGTAGTGCTCAGGGGTAGGTTATTTAGGCTCAGGGGTATGGTGTGGTAGATTTTATTTTATTTATTTTAGGTTTATTTTTAGTAGGTTTAAGTTTATTTTTTATTTCATTTTATATTTATCTTTTATTTGTAGGTTTTATTTATTTTAGTTTATTTTATTTATTTAGTAGGATTATTTTATTTTGTTTTTAGTCCAGTTTTAAGGGTTTAGATTTTAATTTTTATTTATTTTTAAGTTTATTTTATTTTATTTTTATTATTTAGTTTTATTTTATTTGGTTTTATTTTTTAGGTTTATTTGATTTTATTTTAGTTTAGGCATTTATTTATTTTATTTTATTAGTTTTTTATTTTTTATTTTTTATTTTTTATATTTAGGTTTAGTTTTAGTTTAGGTTTTATTTTTATTTTTTATTTTTATTTACATTTATGTTTTTATTTATTTTATTTTAGGTTTATTTAGTTTAGTTTTAGTTTAGGTTTTAGGGTTTAGTTTATGGTTTGGGCTTTATAGTAGTGTGGTTTTAAAGTTTAGGGTAAGTTTAGTTTAAGATCTAGTGGTTTAGTTTTTGGGTTAGTGGTCCGTGGTCATGATAGGTTTAGTTTTAGGTAACTTAAGGGTTTTATTTAGTTTGCATTTTATTTCTTTTAGGTTTATTTTATGTTTAATTTACATTTAATTTTATATTTAGTTTTATATTTATTTTATTTTATTTTATTAGTTTTATTTTTATTTTATTTTATTATTTACATTTAAGTTTAGGTTTAGTTTAGGTTTAAGTTTATTAGTACATTTTATTTTATTATTTATTTTGTTTTATTTTATTTATTTTAGGTTTTATTTAGTTAGGTTTAGATTTTAGGTTTAGGGTTTAGTTTAGGGTTTAGGGCCTGGGTGGGTCAGTGGAGGGTTTAGGTTAGTTTATGGATTAGGGTTTAGAGTAGAAGGTTTAGGGTTTAGGGTTAGTTTTGGGTTCAAGGTTTAGGGTTAAGGTTCTTTTTTATTTTTTGATTTTTTTTAAAATTAAGTAAACTCATAGGTTTAGGTTAATTTAGTTTATTTTTTATTTATTATAGTTTATTTTATTTTTTATTTTATTTAGGCTTATTTTTATTTTTATTTAGTTTAGTTTATTTATTTTATTTTTTAAGTTTTGGTTTAGGTTTATTTTTTAGTTCAGTTTTATTTTTATTTTATTTTTAGGTATTGGTTTTATTTTATTTTTTTGTTTTTAGGTTTAGGTTTAGGTTTTTTTTTTAGGTTTAGGTTTTAGGGTTTTTATTTTAGGTTTATTTTTAAGTTTTTTTTAGTTTAGGTTTAGTTTTTTTTTAGTTTATTTTATTTTATGTAGGGTTTAGGTTTAGGCTTAGGTTTAGTTTATTTTAGGTTTAGGTTTAGGTTTTATTTATTTTAGTTTAGTCTATTTTAGTATAAGTTTAGATTTTTTTTATTTTAGGTTTAGGTTTTATTTTTAGTTTAGTGTTTAGTTTTATTTTTAGGTTTATTTTTTAGGTTTTATTTTTAGGTTTATTTTTTAGGTTTCAATTTTTATTTAGTTTTTATTATATTTTAGGTTTATTTTATTTTTATTTTAGGTTAAGTTTTTATTTTATTTAGTTATTTAATTTTTTAGTGTAGTTTTGGTTTTTATTTATTTTATTTTGGTTTAGTTTTTATTTATTTTTTATTTTTTTAGGTTTAGGTTTAGGTTTAGTTTATTTTATTTTTTTATTTTTTTATTTTTTTTATATTTATTATTATATTTATAGGTTTAATTTAGTTTAGGTTTATGTTTTTAAGTTTTTAGGTTTTTAGGGTTTAGGGCTTAGGGTTAGTTGAGGGGTTAGGGTTTGGGGTTTAGGGTTTAGGGTTTAGGATTTAAGGTTTCGGGTATATGGCTTAAGTTTTAAGGCTTACACTTTAGGGTTTAGTGTTTTAGGATTTAGGGTTTAGGTTTTAGGTCTAGGGTTCAGGTTTTAGTTTAGTGTTTAGGGTTTTTGGTTTTTTTAATAGAGAACAAATTCATATTTAACATTTCTTCTTTTTGATTTCATCAATCGAGTAACACACCAAGTTTTCTAAGACACAAGCAATGACATAGATAAAAAATGAGCATACATAGAGCAAATAAAAAACCTTAGATAAGAAGAACCATCTCTATTATAAAGACACAATTCTATAAACAGCAGATCGAATCAGCCGTTCTTCAAATTCTCTAGTTCCCATCAAAACCACCCCTACCTCTTGAGTAGCAGGATCCACCATCATATCCCCAATCTCCCCCTCCGCCACCACCATAGTTGTAACCTCCGTCCCTTCTCCCGCTTCCATTATTAGTACTCTGACCACCACCTCCATATCCACTAGTACCTCCAAATCCCCCATCACCACTATGATAACAGCTGCCTCTGCCTTCGCCTCCACCATTAGATCTAGATTGAGCCTGGTTGATGGTGATGTTCTTGCCATCAAGGTTCTGCCCATTCTTAAGGTTTATGTTTATTAGGTTTTAGCTTTTTTTTTTAATTTATTTATTTACTTTAGGTTTAAGTTTAGGGTTTGGGGTTTGGGGTTTAGGGTTAGGGTTTAGGGTTTAGGGTTTAGGGTTTAAGGTTTAAGGTTTAGGATTATAGGGTTTATGCTTTTAGGGTTTAGGGTTTAGGGTTAGGGTTTAGGATTTAGAATTTTAGCGTTTAGGGTTTTAGGGTTTAGGGTTTAGGGTTTTGGGTTAGGGTTTAGTACTTAGGGTTTAGGATTTAATGTTCAGGCTTTAGGATTAGGGTTTCAAGGGATTAGGTTTTAGGGTTTAGGGTTTAGGGTTTTTGGGTTTAGGGTTTAGGGTTTAAGGTTAGGGTTTGGGTTTAATGTTTAAGGTTTAGGGTTAGTTTAGGGTTTATGATTTAAGGTTTAGGTTTTAGGGTTTAGGAATAGTTTTAGGGTATAGGCTTTAGGGTTTAGGGTTTATGATTTAGGGTTTAGGGTTTAGGGGTTAGGGTTTAAGGGTTTTTTTAAAAAAAAATTAAGTAAACTGATAAGTTTAGGTTTCTTTAGTTTAAATTTTATTTATTTGACTTTATTTTATTATTTATTTTTATTTAGGTTTATTTTTTATTTTTATTTAGTTTATTTTAGGTTTATTTATTTTAGTTTAAGTTTTTATTTTAGTTTATTTTTTAGGTTTAGGTTTAGGTTTATGCCTATTTTTTTACTTTACTTTTAATTTTATTTTATTTTTTAGGTTTAGTTTTTTTTTTAGATTTAGGTTTTAGGTTATTATTTTAGGTTTCATTTTTTAATTTAGGTTTAAGTTTATTTTAGTTTATTTTATTTTATTTAGTTTAGGTTTTGGTATAGGTTTAGATTATTTTAGGTTTAGGTTTAGTTTTATTTATTTTAGTTTAGTTTACTTTAGTTTAGGTTTAGGTTAATTTTATTTTGTTTATTTTATTTTTTTTATTTTAGGTTTAGGTTTTTTTTAGTTTAGGGATTAGGTTTTATTTTTATTTATTTTTTAGGTTTATTTTTTAGGTTTAGGTTTTTATTTAATTTTTTTAGGTTTATTTTATTTTTATTTTACGTTTAGCTTTTATTTTATTTAGGTTTTTATTCTTAGGTTTATTTTATTATTTAGTTTAGTTTAGGTTTTTATTTATTTTATTTTTAGATTTAAGTTTAGGATTTAGTTTAGGTTTTTATTTTATTTTATTTCAATTTAGGTTTTTTTATTTATCTTATTATTAGGCTTTATTTAGTTTAGGTTTAGGTTTATAGATTTCTAGTGTTTAAGGTTTACGGTTTATCATTTAGGGTTTAGGGTTTTAGGGTTTAGGGTTTTAGGATTTAGGGTTTAGGGTTAGGGTTTAGGGTTTAGGGTTTAGGGTTTAGGATTTAGGCTTTAGGGTTTATGGTTTTGACGGTTTAGAGTTTAGTGTTAGCTTAGGATTTAGGGATAGTTTAAGTTGAGCAGGTTTGAAGTTTTATAGTTTAGGTTTAGGTTAGTTTAGGGTTTTAGGTTTAGGTTTAGAGTTTAGGGTTTAGGTTTAGAATTTAGTTTAGGGTTTTAAACTAGGTTTAGGGTTAGGTTTAGAGTTTAGGGTTTTAGGTTTTATTTATTTATTTATTATTATTTTGTATAGGGTTTATAGTTTTTATTTAGAGTTAGGGTTTAGGAGGTTAGTTTAATGGTTTAGGGTTTAGGTTTAGGTTTAGGATTTAGTGTTTAGGGTTTAGGTTTAATGTTTTTATTTTTAAATTAAGTAAACCGGCAAGTTTATGTTTATTGAGTTTATTTTTTATTTATTTTAAATTTTTTATTTTTTATTTAGGTTTATTTTTTATTTTTATTTAGTTTAGTTTATTTATTTTAGGTTTATTTATTTTAGTTTAGGTTTTTTATTTTAGTTTATTATTTAGGTTTAGGTTTAGGTTCATTCTTATTTTTAGTTTAGTTTTATTTTTATTTTATTTCTTAGGTTTAGGTTTTATTTTATATTTTTAGGTTTAGGTTTATGTTTTTATTTTATTTTTTTAGGTTTAGGTTTTAAGTTTTTATTTTAAGTTTATTTTTAGGTTTTATTTTTTAGTTTAGGTTTAACATTAATTTTAGTTTATTTTATCTTATTTAGTTTAGGGTTTAGATTTAGTTTTAGGTTTTATTTATTTTAGTTTAGTTTTAGGTTTATTTTAGTTTGTTTATTTTAGGTTTAGGGTTTAGGTTTTATTTTTTATTTATTTTTAGGTTTTATTTTTAGTTCTATTTTTTAAGTTTTGGTTTTTATTTAGTTTTTATTTTATTTTTATTTAGGTTTATTTTATTTTTATTTTTTGTTTAGTTTTTATTTTATTTAAGCAAAACTTGTCGAATTAATCATGACATGAATCCTTTAAAACACTATGTTAATGTTAGGGCGTCCCATGGGCCACCTATGGCTGAATATAGTGAAAAATGTGCAAGGGCGTTGCATCGACGCCCGAGTATAGTGTTAAATAAGCAAGGGTTCCCACATTATGGATGGATGCGGCCAAAAAAGTTAGTCCATGAAATCAAAATTAGGTTAGGAACTTAGAATATTGGAATGCTTATAGGTAAACTAATGGAATTAATAGATATTATGGTTCATAGGAAGATAAATATTTTATGTGTTCAAGAAACTAAATGGGTTGGGAAGAAAGCCAAGGAGATTGATAATTTAGATTTTAAACATTGGTATTTAGGTATAAGTAAAATTAGAAATGGCGTAGCTGTGATTATAGGTAAAAGATTAAAGGATAATGTTATAAATATTAATAGTTGCGAGATATAATTATAGCTTTAAACATTATTATTGATACTAAGATTATCAATGTTATAAGTGTTTATGCTCCTCAAGTAGTTTTGGATGTAGGCTGAAAATAAATTTTTTGGAATGAATTAGAGGATTAATACAAAAGATACCTCTTGAAGAAAAAGTATTTATTGGAGGAGATTTAAATGGACATGTTGGTAGAGTGTAGAAGATTTTAAAAGTATTCACGGTGGTTATGGATTTGTAGTGACTAATGAAGAAGGTAGGACTATATTAGATTTTGCTTTAGCTTATGATTTGTAGTTTCTAATACATTATTTAAGAAAAGAGATGAGCATATTACTTATAAAAATGGATCTAGTAAAACAGATTTTTTTATAAGAAAAATAGATCGTTTAGATGTAAAGATTGTAAGGTCATTCCAAGTGAAAGTTTAAATACCCAACATGAATTATTAGTCTTAGATTTTAAGATGAAAGATTGGAAGATGAGAAATAAATCAAATTCTTATCCTAGGATTAGATGGGGCACTTCAAGAGCACTAATAAAAATATTTTAAGAGCAAGCTACAAGAGCTTAGAATTTGGGATGTTCATAAGGAAGCTAATGTTATGTGGGAAAAAGTAGTAAGTGAAATGAAGCAAGTTTCTCAAAATGCGCTTGGAGAATCAAAAGGAAAAGCTTCTTTTAATAAAAATAGTTGGTGGAGTCAGAATGTGCAGGAAAAGATAAAAAATAAGAAGTGTTGTTATAAAAGTTGGTTTAGATGTAAAAACTCAAAAAATTGGGAAAAATATAAAGTGACATGTAGAGATTCTAAGAAATCAATATATGATGCAAAATAACTAGCTTTTAGTGATTTATACAATAGATTATATACCAAAGAAAGTAAAAGATGTATGTATAAGTTAGCTAACCAAAGATATAGGAGAATTAAAGATCTAGCTCAAGGTGTATTAAAGATGAAAATCATAGTGCTTTTCTTAAAAAGATAATGAAAATAGGTGGATGAGGTATTTTGATAAACTTTTCAATGAATGATCTAAAAAATATGATTGATTTTAGCAACCTTAATACCTTAAACAAAAATAGAGAATTTTTTTATCATCATATTAGTAAATGAAGTTAGAGAAGCTTTAAAGAAAATGAAATGTGAAAAATAGTATAGATGATATTCCAATAGAAGTGTGGAAATTTTTAAGAGATCAAGGAATTTCTTAGCTTACAAATCTTTTTGATGTTATTTTAAAGGCTAAAAGATGCCAGATGAGTGGAGAAAGAGTTTGTTGATTTTTATATTTAAGAATAAAGGTGATGCACAAGAGTGTGCAAATTATAGAGGAATTAAGTTAATGTGTCACACATTAAAATTATGGGTGAGTAATTGAGCATAGGTTATGATGTCATACAAAAGTTTCTCACAATCAATTTGGTTTCATGCTAGGTAGATCTACTATTGATGTTATACATTTGTTAAGAGGTTTGATGGAGAAGTATAGAAAAAGTAAGGAGGATCTATATATGATATTTATTGATTTAGAGAAAGCTTATGATAAAGTTTCAAAAGATGTTCTTTGGAGAGTTCTAGAAAATAAAGGAGTTAATATTGGTTATATTCAAGTCATTTAAGGATATGTATAATAGAGCATTACTTGTGTCCAAGCACAAGGAGGATTGATAAAATATTTTCCTATTTTAGTTGGATTACATCAAGGATCAGCTTTAAGCCCTTATCTTTTGCTTTATTTATGGATGTTCTTACTAGGCATTTACAAGAAGATGTACCTTGGTGTATGCTTTTTGCTAATGACATTTTTATTGTTGATAAGACTAGAGAGGGATTCCAAGAGAAACTTGAATTATGGAGGTCAACCTTATGGAGTGTAATTTTAGTTGTGGAAGTTATAGTGGTAGTGTTGTGACATTAGGTGAACAAGTCATTAAAAAGAGTGAGCGATTCAGATATTTAGGCTCTATTATTCAAAATGATGGTGAAATAGATGGCGATGTTATTAGTATAATTCAAGTTGGATGGTTGAAGTGGAGGAATGCATCTAGCCTATTGTGTGATAGAAAAGTACCGCTTAAACTTAAGAAAAAAATTTATAAGATGGGGGTAAGACCTACAATGAATTATGGTGTAGAATGTTAGTCAATAAAGGAGAAGCAAGAGACAAAGTTAAGTGTTGAAGAGATGAGGATGCTTAGGTGGATGAGTGGCTTTACTCTTAGTGATAAAATGTTAAATGAGTATGTTCAAGAAAAAGTTGGAGTAGCTAGTCTCAGACAAGATTAGAGAGAGTCGCCTTAGATGGTTTGGCCACATAAAGCATTGGCCATCCAATGACTCTGTTAGGAGAGTAGATACATTAGATTTGCCTTATGTTAAGAAAGGTAGAGGTAGACCTAAAAAGACATGGTTAAGATGTATAAAAATGACCTTAGTATACATGAATTAAATGAGAATTTGACACATAGTAGGACACAATGGAGAGGAAAGATTCATGTAGGTGACCCTATGTAGTGGGATAAAAGCTTGTTGTTATTATTGTAGGTTTTTTATTTGTTAGTTTAGTTTAGGTTTTTATTTATTTTATTTTAGTTTAGTTTTTATTTTTATTTTATTTTCTTTTTAGGTTTAAGTTTAGCTTTAGCTTTATTTTTAGGTTTTTCTTTTTATTTTATTAATTTTATTTTATTATTTTATTTTATTTTGGTTTAAGTTTTTTTACTTATTTATTTTGAGGTATTATTTAGTTTAGGTTTAGGATTTTAGCTTTTTAGGGTTTAGGATTTAGGGTTTAGGGTTAGTTGAGGGTTTAGGGTTTAAGGTTTAGGGTATGGGGTTTAGGGTTTAGGGTTTATGGTTTAGCATTCAGGGTTTATGGTTTTGGGTTTAGGTTTTCGGGTTTAGGGTTTAGGGTTTAGGGTTTATGTTTTAATTTTAGGGTTACAATTTTAGTTTAGAGTTTAGGGTTTTTATTTTTTTTTAACAGAGAACAAATTCAGATTCAACATTTCTTCTTTTTGATTTCATCAACCAAGTAACACACCAAGTTTTTTAAGACACAAATGACTACATAGATTAAAAATGAGTATGCATAGAGCAAATCAAAAACCCTAGATAACTAGAATCATCTCTACTAGAAAGACACATTTCCATAAGAACTAAATTGGATCGGCCATTGTTTAGTTTCTCCAAGTCCCATCAGAACCAGCCTCTCGTAGCATGATCCTTCATCCTCAGATCTCTCCCTCCCCACCACTCTCGGCTGTAACCTCCATCCCTCTCCCGCCTCCATAACCAATGCTCAGACCACCACCTCCATATCCACCAACACCTCTAGATCCCCACCACCATGACCACCCCTCTGCCTTTTACCTCCACTAGATATAGGCAGCAGTTGACAATGTTGTTCCTGTTGTCAAGGTTCTACCCATTCTTAAGGTTTAGGTTTATAAGATTTTAGGGTTTAAGTTAATTTTTTAATTTATTTAGTTACTTTATGTTTAGGTTTAGGGTTTGGGGTTTAGGTTTAGGGTTTAAGGTTTAGGTTTTAGAGTTTGGGGTTTAGGCTTTAGGGTGTTATGGTTTCTACTTTTAGGGTTTAGTGTTTAAGGTTGGGGTTTAGGGTTAGGGTTTAGGACTTAAGGTTTAGTGTTTAATTTTTAGGGTTGAGGGATTTGAGGGTTTAGGTAAAGGGTTTAGAGTTTTAGTGAGGGTTTAGGGGTTAGGATTTAATTTATGGTTTAGGTTTTAGTTTAGATTTATTTAGGGTTAAGTTTAAGGTTAAGGTTAGAGTTTAGGTTTAAGGTTCAGGTTTAGACTTTAGGGTTTAGGTTTAGGTTTAGGGTTTAGTTTAGGTTTAAGTTTAGGGTTTAAGTTTAGGGAGTTTAGGGTTGTTTAGGTTAGTTTAGGTTAGTTTTAGGGTTAAGGGTTTAGCATTTAGGATTTAGGTTTAGGTTTAGGGTAGGGTTAAGGGGTTTTTTTTAAAAAAAAATTAAGTAAACTAGTAGGTTTAGGTTTATTTAGTAGATTCAGTGTATTTTGAATTTATTTTAGTTTATTTATTTACTTATTTTATTTAGTATAGTTTATTTATTTTAGTTTATTTATTTAGTTTAGGTTATTTATTTTAGTTTATTTTTGAGATTTAGGTTTAAGTTTATGTTTATATTTTAGTTTGGTTTTATTTTTATTTTATTTTTTTAGGTTTTGGTTTTATTTTTTATTTTTAGATTTAGGTTTAGGTTATTATTTTATCTTTTTTAGGTTTAGCTATTAGGTTTTTATTTTAGGTTTATTTTTAGGGTTTATTTTTTAGTTTAGTTTTAGGTTTATTTTTAGTTTATTTTATTTTATTTAATTTAAGTTTAGGTTTAGTTTATTTTATGTTTAGGTTTAGGTTTTATTTTTTATTTTTAGTTTTGTTTATTTTAGTTTAGGTTTACATTTATTTTATTTTTATTTTAGGTTTAGGTTTTTTTAGTTTAGGGTTTAGGTTTATTTTTTATTTATTTATAAGTTTTATTTTTAGGTTTAAATTTTTTATAGCTTATATTTATTTTATTTTAGGTTTATTTTATT
Organism: Cymbidium sinense; assembly: GCA_021442155.1. Taxonomy (NCBI): domain Eukaryota; kingdom Viridiplantae; phylum Streptophyta; class Magnoliopsida; order Asparagales; family Orchidaceae; genus Cymbidium; species Cymbidium sinense. Next base: position 194,201,274 of record CM038214.1, read on the forward strand.
TTTATTTTTAGTTTAGTTTTTAATTTAATTAGTTTTTTTATTTTTGTTAATTTAGCTTAGGTTTTTATTTATATTATTTTAGTTTAGTTTTTATTTTTCATTATTCTTTTTAGGTTTAGGTTTAGGTTTAGGTTCTAGTTATGTTTTATTTTAATTTATTTTTTGATTTTATATTGGCTTAGGTTTATTTATTTCTTTTATTATTAGGTTTTATTTAGTTTAGGTTTAGGTTTTTATCTTTTTAGGGTTTATGGTTTGGGTTTAGAGTTTAAGGTTTAGGGTTTGGAGTTTAGGGTTTAGGGTTTAGTTATTTTTTTTAGGGTTTAGAGTTAAGGGTTTAGGTTTTAGGGTTTAGGGTTTTAGGGTTTAGGGTTTAGGGTTTTTAGGGTTTAGGGTTTAGGGTTTTTAGGTTTTTTTATATTTAGAGAGAACAAATTTAGATTCAACATTTCTTCTTTTCAATTTCATCAATGAAGTAACACACCAAGCTTTCTAAAACACAAGCGATGAGGTAGATAAAAAATGAGCACGCATAAAGCTGATCAAAAACCCTAGATGAGTAGAATCTTCTCTACAATAAATACACAATTCCATAAGCTGCAGATCGAATCGATCATTTTTTAATTTCTCTAGTTCCCATCGGAACCACCCCGACCTCTCGAGTAGCGGGATCCACCATCATATTCTTGATCTCTCCCTTCATCACCATGTAACCTCATGCTCCTCCTCCATAACCACCACTTTGCTAGCCACCACCTCCATATCCACTAGCACCTCCAGATCCACCACCTGCGAGATGCCACCACCTCACCTACCTTAGATCTAGATTTAGCACGGTTGGTGATGTTGTTGCTGTCATGGTTATTCCCATTCTTAGGGTTTAGGTTTAGGTTTAAGTTTAGGTTTATTAGGTTTTAGGCTTTAAGTTTTTTTTAATTTATTTAATTAATTTAGGTTTAACTTTAGGGTTTAGGATAGAGGGTCAGGGTTTAGGATTTATGGTTTAGGGTTTAGGGTTTAGGGTTTTAGGGCTTATACTTTTTGGGTTTAGGGTTTAGGGCTTTCTAAGGTTTAGGGTTTAGGGTTTAGGGTTTAGGTTTTAGGATTTAAGGTTTATGGTTTATATTTTTTTCTAAGTAAACTCATAGGTTTAGGTTTATTTAGTTTATTTTTTATTTTTTATAATTTATTTTATTTTTTTATTTTTATTTTGGATTATTTTTTATTTTTATGTAGTTTAGTTTATTTATTTTAGTTTATTTTTTAGGTTTAAGTTTATTTTTTAGTTGAGTTTTATTTTTATTTTATTTCTAGGCTTAGGTTTTATTTTTAATTTTTAAGTTTAGGTTTATGTTATTATTTTATTTTTTTAATGTTTAGGTTTTAGGTTTTTATTTTTGTTTTATTTTAAGTTTTATTTTTTAGTTTAGGATTAGGTTTATTTCTTGTTTATTTTATTTTATTTAGTTTAGGTTTAGGTTTAGTTTATTTTATGTTTATGTTTAGGTTTTATTTATTTTAGTTTAGGTTTATGTTTATTTTATTTTGTTTATTTTATTTTTATTTTAGGTTTAGGTTTTCTTTTAGTTTAGGGTTTAAGTTATTTTTTATTTTTTTTTGGATTTTATTTTTAGGTTTATTTTTTAAGTTAGGTTTTTATTTAGTTTTTATTTTATTTTATTTTATGTTTATTTTATTTTTATCTTATGTTTAGTTTTTAGTTTTTATTTTATTTAGTATTTTATTTTTAGTTTTATTTTATTTTTTAGGTTATTTTAGGTTATTATTATTTTTATTTTAGTTTCTTTTTATTATTTTATTTTTTTATTTTTAGGTTTAGGTTTAAGTTTAAGTTTAAGTTTTTTTTAATTTTATTTTTTTAATTTAATTAGGTTTAGGTTCTTTTATTTATTTTATTTTTAGGTTTTATTTAGTTTAGGTTTAGGTTTTTAAGTTTTTAGGGTTTAATGTTTAGGGTTTGGTTTAATTAAGTTTTAGGTTTAGGGTTTAGTGTTTAGGTTTTAGGGTTTAGAGTTTAAGTTAAGTTTAAGGTTTAGGTTTAGGGTTTAGGTTTTAGAGTTTAGGCTTTAGGGTTTTAGGTTTAGGATTTTTAGGGTTTAGGGTTTAGGGTTTAAGTTTTAGGGTTTAGGCTTTAGGGTAGGGTTTTTAGGGTTTAGGTTTTGGGGTTTAGAGTTAGTTTAGGGTTTAGGGATGAGGGTTTTAGGGTTTAGGGTTTAGGGTTTAGGGTTAGGGTTAGGGTTTAGGGTGTAGGGTTTAGGGTTTTTTATGTTTTAGGGTTTAGGGTTTAGGGTGTAGAGTTTAGGGGTATTTGGCTTAGAGCTTAGGGTTCATGGTTTAGGGTTTTTAGGGTTTAAGTTTTAGGTTTAGGGTTCATGTGTTAGTTTATGGTTTAGGGTTTTTTATTTTTTTATTTTAATAGAGAACAAATTCAAATTCAACATTTCTTCTTTTTTTATCAACCATGTAACACACCAAGTTTTCTAACAAACAATGACATAGAAAAAATTGCACATAAGTAGATCAAAAACCCTGATAACTAGAATCATCTCTATAAAGACACAATTCCATAAGTAGTAGATCAAATCGATGGACTTGTTTCTCGTTCCCATCACCACCATCCTCTCGAGTATCAGGATCCATCATCATATCCCCAATTTCTCCCTTTGCCACCACGATGGCTGTAACCTCTGTCGCTCCTCCCTCCTCCATAACCACCACTACTCTGACCACCACCATCATATCCACTAGCACCTCTAGATCCCCACCACCTATGATGCGCCTCGCCTTATCCTCCACCTATCTAGACTAAGCCTGGTTGATGGTGATGTTTTTGTCATCATGGTTTTGCCCATTCTTAGGGTTTAGGTTTAGGGTTATTAGGTTTTAGAGTTTAGATTTTTTTTAAATCTATTTTGTTACTTTATGTTTAGGTTTAGGTTTTGGGTTTTGGGTTTATGGTTGGGTTAAGGTTGGTTTAGGTTTTAGGATTTAGGGTTTAGGTTAAGTTTTTAGGTTTAGGGTTTAGGGTTTAGGGTTTAGGTTTAGGGCTTAGGGTTTAGGGTTTTGGGTTTAGAATTTAGGGTTTCATGGTTTTAAAAAAAAATTAAGCGGTAGGTTAAGGTTTATTTAGTTTATTTTTTATTTATTGTAGTTTATTTTATTTTTTATTTTTTATTTTTATTTAGGTTTATTTTTTATTTTTATGTAGTTTAGTTTATTTATTTTAGGTTTATTTATTTTAGTTTATTTTTTAGGTTTAAATATATTTTTAGTTGAGTTTTATTTTTATTTTATTTTTTAGGTTTATGTTATATTTTTTATTTTTAGGTTTAGGTTTAGTTTTTTATTTTATTTTTTATGTTTAGGTTTTAGGTTTTATTTTAGGTTTATTTTTAAGGTATTTTAGTTTAGGTTTATTTTAGTTTATTTTATTTTTATTTAGTTTAGGGTTTTAGTTTCTTTTGGTTTAGATTTAGGCTTTATTTATTTTAGTTTAGGTTTAGGTTTATATTTTGTTTATTTTTTTTTTTAGGTTTAGTTTTTTTAGTAGAGGGTTTAGGTTTTATTTTTATTTATTTTTATGTTTAATTTTTAGGTTTATTTTTAAGGTTTAGGTTTTTATTTAGTTTTAATTTTATTTTATTTTAGGTTTATTTTATTTTTATTTTACATTTAATTTTTATTTTATTTAGGTTTTTTATTCTTAGGTTTATTTTATTTTTTAGTTTTGATTTGGTATTTATTTATTTTATTCTAGTTTATTTTTATTAGTTTATTTAATTTTATTTTTAGTTTTAGGTTTAAGATTTAGTTTAGGTTTTTATTTTATTTTATTTTTCAATTTTATTTAGGTTTAGGTTTTTTATTTATTTTATTTTTAAGTTTTATTTAGTTTAGGTTTTAGTTTTTAGGTTTTATTTAGTTTAAGTTTAGGTTTTTAGGTTTTCATGGTTTAGGGTTTAGGGTTTAGGGTTTAGGGTTTAGGGTTTAGGGTTTAGGGTTTTAGGGTTTAGAGTTTAGGGTTAGGTTTAGGGTTTAAAGTTTAGGTATAATTTTAGGCTTTGGGTTTAAGGTTTTAGGGTTTAGGTTAAAGTTTTAGGAAGTTTAGGGTTTAAAACTTTGAGTTTAGGTTATTTAGGGTTAGTTTAGGGTTTAGGTTTAAGTTTAGTAGGGTTTAGGTTTAGGGTTTAAGGTTTAGTTTAGTTTAGGTTTAGTTTGGTTTAGGGTTTAGGTTTAGGGTTTTAGGGTTTAGTGTTTTTTAGGTTAGTTTAGGGTTTAGCTTTAGTTTTAGGGTTTTAGGGTTTAGGTTGTGGGTTTAAGGTTTAGAGTTTAGGTTTATGGTTAATTTTAATGTTTAGAGTTTTGGAGGTTTTTTTTTTTTATTTTTATTTTATTTTTTAAATTAAATGTGTAGGTTTAACTTTATTTATTTATTTATTTTGTTTATTTTATTTCATTTTGATTTAGTTTATTTTATTTAGTTTATTTTATTTATTTTAGGCTTATTTATTTTAGTTTAGGTTTTTTTAAGTTTATTTTTTAGGTTTAAGTTTAGGTTTTGTTTATTTTTAGTTTGGTTTTATTTTATTTTATTTTCTAGGTTTATCTATTTTATTTTTTTATTTTTTTGGTTTAGGTTTAGGTTTTATTTTATTTTAGGTTTAAGTTTTTTTATTTTAGGTATATTTTAGGTTTATTTTTTAGTTTAGGTTTAGGTTTATTTTTAGTTTATTTTATTTTATTTAGTTTTGATTCATGTTTACGTTTAGTTTATTTTTGATTTATGTTTTGGTTTTTTATTTACTGTAGTTTATTTTAGTGTAGGTTTAGGTTTTTCTAATTTTTATTTTAGGTTTAGGTTTTTTTTAGTTTAGGGTTTAAGTTTTATTTATTATTTATTTTTAGGTTTTATTTTTGGGTTTATTATTTAGGGTTAGATTTTTATTTAGTTACATTTAGCGATGAAGACTTACTCTAGGGATGGCCAGGTACACAACCACCTCTTTACATTATGGATGTTGGCATATGAGCTATCTAGAGTTGGTTGATCATGTGTATCAATTAACATTATGAGCCTAAAAACCCTTGCCTACTTGAGGATTGACATCTCCAAATTAAAAAAAAAGATGTTGTCGAGAGGATTCAATGAACAAGGTGAGAGGGTCTTGTGGTGTTTATTTTTGGATGTATGGGGGGGACACCACGTAGATAGTAGAAGGGGTACTTTTTAAGGTGATCTGGTACAATATTGAGGTATGATGTACTATCTCGAAAGATAGAGGAATCACCCTAAAATGGACCTAATCACATAATAAGGACTCCTAAGGAATGATGGGTCTTCAAATGCACCAAAGATTTTTTCCCTACTTTACATGGATAAATAAAGTAGGGTTTATATTAAACCAGGTTCTTAAGTTCCCTAAGGAGGTAAGCCTCATAGTTAAATACATCTTTGGAAATGAAATTTCTAAGAATACTCTTGATTAAAGTGAACAATTATCACCTCCAAAGATTTCAAGGTTACACTATCAAAGGATTGGTTGTATTTGGAAAATCAATTGGGAAAGTTCAAGGAGATGACTTATTATTGGAATCTAAATGAAACAAGTAGGAAATCCTCATGATACTGTGAAGTATAATGAGCATTGGAATCTATCCTATGGTTGGGCTTTATAATTTAGAAGTTGAGGAGATTTATATGTTTTGAGTTGAAATTTAATTAGATTACTAGGGCTTATAATCTACCAACACAAGATTGTGAGAATGCCTAAGAGGTGAGGATTTAAGCTCGTAGCCTCAAGAAAATAGGTACCTCGGATCATAAATCTAGGGAGCTTTAGTTTGAGCTAAAGCATGACCTAAATCTAAGCGATAGGTGGACATAAGGGTTTCCCTCCACAAGAGTGAATAAATTGTCCAACATCTTGACTTATAGCACTTTGGTGGCCACCAGAAATCCTCCCAATGATTTTAAAACCATGTAGTCGGTCTTATGAATTGTAATATAGCTAGGGTAGTTATTTAATTAGAAAGAGACTAAAGTCCTAAACACACTCCCTAGGAGACAAGAGTATGAGTGGTATGAGCATATGACTTAATATATAGAAGCAAAATCTTTATAAATTTTATTTCTTTTTAGAAAAATTATTTTGATAGAAGCTTTAGGATTTCTTATGCCTAAATGCTTCAAATCAATTAGAAGAAGGTGTTCTCCACCATAAGGGATGCCCTCATAGGTCATGCATTCCTTTATCGTGCAAGGATGGAGAGCCTTCATGTTCAAGAGAGAAAGAATATGCATACATGATGTGAAACATACAACCATACAGCTAAAGGGTTGCTAAATCTTTTAATTATCTTATTTATGTCTTAAGCTTTATGATGAGGTTATGAGTTATTTAAAATTAAGTTATGATGATTAGTTGGGTAGAAAAGTTATTTTTATCCTAAAAGCCTAATCGTATCCAAGCCACACATTAAAACATCAATCATTTAAGAAGCTATGAAAATCATGTCATCCTAATGCACAATGTAAACATAACATCAAACAATTATACAAATTATCGTAAAAGAAAAAAGGCCGATGCGGTCGGTTACCACCGTACAACCCGAAGAGAGAAAAGATGGGTAGCCGAGCTCTACCCTTATACAACTTGGAATATGAAAGAATAATTATAATTGTATTAAATACTAGGGGGGTCTTCTTTCATCATATCTCCATTTATGATTTGGTTTCTTCTTTGATCTGGATGGTGCTTGCTTTAAAGGCATCACAAGGCACCCCAAGATAAAGCCTTTTGGCCACTGCTCATCTTAATCCCCCATAGCACTAATCCTAATTTCTATTGAAAAAATTACATTTATTTGGGAAAATTAAATCTAACTATACCTATAAAATAGAGGTTAGCTAAATATACATATAATCCCAAGCAGTTGTATTTATAATTTGGACTTAGCACCCTACACATGGGTAACTAAGTCCACCTATCCTAACTTGGATTATGCTTAAGGATTTAAACAACTTGCAAAAAGAGCATTCACATTTAATTTTAAGCATCCCTTAAGCATAATCCTCAATGAAAAACATGATTAACCTAAAATTGGCCTATCATCCAGTCTACGAAGCATACATCCTAACATCCAATCTAAAATAATACATAATAAAGCAAAACATACATCACATCATACACCGTCCTAACTTAGAGTTAGTGATGACTTAATTCTAATGTGTATTAAGGCTTTTGTGGTAAGTCTTGTTAGGCATTAATGTTGTATTTTCTAAGTGTAGAAGGATTCAATTTAACATGAATGGTTGATTTCACTTGAAGTAGTTTAATTGATTTGAGAATTTTAATTTGTGTTTTCTTTTATTTCATTTGATTACACTTAGCAACTAAGTGTTATAAAGAGAGGAAAAGATGATTTCCCTCTTTCATCCCTACCTTAAGTTACTTTCTAAAGTATATTAATTTGATTTAGTTCTCTTTAGTGAATGGCTTATTAAATGATTAAATTAATCCTAAGTTTAGGTTCACTTTAAATAATTCTATTCAAAATGAAAGGCATCTTAAGATTAATTTAATTCAATTACTACCACATGACATAAATTAAATCATTCTTTTCCATCACATGTAACATGCATATGATTTAATCCTAAGTGTATCTATACATGCAAAAATATTTTAGCACACTTAAATGATGAATGTATGTGTGTTTATAATATACATTTTATTTGATTGAATTATGTAAATATATTAATTTAAAACTTTATCCAAATTCTTATACAAAAAAAAATGACGAAATTAAATAAGCATGTGTTGTTGTTAAACTAGAGAAGTGAGGTAATCAAATGACATGCTTGGAGCTAGCTAAAGCCTCATATTTTCTGGATGTCCAGACTATATACCCATTTGCATTCAAACATATGTAAATTTGCATACATGAACATACAAAGTAAGCTCCAAATCATATGGCTAATTAATTCAACCACTTAGTCAAATATTAATGCATGCAATTTTAATGTAAAATGGGATTTTCATCCACTAATCACATATGCATATACATGTACAAACATATAGGCAAGAATATGTCATTGTTAAACCAAGGAAGTGAGGTAATTAAATAACCTCCTTGAGGCTAACTAAAGCATGGTATTCTCGAGATGTCCAGACTATATACTTGCTTTTCTTGGACACCCATGGATGTATACATAAATGAGAAAAAAAACCATTCAAAGATTGTATATTTTTTTGATCGAATCATTTAAATATATGAATTAAAGCTCTATCCAAATTCTAATGTTGACATACATAAAAATTAAATCAAATGGGTACGTGTCATTGTTAAAGCAGGGAAGTGAGGTAATCAAATGACCTCCTTGGGGCTAGCTAAAGCCTTGTGTTTCCAGGATGTCCAGACTATATACCCATTACCATTCAATTTTATACAAATCAACACATGAATAAAGGAAAGAGAACTCAACATTCATGCACTTAAGCTATAAGCACAAGCATTTCTTATGTATTTATAACTAGCATCTCAACACATTTTATTATTCATTTATAAGCTTTTGAAAAATACATTTGAAATTAATAGTGATAATAGCCATGCATATATTAAATCTAATCAACACAAGCAAGCTTACATAATGGAAATCTATTTTATTTTACTTGATTTTGAAAAGATGGATGCATGAATTCAAATGACATACCAAATTTAACATGATTGGAAAGAATCAAATATAAGCATGTGATTCATTCAACCAAACTTGTTCTTAAGGACAATCAAATCAAATAAGATCATTAAAAACAAACCAAAGCTTCTTTATTAATTAAGTTTTGGATTTGATTTGATTTAAAGAGAAGAGAAATATTCACTTGTTATTTTAAACCCATTCCCACATTAGTGATTTGATTTAATTTAAGTAAATGTAATTAAGTTGATTTTATGGGTTAATTAAGCTGAACCCTTAATTAGATGAATAAATTACCCTTACCTATGTCACCTTAAAGTAATTAACTAAATAATTATGAGCCAACATGATAAGCATGGAAAATAAACTTGCAATGATCCTAGGAAATAAAATGGGCCTAATGCAATTGGCTCATGATTATTAGTTAATTAGATTAAGGGACTTAATTAATTACTCTTATGGTTTTCCCACACATGTGGATTAACCATAATTTCATTAAACCCCTTTAGGTTATTAAACACATACCCCATGATTTATTTAAGTAAGGTCTGATGTAATTATGATTTCAATTTGATTAAGTGATTTAATTAATTAGTTAAATCTTAATTAATTTCATTTTAAAAAGGGTGAAATGAACTTAGGGAAAGGGGTCCCAACCCTATCCTTAGTTTGTTTACTGTTGAACAATGATTAATAAACTTAATTAACCAATTTATTACTATTCATGGGATTAATTAACCATTAATTAACTTAAAAGAGTAGTTAAGGTTTAATTAGTCAATTTTATTAATTAATTGGGTAATAAATCCCAAGAAAATCATGAGAGATAGAGGTCATCCCATTAAATTAATCCATAGAATTTGGGATTAATTGCTCAAGTAATTAAGTAGTAATTAAGCTAATTAATTTTATAATTAAATATTAATTACTCTTAAAAATTAGTTAAGATCATTTTTAATTAATTCTCCTCTAAAATACCTTTCAAATGAGTATTTATTTGCATTTTGTTTATTTCTCTATGATTTGTTATGATTTTTAGAAGTTTTAGCCATTAAAAATGATTAATTAAGCCTAAGTAAAGCCTAATCTGGCACCATGTGGCATAGCGATGCGGCATGCTTTCCATGTGGTGCGCGTAGGATTGGCTACTTAAAACTTATCCAATATCCGCTTATATGTGATCGGCGTGCTTTCTTGTTCACCATCGATCTGATCGGATGGCTATGATTAATCCCATAGCTTAGCGATTAAATCGGATTGATCTAGTAGAATGTCAGACTTGAGAATGGATGGTGCATGATCTAACATCATGTGAGTGAGGGAATGGAGTCCTTCCCCCATTGCTCACTTGATCCGAGCTTACCTGAGCTCAGATCAACTCCAAAAAAATCCCACACCTTCATGACATCAATCAGAGAAGATCCAACGATCAAGATCACAAGATGCAAGTTTTCTTCAAAAAGCTCCAACCCATTTTAGCCTAATGATCAGTTTTGGAAGAATTCCTCGGTGAAGCTCAAGACTGGCAGCTCGAACGATCGAGAAAGTTTCATTTAGTGGAGACGAAACCCTGTTGAGCAGCAATTAGATCAATTCTTCGATGTTCTCTTAGAAGGCCATAAACTGATAATTTGGAGCTCAACTTTGATCAAAGTCCCACCTTTGGTACTTAAGAATCTTGGGAGATGATTTGTTCTTTGCCAATGAGGCCTAGGGAAGGTGCATGCAAAGTTAATTTGAGTTTGATGGAAAAATGGGTAAGTTAGGTTGGAAATGGGAGTGTCTTATTTCGGGATGGATGGGAATGGCATTTTTGATCAAGGAATGAGCTTGGGAGCTTAGGGAATGGTTATAATAGCTCATCTTATGTAGCTAGGGCTCTAAGGAATGACTTTTTTGTGTGTTTGAGTGGAAACAAGGGGGTTTTAGAATGAAGGAATTTGGCTAAGTCCATTGTGTTGGGTCATGTGGCTTAGGTTTGTATTTTGATTTTGTTTGATTTAGTTTTGATGATTTAAATGTTTATTTCATTTAGATTTATAAAGATTATTGAAAATATGATTGATTTATGAGAAAATCAATTGTGTTTGACTTAATTTGGATTTAGATTTGGCTAAGTCCATGGGATAGGTCATATGGCCTAGAAAGGGTTTTGATTTAATTTGATTTAGTTTGACTTAGTTTTGAATATTTGAATGTAGATTTGATTTATATTTAGGAAGATGATTAAAGATATAAATTGATTATGAGAAAATCAATTGATTTTGGATTGATTTGGATTAAGATTTGGCTACGTCAATGGGATAGGTCATATGGCTTAGGAAGGGTTTCAAGTTTGGATTTGATCATTTGGTTTTGGAATTTGTGTTTGGATTTGGATTTGAATTTAAGGTTTGAATTAAACTTCAGGTTTGGTTTGAGAAGTTGAACATAGATTGGATTTGAGTTGTAGGGTAGGTGGATTATCCTAATCCTAAGGCATAACCTAAGCCTATGGTTAACCCATCTAAGTCTTTAGGCTTAGGTTAAGTGTTTACATAATTGTTAGAAGTGTCTTATGACTAGGGAAGTCTTAGTGTCTATAAGACTCCTAAGTATAAGATGGGAAGATTGAATCTGCACTCCAAAAGTGAGGTCAACAGGCCTTAGGCTCCAAAGTGTTGCCCTTGGAGATAGATGATTGGAAGATTGAAGCCAAGTTTCACATTATAGACTCAGATACATCTTTCAATGCTTTGCTTGGGAGACCATGGATACATGAGAACAACATAGTTCCATCCTTTCTACATCAATGTATGAAGTTCGTGAGAGATGGGATCATCTACTATGTCAAAGGAGATTTCAAGTCATTTATAGTTCACGAAGTCAACATATATGAGGATGCGACTTACTACCTCCCTCAAAATCAATAAGTCTATTCTCATGGATTTTTCCAAAGTTTAAAAATAAAAGAAAATGAAAAAAGAAAAAAGAGAGAAAAAGAAAAAGAAAAGAAAAAGAAAATGAAAAAGAAAATAAATGGCAGCAAAAATAGCCTTGGAGGAGAAAGTAGAGCCTGTCATTAGATTCCACCTATAATTTGTTACTCCATTCGAACATAGGAGTAAGACAACCTGACCTCCAAAGGGAAGAGGCAAGTTCGATTAGGGTCAGGGTGAAAACCTCCATATTGGCCACCCAATAAAAGATATGTCCCAACTATCACGAGTACACCTAGTATCCATATAGACTTAGAATCTAGTTCATCGGATGAGTCTTATATGGTTAGCACACCAGCCAGCTCTTCTCAGCAGTAGATTCTCTTGGAGGTGACACTTGAGCCAAATAGTGATGAAGATCGGGCTCCAAAGCAAAGCATAAGTGTATTCAAGTCTATATGTGAAATAATTAGGCATCAGTTGGGAATCATAGTTATAACCCCACTTTCCTCTCAAAAAATTGAGGGTTTGGTAGTTAAGGAAGCCCCTAAGTCATCCATATGTGTGAAGACTCAGAGGTTCTTTCTGGGAGCATCATCCTCAAGTCAAGAAGTTAATGTAGAACTTGAGAATGATTCATATAAAGATTTAATAGATTTACCTTTTGATTGGTGCTTACCTTTTGTTCATAATTTAACAAAGAAAGGGCTAATCTCATATACTTGGTCAAAGCATAGGTCATACTATTTTGAAAGAATATGGAAGAACAAATGCAAAAGCTCTCAATCAAGATTGGGAGTAAGATTCAGTACAGTGCATCCAATCGATGATGATGATTAATGTTTAGTCCATTTAGAAACTAATAAGTTTATTTCAAATCACATTAACTCATATGAGGAGCTATGCTTAGAAACTTCAAATGATCTAGATGATTTTGAAGTCAAAGATGCACTACCATAGTTCAAAGAAGAGATCAAGTCAACCATCGACCAACTCAAGAAAATCAACTTAGGAATTGAAGAAGATCCACGCCTGACATACATTAATTTTCTTTGAATGAAATTGAAACCAATGACTTAGTTAGGCTATTGACTGAGTTTAAGGACTGATTTGCATGGAGTTATGAAGATATGCCTAGATTGGCTCCTAACATATTGGGCCATAAACGAGCAATAGAGTCTACTATAAACCTTATCAAGCAAGCTCCTAGATGCATGCGATTAAACATAGAATAACAGGTCATTTTTAAAGTAAAGAAATTGATCGATGCTGGCTTCATCCGGGAAGAAAAATACCCTAACTAGTTAGCCAGCGTCATCTTAGTTAAGAAAATAAATGGCCAAATTCACATATGTGTCATTTTTAGAGATTTAAATAAGGCATGTCCAAAAGATGAATTTTTACTACCAATCTCAAAGCTGATGGTGGACATTTCTTCATCTCATGCAGCCTTCCCTTTCATGGATGGCTCATCTAGATATAATCAAATAAAGATAGTCACTGAAGATGAAAGAAATAGTGCTTTTAAAATCTCGATCAGAATCTATTGCTATAATGTCATCCCTTTCAGCCTTAAAAATGACAGTGCTACATACTAGTGGTCTATGACTAGAATCTTCAATGAACTCATTCATCATCAAGTTGAGTGCTATGTCGATGATATCGTGATCAAAAGTAGAGAAAAGGAAGATCATCTTTTTGACTTGAGAGTAATTTTCAAATAATTAAGATAATTTAACCTCAAAATGAATCCCCTAAACTATGCATTCGGAGTAGCTACAAGGAAATTCCTTTTGTTTGTTATTCGGCACCAAGGAATCAAAATTAATCAGAAGAAGATCAAGGTGTTATTAGAAATGCTACCCCTTAAAATTTTAACTCAACTCAGGTCATTCCAAGGCAATTGGCATCTCTGAGACATATTATATCCAACTTATCGAGAAGATGTCATCCATTCTCAGGACTTGTCAAAAAGGATGCCAAGTTCAAGTGGGATGACAAGTGTGAGCATGGTTAGAAGACATCAAGCATTACACGGTGATCTTTGCGGTTCTAACATCCCCATCTTTAAGCCGTTCATACTTTACACTGCTGTGTTAGATGACTCCCTTGGTGCTTTGTTGGCCGAAGCCAATGACGAAGGGAAGGAAAACACACTCTACTACCTCAGCCATCATCTAATCCCTATTGAGGCTAATTATCCACCGATTGGGAAGCATTGCTTAGCTTTAATATTTGCATCCCAAAAGATACAACACTACATGCTTCCCCATAAGGTGAACTTAATCTTTAAGATCAATCCACTACAGTATCTTATGACATGACCGATGCTATCCGGATGGTTGAACAATGATCCATGATCCTCTCGCAATTTGACATTACCTTCATACCCCTCCATGCAGTGAAAGGATAAGAGCTAGCAGATTTTTTAGCAGCACACCGACTTCCTATTGATTCTCCACTTAGTGATGATCTCCCCGATGAATAAATCATGAACTTAGGGGATACTAGCATTCACCACTGGGAGATGTACTTTGATGGCGCAACTTCCTCTTAAAGAGGAAAAGAACCACAATCTACTATCTAGAAAAGACAGGGGTAAGAATAGTTCTCTTAACTCTGGACTGTGATGTGATGAGATTCTCATATCATCTCTCTAATCTTTATGTGAATAATGAAGCTGAATATGAGGCTCTGATTGCTGGTCTGGAGTTAGTCATTACTCTAAGCATCCAAAACATCAATATCTTCAGGGATTCTCAGCTAGTTATATGCCCAATTGTTGGGTCTTATAAGGTTATAAAGCTCAAGCTCCATCACTACTAGAAGTACACCATTTACTTATTAGCCCAAATCCTAGAGGTTACCATTTATAAGATTCCTCGAGGAGAGAACATTGTAATGTATGCTTTAGTTAAGCTTGCCAAGGAGTTGGCATATCTAGAGGATGAGTCCATATTAATAAAAGTCCAAAATAGATAAGTCTTATCCTTTAATGATATTGAACTCATCAAAAAGTACTCTCTTGAAAGGGAGGTTTCCATTTCCAAGAAGTACGAGGAGTTAGATTGGAGGCAACCATTCATGGATTACATAAATAAAGAGAAACTACCTCAAAAGAAGTCCCAAGCCCATCAGATGAAGTAGAGAGCACTTTTCTACACTCTTATGGATGTTTTCTTATACCGGTGGTATTTTGATCTTATGTGGTTATGTTTTTTAGACAAGCACGGAGCCCATAAGATCGTGATCAAGTATTCTCGGGATTATGTGGAGCCAACCAATCTGGTCTGAAGATGAAAGCTAAGTTAAATAGACTAGGATATTACTGGCTGTCGATAATCAAATTTTGCATGGATACGGCTAGGCGATGCCACCAATGTAAAATACACGGTGTGGTCCTACACCAACCACCCAATATTCTACATCCTACATTAGCCTCATGGCCATTTGAGTGTTGGGGTACTAACATAGTGGGTCTGATTGATCCTTATTCTTCCAAGGGTCATCAATTCATCTTAGTTGCTACTGACTACTTTTACAAATGGGCAAAAGTGATTCCACTCAGAGAGGTCACAGCTTAGCATGTGCTCCAATTTTGTAGAAATTATATCATATATAGTGTGAATGCTTATATATGATAATGGTGCATTCAAGAGCATTGAGATCAACAACTTTGCCTGGAGACACAACATAGATTGGAGATATTCTGCCATCAACTACCTGAGGGCAAATGACTTAGCAGAAGCCTTCAACAAAAATCTCATCCAAATATTGAAGATGACACTCGACAATAATAAGCGATAGTGGCATGAGCCGTTAGTTGAAGCCTTACGGGTTTACTACACCACATATAAAACTCCAACTTAGTCTAGTCCTTTCTCATTAATGTATGGGTCTGAAGCTGTTCTACCATTAGAAGTTTAACTCCCATCACTAAGGATAGTGGTAGGTAGCAAGATCACAATAGAGCAGAACACTAAGTTATGGTTAGAAGAGCTTGAATGTTTGGAGAAGAGACGTCTACTGGCACACCAAAATCTTGAGTTGTATAAAGTTAAAATGATTCAAGCTCACAATAAGTTGGTCCATCCTAGAGCTTTTCAAGTAGGAGAGCTTATTATAGTTCTAAGGAGATGGATAGTTGCCCTCTTAAGATGGGAGGCAAGTTTGAACCCACTTGGGATGGCCCTTTTGCCATAGAGAAGGCCAACCAAAGAGGATCTTATCAACTTATTAATCTTAAGGGAGAGCACCCAATTCTTCCAATCAATAGGCTCTACTTAAAGAAATATTATAAATCATGTTTCAAAATAATTAATAATAATGAAAATCCAAGTTGAAAGTATTCTTGTTTACAAATCCACCATGATATGTTTAGAGTAGATGTAATGAACTTGAGCGATGTCCTATCCTTCATCGACACAACATAAACACAAACTACATAAAAACATATAAAATAAACACATATCTTTTATCTTGGGCTACTCTAAGTTAAGATAATGCCCCCAACGGTAGTAAATCAGTAGCTGCTCTAGGTCAGCCTGTCGTGCTACCCTACAAGTCTGTAACCCCTAGTGGTCTTCTTGCTTTGGGGGATGTAAGTCTACTATTCTTTCCTTCCTTACTTGGCCACTGCTAACCGATGAGCACCTTATTAGTTTGGTAGGCCCATCAGGTGGTAGTTACCTCATGTTGCCTTTATTTAAGAGAATGTGAGTGCTACACTTTCTTCTTTGATTAGCCTTACCTTGTTGGGTCAAGTATATTTGAGGTTTAGGATAAGTCCCCTAGTGGCTCCTTCCCTTCTAATTGCTTCAAGTCTAGGTCCAATCCTTCCTCGAGGCTCCCCTCTTAGTAGTCTCTGTAGGTTAGATAGCATATGTCCTGCCGATGATTACATTGATTAGTTATACTTGGAAGCCTGCACGCTTTCTTTCCAGATTGATTGTTGAACAACAATGGGCACCTTAGGTTGGTTGGTTCTCACTATGCTGATGGATACACCACTCATGTTGACAGATACACTTTAGGTTGGTTAGTTCTCGCACCTTAGGATACCCCACTCATGATAGATTTAAGTTTACTACACTTTCTCCTTGAGTTGGCCACTGTACACTTATAATGTTTCTTTTTCAGAGCTCAGGATAAAGCCCCTAGCAGCACCTCCCTTGTGGGCACTATATTTGGATTACATCCTTTACAAACCCATTTAGACACTACTCAAATTACTATCAGATTAAATAGTTCCCCTTTCGAAGTAACCACCCTTGTGGTTGGAGAATTTGTCCCATGGATGTGTAGATTCTCCCTTGGTCTAATAAATCTGAGATAGGTTAAGGTTGACATAGCCCCTTCTTAGTGTGGTCCCTCACACAGCAACAGGGTCCACGTAAACATATAAACAAAAATTATATTCACTTGTGGATTAGGAGGATAGCCTTAGCAATACCTTTTCTGAAGAAGGCATCCTATCTTTAGGATAGTGTCAGCAGAACTCCCTATAGGAATCGCCATACTACTATTGAGTTGATATAAGTCCCCAGTGACATTCACTCAGTAGTCGCCCCTAAGTCAAGTTTGATTTATTGTGCAACCAATAGGGCACCCCGGCGGTTGTTCTCTGCTTTACAACATGTAAGTCTGTTATGCATTTTTCCTAGCACTGCCATTACATACTGAAAAGCAACCTCATAGGTTGGATAGCTCTATCCCACGGCCAGTAAATCTGAGATCTATCCCTTTGGATTTGTAAATTTGAGATAGGACAAGTATAATATAGCCCATTCTTAGTGGGTCCATCGCACATCATCATGGTCCATAAATTAAATCTATCAAATTTTATCGAGCTCACATCCCCAGTAGATATGCCCTCAATTTGATATTAAACTAATCCAAACAAACCATATCAAATCACATAAATTAAGATAAAATTAAAACTAACTACTTTTGAGTTGACATAAGTCCCCAGTGGGATTCACTTAGTAGTCTCCATACCTCAGGTTTGATTTATTATGCATAAAACAGGTCACCCCAGTCATTGTTCCTTGCTTTGGAAGTTGTAAGTCTGCTATGCTTTCTTCCTAGCACAACCGTTGCACACCAAAAGGCAACCCCTTAGGTTGGCTAGCTCTACCCCAAAGCCGGTAGACTATCCCTTTGGATTTGTAAACTTGGGGTAGGTCAAGGCTGATATAGCCCTTCATGGGTCCATTGCACTTGATAGGGTCCATACATTAACTCAGATTAAATTAAATCTAATATGATTTTCTAGTGGAGTTAAATCACACCCTTCTCTGCAGTGGAGCCACAAATCATATGTAAACATGTTAAGAAAACAAATCAAATTCAAAGCCAACCTCCTCAGTGGTGCCAAATTAAACCAATTCCCCTAGTATAGTCTAAATAAAAAAAAATCCAACAAAACTCTTATTCCTAGCAGATACATCCCAAAAACAAATCTATGAAATCAAACTTAAATCTCAATCCCCAATAACCTGCTTCCCTAGTGGAAGGTTCATATACCCGATCTGCAGTAGACTCAAGCCCATCTCTCTAGTAGATATGCCTCCACATCAATTAAAGAAAAATAAATTAAAGTCTATTTGATCTTAATCCCTAGTGGATTATAGATTCTTATCCCCAGTGGATCTTTTTTCCATAAATCATATAATCAAATCAAATTCAAACGTTATCCCCAGCAGATATTTTTCTTCTATGCCCTCTACATAGACCCCTCACATGTCATGTTCAATGCATGTGTGATCACCTGGTGGATCTCCCTCCATGTCCTTGACATGGAATTCTCATCAAATCATATTTCTTCTCTTATGCACACCTTTAATACTTTAGCCAAAAGCCTAATAATGTATTCATTCAACCTTCAAATTAACATTTTTGTAAGTTTTGACCCAATGTATTATAACAAAAGTAAAATATACTAAAATGTACAATAACATTTAGTACCACACCACCACATTCATATATATCTGAAGTTATATTGTTATGTACATTATATTTTAATAGGCTTTCATATAATATATTATCTTATATTACACCTTAAAATGAACCACTTTAAGCAAAAAAATTATAAAATTTGGTTGAAAAATGAACATTTATTTTGGATGAAAAATTCCATTCTTTTGATTAAATGACACGCCATAGCACACCCCCAATGATGTTCCCTAAACTTACCTTAAATTTGGCCAAATCCCATCATCTCGACTATAAATCAATATTTTTATGAATTATACCAGTACAAACTCAACTACACCATACTATAACAAATTAAAATATGCTAAATAACAAGTAGTAATACACAATAGTATGCTATAATGCATGATGCTACACTATGTTATGGAATCCTATATTATAATACATTATAACATATTATATTATATTGCATATCACATCACAAGGGATTGCTTAAGATAAAAATCATAAAATTAGTCTAAAAAATAAAAAATAAATATTTTAGTCATACACTTATTTTAAATTAAAATAATACATTATGATACCATGCTTTACCTATTATGAATTTGGCCAAATTCTGCCTTTTTAAAGTTTAAATCAACATTTTCATAAATAATTAGCGCAGGCTCGACTGCATGATTGAAAAATACTAAAAGAATTTAAAATGCGTAGAATAATATATTATGATATATGATGCTATGCTATGCTACAACATTTAATATTTATTTTGAACATAAAATCTTACTTTTTAGATTACAAGTGGCATAGCACACCTATGGTACTACAACCTAATTCCCACTTTAAATCTAACAAATTTCATCATCTGATTTATTAAATCAATATTTTTATGATTTATATTAATATAGACTATAGGACACAATGCCATAATATACTAAAACATTTCAAAACATCTTATAATATCCAAAAACACATCACTACATGCTCAAATATATGATGCTACATTATAGTAAAATATATGGTATTATAATATGATTTAGGGTTAAGGTTTAATGTTTCAAATCTCCAATAGTCAAGTGAAAGTCTCTTAAAGACATTTTCTTTTACCAAAACTATGTTAGATTAGGTCATTCTCTTAATGACATCTTTATTCAAGGTTTAGGGTTTAGGGTTAGTTAAGGGTTTAGGGTTTAGGGTTAATTTAGAGTTTAGAGTTTAGGGTAAGTTTCAGGTTTAGGGTTTAGGGTTAGGGTTTAAAGTTTAGGTTTTAGGGTTTAGGGTTTAGGGTTGTAGGTTTTAGGATTTATGGTTTAGGGTTTTGGGGTTTAGGGTTTAGGGTTTAGGGTTTAGGGTTTAGGATTTTGTAATTTAAGGTTTAGGGTTTAGGGTTAGGGTTTAAGGTTTACAGTTTAGGGTTTAAGATTTAGGGTTTAAGGTTTAGGGTTTAAGTTTAGTGTTTAGGGTTTATGGTTTTTAGGGTTTAGGCTTAAGGGTTTAGGGTTTAGGTTTTAGGTTTAAGTTTTAGTTTATGGTTTTTTTAATAAAGAACAAATTCAGATTCAATATTTCTTCTTTTTAGTTTCATTAACCAAGCACCACCCCAAGCTTTCTAAGATACAAGTGATGACCTAGATAAAAAATGAGCCCCATAGAGCAAATAAAAACCTAGAAAAGTAGAACCATCTCTACTGAAAAGGGATTATTCTATAAGCAGCAGATCGGATCGATCATTTTTTAGTTTCTCCAGTTCCCATCAGAACTACCCATGTCTCTCGAGTAGTGGGATCCGCCATCATATCCCCGATCTCTCCCTTCGCCACCATTAAAGCTGTAACCTCTGTCGCTCCTCCCACCTCCACAACCAGCACTGCTCTGACCACCATGTCCATATCCACCAGCACCTTCAGATCTCCCACCACCACTGCAATAACTGTCACCTCCACTTTTGCCTACACTACTAGATCAAGATTGAGCTTAGTTGATTGTGATGTTCATAAATTTGGGGTTTTGCCCATTCTTAAGGTTTATGATTAGTTTTGTGTTTAGGGTTGTGGGTTTTAGGTTTAGGGTTTAGGGTTTTAGGGTTTAGGGTTTAGTTTTTCAGGGTTTAGGGAGGTTTAGGGTTTAGGGTTCAGGGTTAGTTTTAGGGTGTAGGGCTTAAGATTTTGTGTTTAGTGGTTTTTTTTTTAAAAAAAATTGTAAACCAATAGGTTCAGGTTTATTTACTTTATTTTTTATATATTTGAGTTTATTATATTTTTTATTATTATTTATTTTAGTTTATTTATGTTAGGTTCATTTATTTTAGTTTAGGTTTTTTATTTTAGTTTATGTTTTTTAGGTTTAGGTTTATTTTTTAGTTGAGTTTTATTTTTATTTTATTTTTTAGGTTTAGGTTTTATTTTTTATTTTTTAGGTTTAGGTTTTTATTTTATTTTCTTAGGTTTAGGTTTTAGGTTTTTATTTTAGGCTTATTTTTTGGTCATTTTTAGATTAGGTTTAGGTTTATTTTTAGTTTATTTTATTTTATTTAGTTTAGGTTTAGGTTCAAGTTTAGTTTATTTTAAGTTTAGGTGTAGTTTTTTTGTTTTTTTTAATTTTAGTTTAGGTTTTGGATTATTTTATTTTATTTTTATTTTTGGTTTAGGTTTTATTTTTTATTTATTTTTAGGTTTATTTTTTAGGTTTCAGTTTTTATTTTATTTATTCTTAGGTTTATTTTATTATTTAGTTTGGCTTAAGTTTTTATTTATTTTATTTTAGTTTATTTTTATTTATTTTATTTTATTTTATTTTTAGGTTTAGGTTTAAATTTTATTTTACTTTTTTAGGTTTAGGTTTTAGGATTTTATTTTATGTTAAATTTTAGGTTTTATTTTTTTTGTTTAGGCTTAGGATTATTTTTAGTTTATTTTATTCTATTTAGTTAGGGTTTAGGTTTAGTTTATTTTAGGTTTAGGTTAAGGTTTTATTTATTTTAGTTTATTTTATTTTTGTTTATATTTATGTTTATTTTATTTAGTCTATTTCAGGGTTAGGTTTTTTTTAGGTTATAGGTTTTATTTTTTATTTGTTTTAGGTTTATTTTAGGTAATTTTATTTTATTAGGTTTATTTATTTATTTTATTACATTTGGGTTTTATTTTATTTAGGTATTCATTTTAAGTTTATTTTATTTTCTTAGTTTTTTTTATTTATTTTATTTTAGTTTAGTTTTATTTTATTTTATTTTATTTTAGGTTTAAGTTTTAGGTTTAGATTTTAGTTTAGGTTTTATTTTATTTTATTTTATTTAGTTTATGTTTTATTTATTTTAAGGTTTAAATTTTATGTTTTTTAGGGTTTAGGGTTTGGGTTTGGCTCAGTTTAGCAGGTTTTCAGGTTTTAGGTTTAGTAGTAGGGTTTGGTTTTAGGGTTAGTTTTAAGGTTTAGGGTTAGGGTTTTTTATTATTTTTATTATTTTTATTTAGGATTTAGGATTTTTGGTTTATAGCATGGAGGGTTTAGGTGGTTTAGGGTAGTTTAGGTGTTTAGGGTTAGGCCTAGTGGCCTTTAGGATTTAGGATGTAGGGTTTATTTTTAAATTAAGCAAACCCGACAGTCAGTAGGCAGGTTGAGGCAGGGCAAGAGTTTTATTATTTTTATTATTTTTAGAGTTTAAGGTTTTTTAAGGTTTAGGGTTTAAGGCTTTTTTTAAAAGAATTTAAGTAAACTTATTAGTTTAAGTTTATTTAGTATATTTACTTTATTTTTTTATTTATTTTAGTTTACTTTATTTTTTATTTTTATTTAAGTTTATTTTTTATTTTATTTGGTTTTTTAGGTTTAGTTTAGGTTTATTAGTTGAGTTTTATTTTATTTTATTTTTTTTATTTTAGGTTTTTTTTATTCTTTATTTTTATTTAGGATTATGGTTTGATTTTATTTTTTAGGTTTTAGGTTTATTTTAAGTTTATTTTAGGTTTTACTTTTAGTTTATTTTTAGTTTATTTTATTTTATTTAGTTTAGGTTTAGAGTTAGGGTTAGTTTATTTTATGTAGGTTTAGGTTTTTTAATTTAATTTATTTATTTTAGTTTAGGTTTAGGTTTATTTTATTTTTATTTTATGTTAACATTTTTTTGTTTAGGGTTTAGGTTTTATTTTTTATTTAATTTTAAGTTTATTTTTTAGGTTTTGGTTTTTATCTAGTTTTTATTTTAGGTTTATTTTATTTTTATTTTATGTTTAGTTTTTATTTTATTTAGGCTTATTATTCTTAGGTTTAGTTTTGGTTTAGTTTTTATATTTATTTTATTTTATTATTTTATTTTATTTAGGTTTAAGTTTTATTTATTTATTTTATTTTTAGGTTTTATTTAGTTTACGTTTAGGTTTTAGGTTTTAGGGTTTAGGGTTTAGGGTTTTAGGGCTTTAGGTTTTGAGGTTTAGGATTAGGGTTTAGGGTTTAGGGTTTAGAGTTTAGTGTTTAGCCTTTAGGGTTTTAGGGTTTTTAGGGTTTTAGGTTTAGGGTTTGTTTTAAAGGATTTAGTTTCGCTAATTAGTTAGAGTTTATTATTATACCAGGTTATAACCATTATGTTTATTATTATTATTATTATTATTATATTATTATTATTATATTATTATTATTATTATTATTATTAGTTTATTATTTGGGGTTTATTTTATATGGTTTTTATTTGGGTTTATTTATTATTATGGTTTGTTTTTTTAGTTTTGGTGGGGGGTATTATTAGTTTAGTTTTTTTAGTTATAATTAGTTAGTTTTAGTTATTATTGGGTTATTATATTAGTTTATTATTTATTAGTTTATTATTATTATTATTATTATTATTATTAGTTTTAGTTATTTTTATTAGTTTTAGTTTTTAGGTTTATTACTAGTTTTATTATTATTTATTTAGTTAGTTTTATTAATTTTAATTAGATTTTATAATTAATTATTAGTTTATTATTAGTTTATTATTATTATTATTATTATTTATTATTATTATTAGTTTTATTTTGTTTTTTTTTCAGTGGGTCCATTAGCAGGGTTTCCAGACAAGGTTTAGGTTTTTCCTGTGGTTTAGAGTTTTTAACATTTAGGGTTTAGGGTTAGTTTAGGGTTTATAGTTTAGGGTTTTAGGGTTTAGGGTTTAGGGTTTATGTTTAGGGTTAGGGCTTCGGGTTTAGGGTTTAGGGTTTAGGGTTGTAGGTTTAGGGTTTAGGGTTAATTTTAGGGGTTAGGGTTTAGGATTTAGTGTTTAGGGTGTAAGTTTTTTTCTAAATTAAGTAAACTTGTATGTTTAGGTTTATTTAGTTTATTTTATATTTTTATTTAAGTTTTTTTATTTAGTTTAGTTTATTTATTTTATATTTATTTATTTTAGTTTAGGCTTTTTATTTTAGTTTACTTTTTAGGTTTAGGTTTAGGTTTATCTTTATTTTTTAGTTTAGTTTTATTTTTATTTTATTTTTTAGGTTTAGGTTTTATTTTTTATTATTAGGTTTAGGGTCTAGGTTTTATTTAGTTTTAAGTTTAGATTTTTATTTTATTTTTTTAATTTTTTATTTTAAGTTAATTTTTAGATTTTATATTTTAATTTATGTTTAGGTTTATTTTTAATTTATTTTATTTCACTTAATTTAGGGTTTAGGTTTAGTTTATTTTATTTTATTTTATTTTAATTTTTATAGGGTTTAAGGTTTAGGGTTTAGGGTTTACGGTTAGTTTTAGGGTTAAATTTTTTTTAAAATTATGTAAACTTGTAAGTTTATGTTTATTTAGTTTATTTTTTTATTTTTATTTTTATTTTATTTTTATTTTTATTTATGTTTATTTTAATTTTATTTATGTTTATTTTTATTTTTATTTAGTTTTAATTTTTAGTTTAGTTATTATTGGGTTTTATTATTTTGGTTTTATTAGTTTAGGGTTTAGTTTTATTATTTATTAGTTTAATAATAATAATAATAATAATAATAATAATAATAATATTATTATTATTATTATATTAGTATGTGTTGTTTATTCATTAGGGTTTTATGGTTTTAGCTAGTTTATTAGGTTTTAGTTATTATTATTAGTTTTAATTATTTTTATCTCTTTTAGTTTTTAAGTTTATTATTAGTTTTTTTAGTTTTAGTTTTGTTTTATTATTAGTTATTAGTTTATTATTAGTTTTAGTATTATAATTAGTTTTTTTTTATTTTATTAAGTTTGGGTTTAGGGTTTAAGGTTAACTTAGGGTTTAGGCTTCATGGTTTAGGGTTTAGGGTTAGTTTTAAAGTTTTAGGGTAGGGGTTTAGGATCAGGTGGCCAGGTTAGTGTTTAGGGTTTATGGTTTAGGGTTAAAGTTATAGGAGTGGGTGGGGTTTGGTGGGGTTTAAGGTAGGGTTTAGGGTTTAGGATTTAGTGTTTAGGGTTTAGGATTTTTTTAAAAAGCAAACCCGGTAGGTTTATGTTTATTTTAAATATTTTTATTTAGGTTTTTTTATTTAGGTTTTTTTTATTTAGATAAGTTTATTTATTTTATATTTATTTTATTTTATTTCACTTTTTATATTTAGGTTTAAATTTATGTTTATTTTTTAATTAAGTTTTATTTTTATTTTATTTTTTAGGTTTATGTTTAGGTTTTAAGTGGTTTAGGGTGTGGTTTAGGGCTGGGGTTTAGTGTGTGGTTTAATTTCCTGATTTTTAGGTTTAGGGTCAGGGTTTAGGGTTAACCTAGGTAGGTTTTAGTGTTTAGGGTTATTTTAGGTTTGTTTGGGTTTAGTGGTCACTAGAGTTTAGTTTAGGTTGTGGTTTAAGGTTTAGGGTTCTTTAGAGTTTTGGGTTTAGTGTTTTCAGTTTATGGTTTAGGGTTTAGGGTTTAGGACTTCGGGTTTAGGGCTTAGGGTTTAGGGTTTGTTTATTTTTAAATTAAGTAAACCAGTAGGTGTAGGTTTATTTAGTTTATTTTTTATTTTTATTTAGTCTAATTTATTTATTTTAGGTTTATTTATTTTAATTTAGGTATTTTATTTTGGCTTTTTTTTTAGTTTTAGGTTTAGTTTAGGTTTAGGTTTATTTTTATTTTATTTTATTTTATTTAGTTTAGGGCTTAGGTTTTGTTTATTTTAGGTTTAGGATTAGGTTTAGTTTATTTTAGTTTAAGTTTAGATTTATTTTATTTTGTTTATTTTTTATTTATTTTTAGGTTTTATTATTAGGATACCTTTTTTATGTTTAGGTTTTTATTTAGTTTTTATTTTATTTTATTTTAGGTTAATTTTATTTTTATTTTACATGTAGTTTTAATTTTCTTTAGTGTTTTTAGTTTTAGGTTTTTATTTTATTTTATTTAGTTAATTTAGATTTTTATTTATTTTATTTTAGCTTAGTTTTCATTTTTTATTTTATTTTATTTTTAGGTTTATGTTTGGGTTTAAGTTTAAGTTTAGGTTTTGGTTTTAGCTTATGCTTTTATTTTATTTAGGTTTAGGTTTTTTTATTTTTTTTATTTTTATGTTTTATTTGGTCTAGGTTTAGGTTTCTAGGTTTTTAGTGTTTAGTGTTTAGGGTTTTCGGTTTGGGGTTTAGGGTTTATGGTTTAAGGTTATATCTTTTAGGGTTTAGGGGCTTAGGGCTTCAGGTTTGGGTTTAGTGGGTAGTAAGGTTTAGGGTTTTTTAGGGCAATTTTAGGGTTTAGGATTTAGGGGTAGGGTTTTTTTAAAAAAAATAAATAAACTCTTAGGTTTAAGTTTATTTAGTTTATTTAGTTCATTTTAATTTATTTTAGTTTATTTTATTTTTATTTTTATTTTGTTTAGTTTAGTTATTTTAGTTTAGATTTTTATTTTAGTTTATTTTTTTGGTTTAGGTTTAGGTTTATTTTTTAGTTTAGTTTTATTTTATTTATTTTAAGGTTTATGTTTTATTTTATATTTTAGGTTTAGATTTAGGTTTTATTTTATTTTTTAGGAGAGTTTTTATTTTAGGTTTATTTTTAGGTTTTGTTCTTTAGTTTAGGTTTAGGTTTATTTTTAGTTTATTTTATTTTATTTAGGGTTTAGGTTTAGGTTTAGGTTTATTTTATTTTAGTTTCAGGTTTAGGTTTTATTTATTTTAGTTTAGTTTATTTTAGTTTAGGTTTAGGTTTATTTTATTTTTATTTTAGGTCTAGGTATTTTTTTAGTTTAGGGTTTAGGTTTTTTTTTTATTTATATTTTTGTTTATTTTTTAGGTTTAGGTTTTTATTTAGCTTTTATTTTAGGTTTATTTTATTTTTATTTTAGGTTTAGTTTTAATTTTATTTATATTATTTATTTTATATTTTAGTTTAGTTTTTATTTTTTATTTTATTTTCTTTTTTAGTTTAGGCTTCGGTTTAGGTTTAGGTTTGGATTTTAGTTTAGGTTTTTATTTTATTTTATTTCTTATTTTATTTTAGCTTATGTTTTTTTATTTATTTTATTTTAAGGTTTTATTTAGTTATGGTTTAGGTTTTTAGCTTTTTACGGTTTAGAGTTTAGGGTTTAGGGTTTGGGGTTAGTTGAGGGTTTAGGGTTAGTTTAGGGTTAGGGTTTTCTAAAAAATAAAATAAAATAAACTCTTAGGTTTAGGTTTATTTAGTTTATTTAGTTCATTTTTTATTTACTTTAGTTTATTTTATTTTTTATTTTTATTTAGGTTTATTTTTTTTAGTTTAGTTTATTTATTTTAGTTTAAGTGTTTATTTTAGTTTATTTTTTAGGTTTAGGTTTAGATTTATTTTTTAGTTTAGTTCAATTTTTATTTTATTTTTTAGGTTTAGGTTTTATTTTTTATTTTCAAGTTTTGATTTCGGTTTTCATTTTACTTTTTCACATTTAGGTGTTGAGATTTTATTTTAGGTTTTATTTGTTAGTTTAGGTTTAGTTTCTTTTTAGTTTATTTTATTTTATTTACAGTTTAGGTTTAGGTTTAGGTTTAATTTTTGTTTATTTTAGGTTTACGTTTAGGTTTTATTTATTTTAGTTTACATTTAGGTTTATTTGATTTTTATTTTAGGTTTAGGTTTTTTTTTGAGTTTAGGGTTTAGGTTTTATTTTTTATTTATTTTTATGGTTATTTTTTAGGTTTAGGTTCTTATTTAGTTTTTATTATATTTTATTTTAGGTTTATTTTTTTTATTTGAGGTTTAGTTTATATTTTATTTAGGTTTTTTATATTTTACTTTAGTTTATGATTTTATTTATTTTATTTTAGTTTAGTTTTTATCTTTTATTTTAATTTTCATTTTATGTTTAGGTTTAGGTTTTGGTTTATGTTTATGTTTAGGTTTTATTTTAGGTTTTTATTTTATTTTATTTTAATTTTATTTTGGATTTACTTTTTATTTTTTTTATTTTTATGTTTTATTTAATTTAGGTTTAGGTTTTAAGCTTTTTAGGGTTTAGGGTTTAGGGTTAGGTGAAGGTTTAGGGTTTAGGGTTTAGGGTTTGGGGTTTAGGGTTTAGGGTTTTGGGTTACTTTAGGGTTAGGGTTTTTTTAAAAAAATTAAATAAACTCATTAGTTTATGTTTATTTAGTTCATTTATTATTGATTTAAGTTTATTTTATTTTTGATTCTTATTTAGGTTTATTTTTAGTTTTATTTAGTTTACATTATTTTTTCAGTTTACATTTTTCATTTTGGATTATTTTTTTTGGTTTATGTCAATGTTTATTTTTTAATTTAGTTTGATTTTTATTTTATTTTTTAAGTTTGGTTTTATTTTTTATTTTCATTTTAGATTTAGGTTTTATTTTCTTTTTTTTGTTTGGTTTAGGTTTTGGGTTTTTTTTAGGTTTTATTTTTTACTTTAGGTTTATGTTTATTTTTAGTTAATTTTTTTATTTAGGGTTTAGGTTTAGGTTTTATTTATTTTAGTTTAGGTTCAGGTTTATTTTATTTTTATTTTAAGTTTTGCTTTTCTTTTAGTTTTGGGTTTAGGTTTTATTTTTTATTTATTTTTAAGTTTATTTTTTTAGGTTTAGATTTTTAGTTTATTTTATTTTTGGTTTATTTTCTTTATATTTTAGATTTAATTTTTTTATTTAAGTTTTTTATTTATTTTTTACTTTAGTTTAGGTTTATATTTATTTTATTTTTCTTTTTATTTTTTATTTTATTTTTTAGATTTAGGTTTAGGTTTTTCTTCTATTTTATTATTTTATCTTATTGTGGTTTTGGTTTATTTATTTATTTTATTTTTGGGTTTTATTTAGTTGAGGTTTAGGTTTCTAGCTTTTTAGGGTTTAGGATCTAGGATTTAGGGTTTAGGATTAGTTGAGGGTTTAAGGTTTGGGATTTAGGTTTTAGGGTTTAGGTTTTAGGGTTTAGGGTTTAGGTTTTAGGGTTTTGGGTTTTGGGGTTTAGGGTTTAGGGTTTTCAGGGTTTAAGGTTTAAATTTTAGGTCTAGGGTTCAGGTTTTAGTTTATGGTTTAGGGTTTTTGAATTTTTTTTAAACAAGTTCATATTCAACATTGGTTCTTTTTAATTTCATCAACCAAGTAACCCACCAAGTTTTCTAAGACATAAGCAGCATCATAGATAAAAAATGAACACGCACAGAGCAAATTAAGAAGTCTAGATAACTTGAACCATCTCTACTGTAAAGACACAGTTCCATAAGTAGTAGATGATCACCGCTCTTCGCCTCCGCTCAGTAGCAAAATCCACCATCATATCCCTGATCTCTCTCTCCGACACCACCTTGGCTGTAACCTTCGCCGTTCCTCCCGCATCCTTAACCACCACTGCTCTGACCACCACCTCCATATCCACTAGCACCTTTAGATCATGTACCATCATTGCTATAATTGTAGCCTCTACCTTCACCTCCATCGCCAGATCTATACTGAGCCTGGTTGACGGTGATGTTCCTGCTGTTAAGGTTATACCCATTCTTAGGGATTAAGTTTATTAGGTTTTAGAGTTAGGTTTATTTTTTAATTTATTTAGTTACTTTTGGTTGAGGTTTAGGGTTTGGGGTTTTTAGTGGGGTTTAGGGTTTATGGTTTATGCTTAGGTTAGGGTTTAAAGTTTAGGTTTGTTTAGGGTTTAGGGTTTGGGTTAAGTTAGGTTTAGGGTTTAGGTTTAGTGTTTAGGGTTTAGGGTTTAGGGTTTAGGGTTTAGGGTTTAGGGTTTTTTAGGGTTTGGCGTTGAGCATTTAGTGTTGTAGCTTTTGGGTTTAGGGTTAGTTTTAGGGTTTCGGGTTTAAGATATAGGGTTTAGGGTTTAGGGTTCTTGATTTTAAATTAACTAAACTAGCAGGTTTAGGTTTATTAAGTTTAGTTAGTTTATTTTTATTTATTTTATTATAGTTGATTTTTTTATTTTTATTTAGGCTTATTTTTTATTTATTTTAGTTTATTTTTTAGGTTTAGGTTTAAGTTCATGCTTATTTTTAGTTTAGTTTTATTTTTATTTTATTTTTATGTTTAGGTTTTATTTTTTATTTTTTGGTTTAAGTTTTGGTTTTCTTTTATTTTTTTAGGTGTAAGTTTTAGGCTTTTATTTTAGGTTAATTTTTAGGTTTTATTTTTTAGTTTAGGTTTAAGTTTATTTTTAATTTAATTTGTTTTATTTAGCTTAAGGTTTAGGTTTGATTTATTTTAGGTTTAGGTTTAGTTTTATTTATTTTAGTTTAGTTTATTTTAGTTTAGGTTTAAGTTTATTTCAATTTATTTATTTTAGGTTTAAGTTTTTTTAGTTTAGGGTTTAGGTTTCAGTTTTTTTTTTTTTTTTAGGTTTAGGTTTTTATTGAGTTTTTATTTTATTTTATTTTAGGTTTATTTTTTCTTTATTTTCTATTTAGTCTTTTTGTTTAGGTTTTTTATTTTTATGTTTTTTTTAGTTTAGTTTAGATTTTTATTTATTTTATTTTAGCTTAGTTTTTATTTTATATTTTATTTTACTTTTATGTTTAGGTTTAGGTTTAGGTTTTAGTTTATGTTTTTATTTTATTTTATTTTTATTTTATTTAGGTTTAGGTTTATTTATTTATTTATTTTATTTTTAGGTTTTATTTAGTGTAGGTTTAGGTTTTTAGGTTTCTAGGTTTTTAGGGTTGAGGGTTTAGGATTTATGGTTTAGGGTTTGGGGTTTCGAGTTTAGGATTTAGGGTTGTAGGTTTTAGGGTTTAGGGTTTAGGGTTTAGGTTTTAGGGTTTTGGGGTTTAGGGTTTTAAGGTTTAGGGTTAGTTTAAGGGTTTAGGGTTTATGGTTAGGGTTTTCTTTTATTTTTTTTAATTTTTTTAATTTTTTTATTTTTTATAGTTTAATAAACTCGTAGGTTTTGGTTTATTTATTTTATTTTGAATTTATTTTAATTTATTTATTTTTTATTTTTATTTTTATTTTTATTTAGTTTAGTTTATTTATTTTTGGTTTATTTATTTTAGTTAAGGTTTTTTATTTTAGTTCATTTTTTAGGTTTACGTTTAAGCTTATTTTTTAGTTTTATTTTATTTTTATTTTCTTTTTTAGGTTTAGGTTTTATTTTTTATTTTTAGGTTTAGGTTTTTATTTTATTTTTTCAGGTTTAGGTTTTATGTTTTTATTTTTGGTTTATTTTTAGGTTTTACCTTTTAGTTTAGGTTTAGGTTTATTTTTAGTTTATTTTATTTTATTTATGGTTTAGGTTTAGGTTTAGGCCTAGTTTAATTTAGGTTTAGGTTTTATTTATTTTTGTTTAGTTTATTTTAGTTTAGGTTTAGGTTTATTTTATTTTTATTTTGGGTTTAGGTTTTTTTTAGTTTAGGGTTTAGATTTTATTTTTATTTATTTTAGGTTTACTTTTTAGGTTTAGGTTTTTATTTAGTTTTTATTTTATTTTAGGTTTATTTTATTTTTATTTTACATTTAGTTTTTATTTTATTTATGTTTTTTATTCTTAAGCTTAGTTTAGGTTTTTCTTTATTTTATTTTAGTTTATTTTTTATTTTTTATTTTTTATTTTTTATTTTATTTTTATTTTTATTTTTTTTAAGGAAACCCCATTATACGGGGGTATTTTATTGCCACAAAAAAAGGGTTACAAGATCCTTAAAAGAGGATAAACTCCGAATCTACTTCTCAAAGAGCTACAATCAGCCTAAGGAGTAAATCCCCATCTAAGTACATCCTGAAGCAAGAGAAAACATTAAAGCAATCAATAGATACAATATGGCTAACATAATAATCGAAAGGAAGATTAAGGCCAATGCTCTGATGGTTGTAGGAGAGCTTGATAATATGGAGCAAACCTGCAAGAGAACAAGGGAGAATCACCAAAGTGACACTAGAGAGGAGATTAGAGCAAAAGTAATACAAATAGAGAGATAAATGAAAACAATAAAACGAGAGATATAAGGAAAGTTGATAAAGAAGGCTCAGCTCAATCAAATTGTGATGCAAAATTGAGCATCCAAACTTCATTAGAAGGGTTACATCACATGAGCTACTACCATACCAAAAGGGAGTGAAAACATCACCATCATAGCCAACAAACTGAGGAGGTAACACTTGTTGATAGTCTTATGAACTTTATTACCCGCAATCCTAAACACAATCATATCTAAAATAGAGGTAATTGCAAAGAGCTAAATGGTAAGTTGTCTCATTCAAGAAAGATATCGAATATAGTCATCCCGACATGAGAGTATATAAACATAGGGAATTAGTCATCTTAGCGAGCCTCATATCCAAGTGAAACCAAAGATATAAACCCACCACCAAAAAAATAGATGAGATAACTTGTTGTGATCCGCTAATCAAGTCAATGATCTTATAGTTCGACCTTCCCATCATAAGATATATAATTGAAACTTTCGTATGTGAAATAACCCCTTTTTATGTCCATATGAGTAATTGGAGAAAGACAATTGTAAAGGAAGGCGATAGCTCAACACAAAAGGGTCGCAACCAACCAAAACTAACAACAAGTAAGGACATTTAAAGCTACTCCCATGGCGACACCGGTCAAAATTGAGATAATCCACTCAGATAAGAGAGAACAAGACAACAAAAGGCAGGAACTTCCCATAACACCACTCTTTTAGAATAGACAGATAAAAAAATTGCACAAACCAAACTGGACCGAGATAGAATAGACAACAAATGCAGTAATGCAAATTACAACATTCGTGGAGATGAATAGCAACCTGTGTAAAACAGATGCATACAGAAAAGCCAACCCCAACAGTAAAACAAGTAATGCAACAATGTAAAATAGAATGCAAAAAGGATAGGACAATGGATAACCAAAGCAAAAAATAGCCAAGACAACAACAATGAAGATAGCAACATTTGAGACAGGGAAGGACTATAGATTGGCCATAAACCCTCCCAATCAGAGTAGATATTAGGCCATAAAAGCAGTTATCTTGAAGGCCGCAACACAGACAGACATCTCCAAAACCATCACCATCGAGCATCAAGAGCAAGAATGTTTAATGAAGGACCCAGAAATCTTGCAGCCAACATAGAAGGAGCTAACAAGGGTGGCCAGATAAACCAAGCCAGGAAATTTCCAGGACATGAAACAATCAAAACAACAAAAACTAGCTACCATGTCA
The DNA here is from genome assembly GCA_021442155.1 of Cymbidium sinense. Taxonomy (NCBI): domain Eukaryota; kingdom Viridiplantae; phylum Streptophyta; class Magnoliopsida; order Asparagales; family Orchidaceae; genus Cymbidium; species Cymbidium sinense. The sequence continues at coordinate 194,234,384 of CM038214.1, forward strand.
TAATGCCTCCCATCCAATATAAATAGAGCAACAGATGCAGGTTTATCAGAGAGAGGATGAAAGAAATGACAGCAGATATGATAGATCACATTAGTCCAATGATAAGCAACTAGAAAAAAAGGGGTTCAAAGCAAAGTCCACCAAGCAATCAACAACATCATGAACAAGGTAAACCGCACCATACATAATCCAAGATACCAATAACAGACAATAAGACTAAATAACGCCAAGAGGCCACCCAAAATTATATATAAGTAAATGGAAGGATAGATAATGAATAGCACCCCACCCCAAGCAAATTACATTCGAGAAATCATCGAAATGGTGCTTAATCACCATAATCCAAACGCAAGGATAGTGACAATAATAACCAATAGGATTGCCAATAATCCCATTATGCTTATAAGATAAACCATTGATGCCCTTCAGCATAACAAAAAAAGGATATTTAAAAAAGGCATGTTCACAACATAACAAATGGAGAGAAGACCACAGCAAGGACAAACAACAATCCAGATGTTGGCATCTTGCTAGACAAGGAAAACAAAAAACCAAAAATCAGTGAATATAAAATTACCCACAATCACAAAGAAATGCGATAATGATCCATTGAGAAAATCCAAGCTTGTCTACTGGAAAACAAAAAACCGAGACAAAGATTGATGAAGCCTCAAGGAACCAAATTAGCCTTAAAAAACTACCACATAAGGAACATTCATAACAAAATAATATCCCTATTCCAATCCTTGGAGAAATACCCCAGGCTTGCCAAAATAATAAATATTGAGAGTATACCAACCATAGTTTATGATCAAGTAGAACAGTTGATAAGGCATAGTGATTGCACAATACTAACAGCACTAAAAGGGATATTATGTTAAAGTTACAAGAGCGTAAATAATCGATAAACCAAATCCACAAACATCCAAAGTCCTAAAGAATAGGTAACATCGACTATAGTACCACACTAATGTAAATGGCACTCCAATCCAAGAAGGTAAAGAGACCCAATAGATGCAGATTACAATATAAATAAAGATCAGATATGATTCTACCACCCGAAATGAGCGAACCCGAAAATAATCAGCAATGGAGAGTCACTCTCATTAGAGCAACTATTGCAACATAAGTCACCATTAAGGGTAAGAAGGCAGAATCGTGAGAAAGCCCAAAGAACATAGCGAGGAAGAAAAGGAAGAAAGCACCACAGAAGATCCCACCAAAGAAACCTTGCTGAAACATGAAATGACATGATGAATGGGGTCCAGGTTCCAGTAAAAACAACATCGAGGATGATAAGTATCAGCAAAAAAGAAACCAAATATCCTCTTCATGCACAAAATGAAATAACTCCAAGAAGTAAAAGAAAAATGTCAAGGAGTGTTAGAACACAAGGGAACAGAAAACAAGAAAAAAGAGAGATGAAGAGGAGAGTTAGATTCTGAGGTAAGGAAGCCCGAAATTGTCCAAGTTAACCGCACAAGTGTATTTGGGTAATGTAAATTGATTAAAGAGGATGATACTTTCTAATCTCGCACCCATTTGTAATCACACAAGGCACCTTTACGCCAAACATGAGTGATGGTAAAATTCAGAGAGAAGAGCCCTAGTTTGCTTGAGGAGGTAGTACAACAAGCGTTGCTCATATTGGTAGAAGTCAAAAGGTCAATCAAGAGAAGAGCGTCCACCTCTATCCAAATATTGAGCGTCATTTTGAAGACAAATTTCTAGAGCTTTGTGGACCATAAGCTCGATAAGGAACGACTGGAAATAAGGGGATAAGCAAATGCACATAGAACAATACTCTTAGAATCCGAAAATGCCTCCACAACCCGAGCCATTAGAGAGATAGATCGATTAATTTTAATAATATGATCAAGAGGTTTTTTCCAAAAAACCATTCTATCATTTCGATAGTAAGACTGGTCTGGAAGGTTGAGGCCCAGTTTATTAGCGACAGATTTACAGCCTTTAAAATGCTTGTGATGGATTAAATTGGCTTTAAACAAGTCACAAATTTTGTTTTTAGTTCTAGCAATAATCCTCATGTGATTCATGAATCCCACGATGTTTCATTTCCATCCATCCATATGAACCAAATAAGAGTAATGATGATTATGATTTTAATATGACCTTTAATTGCATTGTCAAAGTAAACTTCAAGTTGATATAAAGTAAAAGAACAATTAAAATTGATAGTGTTGAATAGATTGTCATACCAAATCCAAATTTTAGAGGCAATAGTCCCATTAACAAAACATGGTTAACATTCTCAATATGGGAACAACATTGACATTTAGAGGGTAAATAAAACCCTTTACCCCACAAACAAAGAGTCAACAGAATAACTTTTTTAGGATACGCCAAGTAAGAATAGAGTAAGAAGAGGGATATTGCTATTCCAAATTTTGGAGAACACAATAGAAGAATCCGATTGTCTTTAGTGTGAATCCACACATTTTAAGGTTGAAATCCCCATTATGAGATAACTTAAAGATAATCGATCATGATTGTTAGAGTGATAGGAATACTAGTAATCATATTTAAGAAAGTGGAAGGAATAGAATCGAATCTTACTAGTGTTCCACATGTGGTTTTGCGAATGAATTAACTCTAATAGAGGTGGAGTGAGTGTGTAGAGTAAGTCATCAATGGAGCCTGAACCACTCCAGTTGTCTTGCCAAAAAAAAAGAATTGCCTGAGTTTATGCCCCAAAAAATTAAGGATTCTGCATCCCATTTGACAGAACAAAGTCTTCTCCACACAGGAGAATCGTCCATTTAAAGGACAAATGAGAGGATGTTTACCCGGCAATATTTAGAAGTCATGAAGTTACCAAAGACTATTTGCTCCTAAAGTTCCACCAAAGTTTGTAGGAGAAGGCATGGATAACTTCTTTGATGGATTTACATCCCACCTCCCTCTTCAAGAGTACCATAATTATTAGACCAAGGTGCATTCTTTTAGAGGATGTATTGGTTCCCAAGAATTTGTTTAAGAGATGCTCAATTCTATTTATGGTAGAGTTGGTAGGCACAATGGTTTGAAGATGGTATATGGGCATGGAATTTAGAGTGCTCTTGATCAAGGTAAGCCTACCACCGAAAGAGAGTAAATGAAATTCCCAAACCAAAATTTTGTTAGAAATTTTTTGAATTAGATCATCAAAAAGGTGTGATCTTTTTTGGCCTTTGAAAAGCGGAGCTCCAAGGTAATTAAGAGGGAGTTGATTTTGCTTAAAATTAGTAATTTTGGATATTTGGTTAAGTCTATTAGGAGGAATCTTAGTTGAAGGAATAAAACGATTTTCCTTCATTAAGAAAAAGACCACTAACTTTACCAAAACATTTAGAAGGTTCTTGATGGTTTTAACATGTTGAATGGAATCGTTTGAAGATAATGAAATCATCGAAAGCTAAGATGAGAAATATGGAAACCTCCATGAGTTTTAAAAGACATATTAGGCTTATTAGCAAAAAAGATCATTACCTTGATGTGTATTCAATAGCCATGATAAAAAAGAGAAGGTGATAGTGGGTCACCTTGCCTCAAACCATGGCTAGAAGGAAAGAAACCTATGGACTCACCATTCATGATAACCAAAAACCAGACATTCGTGATACATCTTTTTATAATCTGGATAAAACTATCAAAAAAACCAAACAAATTTAGGATTTGAAAGAGAAAGTCCCATGAGAGATTATCAAAGGCTTTAGCGATGTCCAGTTTGAATAAGATGTTGCCTCCTCTAGAATTGATATCAATGTCATGAACCATTTCTTGAGCGAAGAATATTATCCGATTCTATGTTTAACAAAACCAGTTTGATTAGGGGAGATGATTTTAGGAAGCAAAGGGCTAAGCCTATTATTTATTAATTTAGCAATGAGTTTTTAAAAAAAGGTGCAAAGACTAATGGATCTAAAATTGCCCCAAGATTTAGGATTGTTAGTTTTGGGAATAAGGACAATAGAAGTGCTTGAAAAGTATTTGGGAATGGGATTGCCATCAAAGAAATCAATAACAGCATTAACTAAATTGGTTTTAATAAATGGCCAACAATAAAAGAAGTGGGTCGATAGCCATCGTACGAAAATGTGAGTCGGTTCATGTTCTTTTGAGTATTACTAATCTCCTCTTTGGAAGGACACATAGTGAGTAAATGATTATCCTCACTGTTAATCATAGAAGGAATAAGACGGGTGTTTGATAAAGTATCTAGCAATGGCTTAGAATTTAATAAAGTTTGGAAATGATGAACACGTAATCCTTAATATCGGTTATCCATTCACCATTAGAGTTCTTAATTTTCTTAATCGAGTTTAAGGCTTTCCGTTATTACAAATATGAAAGTACACGTTTCACCATCGCCAATATGTTTGTTTATGGCTTTTGACACCAATAGGTTTCTTCCATGTTTTGATAATTAAGCAAGTTATTCTTGGCAATGTTCAACTCCTTAAGTTTACTAGGATCAGTTGAGATAGCATCTTCAAGAGAACAAACCACTTGTTCCATAGCTTTAAGATTTGTGAAAAGATTTTAAAAATGTGTTTGTTCCACCAATTAAGATTTTGTTTAAGTCTTTTGAGCTTAAGCCAAAGATGAGTCATACCTTTCAATTATCCGGAAAAATATCCAAATTAGTGATAGCGACATTGGTGAAGTCTAAGTGCTGGGTCCACATGTTTTGAAATGAAAGGAGGGGAGTAGATGGGTTGGGGGGGATTATTGAAGGAAATCAAGAGAGGAGCATGGTTAGACAAAATTGCCAAATGCTCAACAAAGGGTAGAAGACCATTGATTGATCCAAAAGAGAATTAAAGAGGGCTATCAAGACACCCGCCAAAGCCTAGAGTTGTGCCAATGAAGTTAGACCGTGGAAACCAATGTCGATCGATTGAAATCAAGGGTCATATTTGAAAAGTCCTCCATGGAATGAAGGTTAGAGAACATCCTCCCCTTCTTTCGTAACTAGCTATGATAGTATTGAAATCACCTCCAACCAACCAGGAAGGTTAGCCGAGGAGGCTAAGGTGCATAAGTGATTCCAAAGGATGTTCCTACCAAATCTATTACAAGAGGCATAGATAAAAGAGCCAAAAGATAAGTCACCTAAGGAGATTTTGACATTAACCAATTGGTCAAGATTATCAATGATGGAAATGGTGATGGAGTTGTGCCAAAAGCACCAAATTTTATTATTAAGATTGAAGAAGAAATTATGAAAGCCAAGGGATCTAGGACAAAAGCAATATTAGAAGAATTAATGAAAGGTTCAATAAGAACAAGTAACTTGATATTATGAACACAAAAGACTCCTAACACGATGCAAGTGAAGAAGAGACCCACAACCCCGATATTCCAAATAAGAAAATTAATCATAAGGGGATAAACCAAAAGGGAAAAGTAAAAAAAAGAGAAAGGAAAGAGAGAGAGAAATGATGGCACATTACTTGTGTGGGGTGGAAGAAGACAGTGATTCTAGAGAGGTTATTATTAGAAAATTTTACTTTGAAGGGTTTTTGTTTTTAACAATTTGAAAGGGTCTCTCAGAATCCAAATTATCTCCATCAGAAAGAGATTGATTTATGGGTTCCGGAATAATAGAAGAATCTATCAATGATTTAGAAGAGGGGATTTCACCTTCTTCCCAGACGGATAGAGTATGAGAAATTGGGATCAATTGGATATCACTCTGAAGGGAAATAGATGTGGAAGTTGTGGCACCATTCGTAATACAAATATCTTTCTCAATATGTTCTGAAACCATAGGGTCATTATTGATTTGGTCCATTATATGATTCCCATTCAAATTGTTTAATTGGGTGTCCAATATAAGGCTACCATTCAGATTTTCGTAGGATTTAAATGAAGCAAAGAGCTATCATGGGAAACCGATTAGCTGTGGGTGAAGTTAGGTAAATTGCCATTGGTAACATCACACCCCTCATTGGTTGTTTTACCAAGGTCGATTGTTTGCCACTAGATAGGTCAGTAGGAGGTGTAGGTAGGAGAGGTTCTTTTTGAGTATCTTTAGGCACGTATGCTAGAGTATTGGTTTTCCTAGTTCCATTAATGGTAGTCATATTCTGTGGTAATTTTTTCCTGAGATTAGGATGAAGCACAAAGCAATCTGAGTGATCGTGTCCGTGAATCTTGCAGTGAGTGCAGAAAACAGGAAAATTTTTGAATTCGACTTTTTGACTATATCCAAATTTTTCAGAGCCAATCCAAACCTCTTTGGGATATTTCTTTGTGATGTCTATCTCAACGAGAATACAAGTGACAGATGGCCTAGATCTATTGGCCATTGCTTGGTCTATTTGGAGAGGTCTACCAAAAGGCCAACAAAGAAACAAAACTTGATGAGTGACATAATGTATTCACATGTTAGGAAAAGCAAGCCAAAGAGGGACAATGGGAGATTCTTCTTTGACATCAAATAGGGAGACCATTTCAAGAGTCGATTTGGCAATTATGCACAAAATAAGAATGACGAGCAAAAACCTATGAGTAATCTAAATCATTAGAAAGTTGAATAAGAATGTGACAGGATCGACGCCTGATTGAGAAAGAACCCGCTAATTTTAAACTATGAAAGAAAGAATGTTATCAAGAGTTAGAGTTGGGGGAGAATTTACCCACCAAAGTGAACTCAAGGGCTTAGCAAGTTTCTCAAAATCTGACGTAACACATTACCGCGCAATCCATGATAAGAAGTCAAAATGAGATTAACTGAAGCATTCGAGCTAGGGATCTTACCAGATAAAGCATCTTTGAATGATTTAACAACATTTACATTAACAGGTGCAATTGAATCCAGAAAACCTGTAGAGTCAGAGAGCAAAGTCGGCCGGCGCCGGATGACGGGCCGGGATTAGAGACCGAGCCTCGCCATTTCTCTAATCCAAGGACGCCACATCTGGAGGAGCCCAACGCGCCAGAGAAGCATGCAGAGAAGCGGCCAAATACCCGAGAACGGCCAATCCACCAATGGGAACGCAAAGTCACCAAGATCGCCAGAGAGGGAGTGCTGCGGGTGGGTTTAGGTTTTGGGGTTTGTAGTTTTTATTTTTTATTTTATTTTCTTTTTAGGTTTAGGTTAAAGTTTAAGTTTAAGTTTTATTTTATTTTTTATTTTATTTTTGTTAAAGTTTATTTATTTATTCAATTTTTAGGTTTTATTTAGTTTAGGTTTAGGTTTTCAGCATTTTAGATTTTAGGGTTTAGGGTTTAGGGTTAGTTGAGGGTTTAGGGTTTACAGCTTTGGAATTAGGGTTTACGGTTTAGGGTTTAGGTTTTAGAGTTTAGGGTTTAGGGTTTAGAGTTTACGATTTAGGGTTTTTGGCATTATGGTTTAGGGTTTAGGGTTTAAGGTTTTCGGGGTTTAGGATTTATGGTTTAGGGTAGGTTTTAGGTGTAGGGTTGAGGCTTTAGGGTTTTTGGTTTTTTTTAACAGAGAATAAATTCAGATTCAACATTTCTTCTTTTTAATTTCATCAACCAAGTAACATACCGAGTTTTCAAAGATAAAAGCAATGACATTAATAAAAAATGAGCACACATAGAGCAAATCAAGAACCCTAGAAAACAAGAGCCATCTCTACTATAAAGACACAGTTCCATAAGCACCAGATCAATTTGACCGTTCATCAATTCCTCTATTTCCCATCATAACCATCCCAGCTAATCGAGTGGCAGGATCCACCATCATATCCTGATCTCTCCCTCCTCCACCACCACAGTTGTAATCACCATCTTTCCTCCCACCTCCATAACCACCACTTCTCCGACCACCACCTCCATATCCACCAACACCTCTAGATCCCCCACCACCACTATGATAACTGCCTCGTTTGCCTTCGCCTCGATCGACAGTTCTAGATTGATCCTGGTTGATGGTTGTGTTTCTGCCATCAAGGTTATGCCCATTCTTAGGGTTTATGTTTATTAGGTTTTAGTGTTTAGGTTTATTTTTTAATTTATTTAGTTACTTTAGGTTTTGTTTATTTTGGTATTTAGGGTTGTATTTAGGTTTAGTTTTAAGGTTTATCCTTTTAGCTTTGTAGGGTTAGGTGATCTGGGATTTGTGGTTTAGGATTTAGGGATCTGTCAGTGGCAGTTTAGTGGGTTTAGTGCTTTAGGGTTTTGGGTTGAGGTGGATTTAGGGTTGTGGTCAGCTCAGGGTTTGGCTCAGAGCTCAGTACCTGTGTTTTTGGTGGTCAGTGTCAGTTTTGGTAGAGCCTGGTTTAGGCGCAGGGTTTAGGGTTAGTGTTTAGGATTTAGGGTTAGTTTAGGATTTAGGGTTTAGTTTTTTTTTAGGGTTTAGGGATTAGGGTTTAGGGTTTAGGGTTGTAGGTCTAGGGTTTAGGGTTAGATTTTTTTTAGTTTTTTAAATTTTAGTAAACTAGTTTGTTTAGGTTTATTATTTTTTTAATTAATTTAGTTTATTTTATTTTTTTATTTTTATTTAGTTTACATTATTTATTCTAGGTTTATTTATTTTAGTTTAGGTTTTTATTTTTATTTATTTTTTAAGTTTAGGTTTATTTTTTAGTGTTTAGTTTATTTATTTTAGTTTAGGTTTTTCTATTTTAGTTTATTTTTTAGGTTTAGGTTTAGGTTTGAGGTTTATTTTTTAGTTGAGTTTTATTTTCATTTTATTTTTTAGGTATAGGTTTTATTTTTTATTTTTAAGTTTAGGTTTAGGTTTTTATTTTATTTTTTTAGGTTAAGGTTTTAGGTTTTTAATTTAGGTTTATTTTTAGGTTTTATTTTTTTAGTTTAGGTTTAGGTTAATTTTTAGTTTAGTTTCTTTTTTTATTATTTAAGTTTTGGTTTAGGTTTAGGTTTAGTTTTTATTTATTTTAGCCTAGTTTATTTTAGTATAAGTTTAGGTTTAATTTATTTTTATTTTATGTTAAGGTTTTTTTTAGTTTAGCATTTAGGTTTTAATTTTTATTTATTTTTATGTGCACTTTTTAGGTTTAGGTTTTTATTTTATAATATTTTAGGTTTATCTTATTTTTAGTTTAGGTTTAGTTTTTCTTTTATTTAGGTTTTTTATTTTTTGTTTAGTTTAGGTTTTTATTTATTTTATTTTAGTTTAGTTTTTATTTTTTATTTTATTTTGTTTTAGGTTTAGGTTTAGGTTTAAGTTTTAGTTTAAGTATTTATTTTATTTATTTTTTATTTTATTTTGGTTTAGGTTTTTTTATTTATGTTATTTTTAAGTTTTATTTAGTTTAGGTTGTTAGGTTTTTAGGGTTTAGGGTTTATGGTTTTAGTATTTCAAGTTAGCATTTGGGTTTAGGGTTTAGGGTTTAGTGTTTAGGGTTTAGGGTTAGCTTAGGGTTTAGGAATAGCTTAGGGTTTAGGATTAGTTTAAGGTTTAGGGTTTAGGGTTTAGGGTTTAGGATTTAGGCTTTAGGCTTTAGGGTTTTTAGAACTTAGGGTTTAAGGTTTAGGGATAGTTTAGGGTTTAGGGTTTAGGCTTTTAGGGTTTAGGTTTAGGGTTGAAGGCTTAAAGTTAGTTTTGGGTTTAGGGTTTAGGGTTTAAGATTTAGGGCTTAGGGTTTAGAATTTTTTTATAAAAAAATTAAGTAAACATGTAGGTTTAGGTTTATTTAGTTTATTTAGTTCATTTTTTATTTATTTTAGGTTTATTTATTTTATTTTTTTATTTTAAATTTTTTTCCATTTTAGGGTTTGTGTTTATTTTTTAATTTATTTAGTTACTTTAGGTTTAGGTTTACAATTTGGTGTCTAGGGTTTAAGGTTAGGGTTTAGGGTTTAATGCTTAGGTTTAGGTTAAGTTTTAATTTAGGGTTAGGATTTTTATTTTAATATTTTTAATTTTTTTTCTTTTTTTTTTAAATTAAGTAAATTGGTAGGTTTATATTTATTTTTAGTTTATTTTATTTTATTTAGGGTTTAAGTTTAGGATTTGGTTTAGTTTAGTTTAGGTTTAGGTTGAGTTTTTATTTATTTGAGTTTAGTTTATTTTAGTTTAGGTTTAGGTTTGTTTTATTTTTATTTTAGGTTTAAGTTTTTTTTAGTTTAGGGTTTAGGTCTTATTTTTTATTTATTTTTTATTAATTTTTAGGTTTAGGTATTTATTTAGTTTTTTTTTTTTTTTTTTTTTTTTTTTTTTTTTTAGTTTTAGTTTAGGTTTTATTTATATTTTAGTTTATTTTAGTTTAGTTTAGTTTAAGTTTAGGTTTAAGTTTAGGTTTAGTTTATTTTATTTTATTTTATTTAGTTTAGGTTTAGGTTTTAAGCATTTTAGGGTTTAGGGTTTAGGATTTTGGGTTTTGGGTTTTAGGTTAGTTGAGGGTTTAGGGGTTGGGGTTTAGGGTTAGGGTTTAGGTTTTAGGGTTTAAGGTTTAGTGTTTAGAGATTAGGGTTTTTAAGGTTTAGGGTTTAGGGTTTAGGGTTTAGGTTTCAAGTCTAGGGTTTAGATTTTAGTTTAGGGTTAAGGGTTTTTGGTTGTTTTTATAGAGAATAAATTCAAATTGAACATTTATTCTTTTCGATTTCATCAACGAAGTAACACACCAAATTTTCTAAGACCTAAGCAATGACAGACAAAAAATGAGCACGCAAAGAGCAAATCAAAAACCCTAGATAACTAAAATCATCTCTACTATAAAGACAGTTCCATAAGTAGCAGATCAGATCAACCGTTCTTCCATTTTTCTATTTCCCATCAAAACCACCCCGACCTCTCAAGTAGCGGGATCCACCATCATATCCTCGATCTCTCTCTCTGCCACCACCACGGGTGTAACCTCTATCATTCCTCCCACCTCCATAACCACCACTGCTCTGACCACCACCTCCATATCCACAAGCACCTCTGTATCACCCACCACCATTGCAATAACTGCCACCTCAACCATCACCTCCACCGCCAGATCTAGACTGAGCTTGGTTGACTGTGATGTTCCTAGCGTTAAGGTTCTGCCCATTCTTAGGGTTTAGGTTTAATTTTCAATTTATTTAGTTACTTTAGGTTTAGGTTTAGGATTTGGGGTTTAGGGTTAGGGATTAGTGTTTAAGGTTTTTGGGTTTATGATTTTAGGGTATAGGGTTTAAGATTAGTGTTTAGGGTTTTAAGGTTTAGGGTTTTAGGGTTTAGGGTTTAGGGTTTAGGGTTTAGGATTTAATGTTTAGGCTTTTGGGTTTAAGGTTTAGGGTTAGTTTATGGTTTAAGGTTTAGGGTTTAGGGTTTAGGGTTTAGGTTGTATGTTTAGGGTTTATGGTTTAGGGTTAGTTTTAGGGTTTAGGGTTTATGGTTTAGGGTTTTTTATTTTTAAATTAAGTAAACTAGTAGGTTTAGGTTTATTTAGTTTTATTTATTTATTTTAGTTTATTTTATTTTTTATATTTGTTTAAGTTTATTTTTTATTTTTATTTGGTTTAGTTTATTTATTTTAGTTTAGGTTTTTATTTTAGTTTATTTTTTAGGTTCAGGTTTAGTTATATGCTTATTTTTTAGTTTAGTTTTATTTTTTATTTTTTATGTTTGGGTTTTATTTTTTATTTCTAGGTTTAGGTTTATATTTTAATTTTATTTTTTTAGCTTTAGGTTTTAGGTTTTATTTTATTTTAATTTTAGGTTTTCTTTTTTTATTTTAGGTTTATGTTTATTTTATTTATTTTATTTTATTAATTTAGGTTTTAAGTTTTATTTATTTTAGTTTAGTTTATTTTTGTAGGGTTTAGGTTTATTTATTTTGTTTATTTTAGGTCTGGTTTTTTTTATTAGTTTAGGGTTTAGTTTTATTTCTTATTTATTTTAGGTTTAGGTTTTATTTAGTTTTTATTTTATTTTATTTTATTATTTTTAGTATTTATTTTATTTAAGTTTTTTAGATTTAAATTTTTTGTTTAGTTTAGGTTTTATTTATTTTATTTTAGTTTAGATTTTATTTTATTTTTATTTAGTTTTATTTATTTTATTTTATTTTATTTAAGTTTTATTTATTTTAAGGTTTATTTAGTTTCAGTTTAGGGTTTTTGGTTTTTAGGGTTCACGGTTTAGGGTTTAGGGTTTGGGGTTTATTGTGTAGGGTTTAGTATTGTAGGTTAAGGGTTTAGGGCTTAGGGTTTAGTGTTTAGGGCTTAGGGTTCTAAGGTTTAGGGATAGTTTAAGGGTTTAGGGTTTAGGGTTAGGGTTTTTTTTATTATTTTATTATTTAATATTTTTTTAATTAAGTAAACTCTTAGGTTTAGGTTTATTTAGTTTATCTATTTTACTTTATTTTTATTTTTTTTATTTTTTATTTAGGTTTATTTTTATTTTTATGTAGTTTAGTTTATTTATTTAATTAATTAGTTAAGGTTTTATTTTATTTTTTTTTAGGTTTACATTTACGTTTATTTTTGGTTTAATATTATTATTTTATTATTTAGGTTTTATTTTTTTTTATTAGGTTTAGGTTTAGGTTTTATTTTATTTTTTTAGGTTTAGGTTTATTTTAGGTTTATTTTTGGTTTTATTTTTTAGTTTAGGTTTAGGTTTATTTTTAGTTAATTTTTTTTTTAGGTTTAGGTTAGGTCTAGTTAAGTTAATTTAGGTTTTAAGTTTTATTTATTTTAGTTTAGGTTTAGGTTTATTTTATTTTATTTTAGGTTTAGGTTTTTTTAGTTTAGAGTTTAGGTTTTATTTTTTTATTTATTTTTAGGTTTATTTTTTAGGTTTAGGTTTCTATTTAGTTTTTATTTTATTTTATTATAGCTTTATTTTAGTTTGTTTTAGGTTTAGCTTTTATTTTATTTAGGTTTTTTATTTTTTAGTTTAGTTTAGTTATTTATTTATTTTATTTTATTTTATTTTATTTAGGTTTTTTTATTTATTTTATTTATAGATTTTATTTAGTTTAGGTTTAGGTTTTTAGTATTTTAGGTTTTAGGGTTTATGGTTTAGAGTTTAGTGTTAGTTGAGGGTTGACGGTTTAGGGATTATGTTTTGGGTTTAGGGTTTAGGGTTTAGGGTTTAAGTTTTAGGGTTTAAGGTTTAGGTTTTAGGGTTTAGGGTTTAGGGTTTAGGATTTAGGGTTTTAGGGTTTAGGGTTTAGGGTTTAGGGTTTAGCATTTTTGGGGTTTAAGGTTTTTATTTAATAGAGAACAAATTCAGATTCAACATTTCTTCATTTCAATTTCATCAACCAAGTAACACACCAGTTTTCTGAGACATAAGCAATGACATAGATAAAAAATGAGCACGCTTAGAGTAAATCAATATCTCTAATAATGGTGAAGTTCTTGTTGTCAAGGTGATGTTCCTGCCGTAAAGGTTCTGCCCATTCTTAGGGTTTAGGTTTATTAGGTTTTAAGGTTTAGGTTTATTTTTTAATTTATTTAGTTACTTTACGCTGAGGTTTAGGGTTTAGGGTTTAGAGTTTAGGGTTTAGGGTTTCAGGTTTATGGTTTAGGGTTTAGGGTTTAGGATTTTAGGGTTTATGCTTTTAGGGTTTAGGATTTAGGGTTAGGGTTTTGTGTTTTTGAGGGTTTTGGGTTCATGGTCAGGGTTTAGGGTTTATGGTTTAGAATTTAGGGTTTATGGTTTTTTAAAAAAAAAAAAATTAAGTAAACCGAAAGGTTTAGGTTTATTTAGTTTATTCTTTTTTATTTTAGTTTGTTTTATTTTTATTTTTTATTTAGGTTTATTTTTTATTTTATTTAGTGGGTTAATTTATTTTTTTAGGTTTAGGTTTTAAGTTTTTTAGTTTAGATTTATTTTATTTTATTTATTTTAGGTTTTATTTTTTTTTTCAATTTAGGTTTAGGTTTTTATTTTATTTTTTTATGTTTAAGTTTTAGGTTTATTTTAGGTTTTTTTTAGTTTAAGTTTAGTTTATTTTAATTTATTTTATTTTATTTAGTTTAGGGTTTAGGTTTATTTAGGTTTAGGTTTAGGTTTTATTAATTTTAGTTTAGTTTATTTTAGTTTATCATTTTATTTTATTTTGTTTATTTTAGGTTTAAGTTTTTTTAGTTTATGGTTTTTTTTATTTATTTTTAGGATTTATTTTTAGATTTCTTTTTTATGTTTAGATTTATATTTAGCTTTTTTGTTTTATTTTAGGTTGATTATAGTTTTATTTTACATTTAGTTATTATTTTATTTAGGTTTATATTTTTAGGTTTAGTTTCAATTTTAGTTTAGTTTAGGTTTTTATTTATTTTATTTTAGTTTAGTTTTTAATTTTTATATTATTTTATTTTTAGGTTTAAGTTTTGGTTTAGGTTTTAGTTTAGGTTTTAATTTATTTTATTTTATTTAGGTTTAGGTTTTTTTATTTATTTTCTTTTAAGGTTTTATTTAGGTTAGGTTTAGGTTTTTTGATTTTCAGGGTTTAGGGTTTAGGGTCTATGGTTTTACGGTTTAATGTTAAAGGTTTAGGGATTAGGGTTTTGGGATTTAGGGCTTAGGGCTTAGGGTTGCAGGTTTAGGGTTTAGGGTTTTTTCTTTTAAATTAAAGAAATTAGTAGGTTTAAGTTATTTAGTTTATTTTTTATTTATTTTAATTAATTTATTTTTTTTATTTTTAGTTAGGTTTATTTTTTTACTTTTATTTAGTTTAGTTTATTTATTTTAGTTTAGGTTTTATTTTACTTTATTTTTTAGGTTTATGTTTACTTTTTAGTTTAGTTTTATTTTTATTTTATTTTTTTAGGTTTAGGATTTATTTTATTTTAGGTTCAGGTTTAGGTTTTTATTTTATTTTTTTAGGTTTCAGTTTTTGGTTTTTATTTTAGGTTTATTTTTAGTTTATTTTACTTTATTTAGTTTAGGGTTTAGGTTTAGTTTATTTTAGGTTTAAGTTCAGGCTTTATTTATTTTAGTTTAATTTATTTTTTATTTTATTTTATTTATTTTATGTTTAGGCTTTTTTATAGTTTATGGTTTAGGTTTTATTTCTTATTTTTGTTTAGGTTTTACTTTTAGGTTTTTATTTTATTTTATTTTAGGTTTATTTTATTTTTAATTTACATTTAATTTTTATTTTTTTTTAGGTTTTTTTTGGGTTTACTTTATTTTATAGTTTAGTTTAGGTTTTTAGTTATTTTATTTTAGTTTAGTTTTAATTTTTATATTATTTTATTTTTAGGTTTAGGTTAAGGTTTAGATTTAGGTTCTAGTTCAGGTTTTTATTTTATCTTATTTTTTTATTTTACTTAGGTTTAGGTTTTTTTTATTTTTTTTATTTTTTATTTTTTTTTAGTTTTTATTAGTTTAGGTTTATGTTTTTATGTTTTTAAGGTTTTGAGTTTATTTTAGTTTAGGGTTTTTAGGTTTATGGGTTTAGGGTTTAGGGTTTAGGTTTTAGGGTTAGGTTTTATTTTAAAAAATTAGGTAAACTGGTAGGCTTAGGTTTGTCTAGTTTATTTTTTATTTATTTTAGTTTATTTTATTTTTATATTCATTTTTATTTAAGTTTTTATTTAGTTTTTATTTTATTTTATTTTAAGTTTATTTTATTTAATTTTATTTTATTTATAGTTTTTATTTTATTTAGGTTTTTTTATTTTTTTTAGTTTAGTTCATGTTTTTATTTATTTTATTTTAGTTTAGTTTTTATTTTTTTATTTTATTTTCTTTTTAGGTTTAGGTTTAGGTTTAGGTTTATTTTTAGTTTATGTTTTATTTTATTTTGCTTTTATTTTATTTTGTTTAGGTTTTCATTTATTTTATTTTAGGTTTTATTTAGTTTAGGTTTAGGTTTTTTAGGTTTTTTAGGTTTTAGGTTTAGGGTTTAGGTTGAGATTAGGTTTAGGGTTATAGGTTTAGGGTTTAGGATTTGGGGTTTGAAGGGTTTTTTAGGGTTAGGGTTTTAGGTTTTTTTTTTTTAAATTAAGTAAACCGGTAGGTTTAGGTTTATTTAGTTTATTTTATATTTTTATTTAGGTTTATTTTTTATTTTTATTTAGTTTAGTTTTTTTATTTTGTGTTTATTTTTTTTAGTTTAGGATTTATATTTTAGTTTATTTTTTAGGTTTAGGTTTTTGTTTAGGTTTATTTTTTTTAGTTTTATTTTTATTTTACTTTTTATGTTTAGGTTTTATTTTCTATTTTTAGGTTTTGGTTTTGGTTTTATTTTTATTTTTTTAGGTTTAGGTTTTATGTTTTTATTTTAGGTTTATTTTTAGATTTTATTTTTTAGTTTAGGCTTAGGTTTATTTTTAGTTTATTTTGTTTAGGTTTAGGTTTTATTTATTTTAGTTTAGTTTATTATAGTTTAGTTTATTTTATTTTAGTTTATTTTAGGTTTAGGTTTAGGTTTTATTTATTTTAGTTTAGTTTATTTTAGTTTAGGTTTAGGTTTATTTTATTTTTATTTTAGGTTTAGGTTTCTTTTTTTATTTAGGGTTTAGGTTTTATTATTTATATTTTTTAGGTTTATTTTTTAAATCTTAGGTTTTTATTTAGTATTTATTTTAATTTATTTTAAATTTATTTTATTTTTATTTTAGGCTTAGTTTTTATTTTATCTAGGTTTTCTATTTTTAGTTTTGTTTAGGTTTTTATTTATTTTATTTTAGTTTAGTTTTTATTTTTTATTTTATTTGCTTCTTTAGGTTTATGTTTAGGTTTAGGTTTTAGTTTATGTTTTTATTTTATTTTATGTTTTCATTTTATTTTGCTTTAGGTTTTTTTATTTTTTTTATTTTTAGGTTTTATTTAGTTTAGGTTTAGGTTTTCAGCTTTTGGGCTTTAGGGCTTATGGTTTAGGGTTTAGGGTCAGTTTAGGGTTTAAGGTTTTTTTTTTAAGAAACCCATAAAGGGGTGAATTTTATTGCCACAAAGAAAGGAGTATAAGGTCCTTAAGAGGGGTTAATTCTCTTAACTACCGCTTAAAGAGCTATATTCAGCCTAGAGAGAAAATTCCCCTATCTATTAGAGCAAAAATAAGGAAATAAAAACTTAAACAAAAGAAACAAAAGACCAAAAAAACACAACAAAATAATAACACAGGAAACAGGAGGATCAGCCAAAGCCCACTATTAGAAACAAAAGTCTTTCGAGAGTTGCATAATCCACATACAGAATCTGAAACATGCAATGAACCTGTAAAAGAATTCTGCAAGCAACTAGAAGATGTAATTAGCACAGCTAAAGAAAATCTAGCTTAAGCACATAATAAAGAGCAATCTAAGAGAAAATTTCAAATAAGGCTCAGGCTCAGTCACCTTCATCTTAAGGGGCAACCACAAATGTGAGCATCCAGACTTGAAAAGATGCCACATATGCTACCAACCAAAAGATAATAAGGAAATCATCCTAGCCATCATAGCCCACTACCTCAATGAAGGTGTAATCACAAAGAATGAAAGTCAACAATTCTAGTACTTGACCTAAGCAGAAATAGCTGGCCCACAAATCACCCAACCAACTAAAGGCCATGAAGCCCGAAAGGTAATAGCATCAACAAAACCACCACAGTAGAAATGAAAGAGCAGCTGCCAAGATTTCACATAGCAAAGCCACCATGGATGGGAACCAAACCCACTAGTGCCACTAAACAACCACAAGTAATAGCCCAAAACCAAAATAACAACCTACAACTAGCACCATGAAACCAACAATTCCAAACCAGGTCAGAGAATAAGGCCAACACTAATAGCAGCCACTAGTCCAACCCAGACAACAGAGCAAGAAATGAAAAGATTATCACAATACCTCCATCAAAAATAGAAAGACAGCCACAGGAAAATAGCATAACCATTGAGGAAAAAGAACCCATGAGAAGACCAAAGGGGCATCTAGAAAACACTAGAAAATCCCCACCAAGAGCATTAGGGAAAACAACCAAGCCCACCCTACCAACCAAGAGGGAAAACACATAAAATAAAGGGAGCCAAAGAAACCAAAAGTAGTCCAAATCCTTAGCCAAAATAACAGACCAAGGCAGTAGCACTTAAATCAAAAATAGTAGCCAGCAACCAACAAACAACCACCATAAGGCCAAAACCAAAACAAAGAAAAACTACCAAAGCACTCTTCCAGTCACATGGTAAAAGGAGAAACCAACAAACAAAATCCACCTCGCCTAAAAAGGATGAGAAGAAAAAAAACCACCCAAAGGCCCAACACAAACGCAAGAGTAAAAAGATCAATAATAGCCATAAAATAATAGTCACCCAAGACAGCAAGGTAGAGGGTAGTAGTAAACAGCAGCACCCACCAGGCCCAAAAATAGTAACATAAAAACCATCCTAAGTAAGGAAAAGGCCAACCAAAACTAGGGGCAATACCAGTGCCAATTAAGAAAGGGAAAAGTCAAAAGCAGGTAGAGGCATAACCCAAAAGGAGGCCACCACAAGTTCAAGGCAGCACTTGAAGAAACTATTGACATTTAGATCCCTAAATAAAATAGTCTGGCAATGTGAACACCTCTCCAACAATAGTGGCTAAACAACCAGTAACCACCTCAAAGAGTTCTCCCAAATATTACAACACAAACCAGACAAGAGAGTGAACCAGCCAAAGGAATGCAGTAAAATGAAAATGCACACAGAGAAAAAATTAGAAAACCTAAAAACACAAAGCAAAATTAATTTCTGAGATAAAGTAATCCAGTGTTATCCAGATTAACCAAGCCTCTCAATTGTCTAGGTAAATTAAGATGATCATAAAGAGATCAATCATTTAATTTAGCACCTAGATTAAAAATCTAGGCATTTCCTTCACGCCAAATATGAGAAATTTTAAAGCATACTTGAGAGAGGAGTGTTCTAGTATGATTAAGAAGATAGAATAAATTTGCATTCCCCAGCTTAGTGGAAGTCAGCATGTCAATGAGTAAAAGAGCATCAACTTCAATCCAAATATTGAAGAAACATTTTTGCAAACAAATGTCAATAGCTTTATTTACAACCATTAATTCAACATAGATAAGAGAACAAGATAAGCAAAAGCACAAATGACATTACCTTTAAAATCCCTAAAAATACCACCACAACTAAATGTATTCAGAGAGACAGAGCCATCATTATTAATTTTAATAATATTATTATGAGGTTTTATCCAATATATAATTTAATTTTCTTTACATAAGCTAATCTCAAGCAGGTAAACACCTAATTTTTTGGCCATAAATTTGAAACCTCTAAAATGTGTGTTACTAATTAAATTAACATTAAATAATGCATGATTTTTTTCCTTTGCTTCTAGTAATATTCCTTTTATGATTCATAAGAATACCATGATATTTAGCATCATTTCTATCCATCCATATGAACCAAATAAGGGTAATGGCAATTAAAACTTTGATATGACCTTTCACAATTTTTTGGAAATAGGCTTCAAGAAGTTGATATAAAAAAAGAAAGCCATGGAAATGGTTAGTATTAAAAATATCATCATGCCAAACCCATAATTTGGAGGCAATAACACCATTGATAATAACATGATTAACATTTTTAATATAAAAACAACAATAACATTTGGAAGGAAAATAAAACCCTTTATCTTAGAGCAACGAATCAACAGGAATGAAGTTCTTTTGAATTCTCCAAGAACAAAATAAGAGATAGGGATGATATCATTCCAAAGTTTAATAAATACATTAGAAGAAATATGAGCGTCTCTAATATAATTCCAAGCCTCTTTAAAAATAAAATCACCATTATAAGACAACTTAAAATGAATTTGATCAGGCTTGTTGGAAAGGATAGGAATATCATTAAATTTATCCAAAAGAGAGATAAGAATAACTTTGCTAACTTTACTATCATTCCACTTGTTATTAATCTAATTGGAGTTAACTTTAGTAGCCACAATAGAATGGGTAGATAAAAAAGAATCAATAAAACCACCACCAATCCAGTTGTCTTGCCAAAAGAAAGAAGATCCTGAATTTATACCATAAGATATCAAGGATTAAGCCTCCCATTTAATTTATCAAAGCCTTTTCTAAATCGAGGAGTCACCAACTTTA
Source organism: Cymbidium sinense (assembly GCA_021442155.1). Lineage (NCBI taxonomy): Eukaryota > Viridiplantae > Streptophyta > Magnoliopsida > Asparagales > Orchidaceae > Cymbidium > Cymbidium sinense. Next base: position 194,254,336 of record CM038214.1, read on the forward strand.
TAAGTACATATTAGAGGTTGCTTACCCTGGCAGTATTTAGCTGTCATAAAATTAGCCCAAAGGTTATCTTTTTTTCTAAAAATCCACTAGAGTTTATGGGAGAAGGCAGTAATAGCTTCATGAATAGGTTTGTGGCCAAGCCCACCATCACCAAGAGGACCACAACATTTATGCCAAGAATTCCAATGCATCCTTTTAACTGAATTATTAGAGCCACAGAAAAATTTATTAAGGAGATAATCAATTCTATTTAAGATAGAATTAGTAGGGATAATGATTTGAATAAGATATAAAAGCATCAAATTAAAAGTACTCTTAAGCAAAGTAAGCTTTCCACCAAAAGAAAGTAAGTGAAATTCACACACTAAAATTTTATTAGAAATTTTTTGGATAAGCTCATAAAAAAGATGGGATCTTTTTTATTTTTGAAAAGAGGAGCACCCAGATATTTAATAGGGAGTTGTTGATTTTTAAAGTTAGTGATTCTCAATATATGATTTATATTATTATTAGAAATTTTAGAGGAGGTAATAAAGTAGCTCTTGCTTTTATTAATAGAAAGACCAATTTCTCTACCAAAATTTTTAAAAATTTCTTAAGTCTTTTGATATGATGAAAAAAAGCATTACAAAAGATAATGAAATCATTAGCAATGCTAAGATGAGAAATAGGGATACCACCAAGAGTTCTAAAGTACAAGCTAGCATTATTATTGAATAAATCATTTAAACTCCTAGAAAGGTATTCCACAGTAATAATAAACAAAGAAGGGGATAAAGGATCTCCTTGTCTCAAACCATGAGAAGAAGAAGCTTTATTTTATTTTTTATTTTAGTTTTAGTTTTATTTTATTTAGGTTTTTTTTAATTTTAATTTTGTTTAGGTTTTTATTTATTTTATTTTAGTTTAGTTTTTATTTGTTATTTTATTTTCTTTTTAGGTTTATGTTTTTATTTTATTTTATTTTGGTTTAGGTTTTTTTATAAGTTTTATTTAGTTTAGGTTTAGGTTTTTTTCTTTTAGGGTTTAGGTTTAGAGTAGGTTTGGGATTTGGGGGTTTAGGTTAAGGTTTAAGGATTAGAGTTTAGGGTTTGGGTTTAGGGTTTATGTTAGGGTTTAGGTTTTATGGTTTAGGGTTTTAAGGTTAAGGGTTTAGAGTCCAGGGTATAGAGTTTTTAGGGTTTAAAGTTTAGGGTTTAAAGTTTAGGTTTTAGGTTTAGATTTTAGTGTTTAGGGTTTGGGGTTTAGGGTTTAGGGTTAGTGTTATGGGTTAGGGTTTAGGGTTAGGGTTTTTTTTATTTTTATTATTTTTTATTTTTATGGTTTGTAGTTCTTTTTAACCAAGAATAAATTCAGATTCAACATTTGTTATTTTTGATTTCATCAACCAAGTAACACACTAAGTTCTCAAAGGCACAAGAAACAACATAGATTAAAAATGAGCATGCATAAAGTAAATCAAAAACCCTAGATAACTAGAACCATCTCTACTGTAAAACAAAATTCCATAAGTAGTAGATCAGATCAGCCATTCTTTAGTTTCACCAGTTCCCATCAGAACCACCCCAACCTCTTGAGTAGCGGGATCCATCATTATATCTCGACATCTCTCTCCCACCACCACCTCTTGTAACCTCACCTCCGCCTTCATAACCACCTCCCACCACACCTGATCCCTCACCACCACTGTGATAATCGCCACCACGCCTTCACCACCACTGCCAGATCTAGAGTGAGCCTGGTTGATGGTGATGTTCTTACTATCAAGGTTTTGGCCATTCTTAGGGTTTAGGTTTAGGTTTAGGTTTATTTTTTAATTTATTTTATAACTTTAGGTTAAGGCTTAGGCTTGGGTTTTGGGTTTAGGGTTTAGAGTTAGGGTTTAGGGTTTAGGCTTAGGGTTTAAGTTTTTAGAGTTTATAGGTGTGGTTTAGGGTTTTAGGGTTTAGGTTAGGTTTAGGGTTTGGGTTTGGGGTTTGGGTTTAGGGTTTAGGATATAGGGTTTAAGATTTTTTAAAAAAACAAACCTAGGTTTAGGTTTATTTAGTATATTTAGTTTATTTTGTATTTATTTAGTTTACTTTATTTTTATTTTATTTAGGTTTATTTTTATTTATTTAGTTTATTAATTAATTAGGTTTATTGACTTTAGTTTAGGTTTTATTTTAGTTTCTTTAGTTTAGTATATATATTTTAATTGAGTTTTGTTTTTATTTTATTTTTAGGTTTCAGTTTTATTTTTAATTTTTAGGTTTAGGTTTAGGTTTTTATTTTATTTTTTTACTTTTAGGATTTAGGTTTTTATTTTAGGTTTATTTTTAGGTTTTATTTTTTAGTCTAGGTTTTGGTTTATTTTAAATTTATTTTATTTTATTTAGTTTAGGTTTAGGTTTAGGCTTAAGTTTTATTTATTTTAGTTTAGTTTATTTTAGTTTAGGTCTACATTTTTTAGTTATTATTTTATTTTATTTTAGGTTTATTTTATTTTTATTTTATGTTTACTTTTTATTTTATTTAGGTTTTTTATTCATAGGTTTATTTTTTTTAGTTTAGTTTAGGTTTTTATTTATGTTATTTTAGTTTATTTTGATTAGTTTATTTTATTTTATTTTTATGTTTAGGTTGACATTTTAGTTTTTTTTTTTATTTCATTTTATTTTATTTTTAATTTAGGTTTAGGTTGTTTTATATATTTTATTTTTAGGATTTATTTAGTTTAGGTTTAGGTTTTTAGGTTTTTAGGGTTTAGGTTTTAGGGTTTAAGATTTTAGGGTTTAAGGTTTTAGGGTTTAGGGTTTAGGGTTAGTTTTAAGGTTTAGGGTTTGGGTTTTAGGCTTTAGGGTTTAGGGTTTTTAGGGTTTAGGGTTTAGGGTTTAGGGATAGCTTAGTGTTTAGGGTTTAGTGTTTTTTTAAAAAAACTAAGTAAATCGATAGGTTTAGGTTTATTTAGTTTATTTTTTATTTAATTTAGTTTATTTTATTTTTTATTTTTATTTATGTTTATTTATTATTTTTATTAAGTTTAGTTTATTTTAGTTTATTTATTTTAGTTTATGTTTTTTTATTTTATTTTTTTTAGGTTTAGGTTTTATTTTTTATTTTTAGGCTTAGGTTTTTTTTTTTCTTTTTTTTTAGGTTTAGGTTTTATTTTAATTTTATGTTTATTTTCAGCTTTTACTTTTTAGTTTAAGTTTAGTTTATTTTATTTTATTTAGTTTAGGTTTAGGTTTAGGTTTAGTTTATTTTTGTTTTAGGTTTAGGTTTTATTTATTTTAGTTTAGGTTTAGGTTTATTTTATTTTTATTTTAGGATTAGGTTTTTCTTTTTTAGCTTAGGGTTTAGATATTATTTTTTATTTATTTTTAGGTTTTATTTCTATGTTTATTTTTTATTTTTAGGTTTCTATATAATTGTTATTTTATTTTATTTTTATTTTTGGTTTAGTTTTTATTATATTTAGGTTTTTTGTTTTTTAATTTTAGGTTTTATTTATTTATTTTATTTTAGTTTTATTTTATTTTATTTTCCTTTTAGGTTTATGTTTAGGTTTAGGTTTATGTTTTAACTTTTATTTTATTTTATTTTCATTTAGGTTTATTTATTTATTTTATTTTTAGGTATTATTTAGTTTAGGTTTATATTTTTAGCTCTTTAGGGTTTAGGGTTTAGGGTTTAAGGATTCAGGTTTATGGATTAGGGTTTAGGGTTTTGGGTTTAGGGTTTAGGGTTTTGGGTTTAGGGTTTAGGGTTTTAGGGTTTTAGGGTTTAGTGTTTAGGGTTTAGGGTTTAGGGTTTTTAGGGTTTAGAGTTTAGTTTTTAGGTTTAGAGTTCAGGTTTAGGGTTTAGGGCTTTAGGTTAATGTTATGGTTTGGGGCTTAGGGTTTCTTTTTATGTTTTTAGTTTTTTATTTTTATTTTTAGGGTTTAGGGTTTAGGATTTAGGTTTTAGGTTTAGGGTTCAGGTTTTAGTTTAGGGTTTAGAATTTTTGTTTTTAGTTTAACAAAGAATAAATTTATATTCAACATTTCTTCTTTTTGATTTCTTCAACCAAGTAACCAAGTTCTCTAAGTCATAAGCGATGACACAGACAAAAAATGAGTACGCATAGAGCAAAATAAAAAACCCTAGATAACTAGAACCGTCTCTAATGTAAAGACATAGTTCCATAAGCAGCAGATCAGATCGATCATTTCTCAGTTTCTCCAGTTCCCATCTAAACAACGCCAACCTCTCGAGTGGTGGGATCAACCATCATATCCCCAATCTCTCTCTGCCACCACCACAGCAGTAACCCTCGTTTCTCCTCCCGCCTCCATAACCACCAATGCTCCGACCACCACCTCCAAATCTCGACCACCACGATAGCCTTCCCTCCCTTGCCAGATCTAGACGTTGCTGATGGGTGATGTTCCTTCCATCAAGTTTTAGCTCATTCTTAGGGTTTTTATTTAAGTTTAGGTTTATTAAGTTTATTTTTAAATTTATTTAGTTACTTTAGGTTTAGGTTTAGGGTTTGGGTTTTAGGGTTTAGGGTTTAGGGTTTAGGTTTTGTTTTAAGGTTTGGGTTTTTTTTTAGGGATTAGGGTTAGGTTATAGGGTTTAGGTTTTTGAGTTTTTTAGGGTGTAGGGTTTAGAGTTTTTTAGGGTGTAAGGCTTAGGGCTTAGGGTTTAGGGTTTAGGGTTGTAGGTTTAGGGTTTAGCTCTTAAGGTTTAGGGATTAGGGTTTACGATTTAGGGTTTAAATTTTTTTCAAGAGTTTAGGCTTATTTAGTATATTTATTTATTTTATTTAATTTAGTTTTATTTTATTTTATTTATGTTTAGTTTTATTTTATTTAGGTTTTTTATTTTTAGGTTTATTTTATTTTTTAGTTTAGCTTAGGTTTTTATTTATTTTATTTGAGTTTAGTTTTTTACTTTTTATTATATTTTAGTTTTGGCTTTAGGTTTAGATAAATGTTTTAGTTTAGGTTTTTACTTTATTTTATTTTTTTATCTCATTTAGCTTTAGGTTTTATTTATTTATTTTATTTTTAGGTTTTATTTAGTTTAGGTTTAGGTTTTTCAGTTTTCATGGTTAATGATTTAGGGTTTAGTGTTTAGGCTTTCAAGTTAGGGTTTTCAGTGTTTATGGTTTAGGGTTCAGGGTTTTTTTTTAAATTAAGTAAACAAATATGTTTATATTTATTTAGTTTATCTAGTTTTATTTTTTATTTATTTTAGTTTATTTTATTTTTTATTTTAATTTATGTTTATTTTTATTTTTATTTAATTTAGTTTATTTATTTTGGGTTTATTTATTTTAGTTTAGGTTTTTTATTTTAGTTTATTTTTTAGGCTTAGGTTTATTTTTTAATTGAGTTTTATTTTTATTTTATTTTTTAGTTTTAGGTTTTACTTTTTCTTTTTAAGTTTAGGTTAATGTTTTTTTTAGGTTTAGGTTTAAGGTTTTTATTTTAGGTTTATTTTTAGGTTTTAATTTTTAGTGTAGGTTTAGGTTTTTTTTAGTTTATTTTATTTTAGTTCGTTTAGGTTTAGGTTTAGGTTTAGATTTAGGTTTTATTTATTTTAGTTTAAGTTTAGAATTATTTTATTTTGTTTATTTTATTTTTATTTTAGATTTAATGTTTTAGTTTTATTTTTTATATATTTTTACATTTTACTTTTAGGTATATTTTTAAGGTTTAGGTCTCTATTTAGCTTTTATTTTATTTTATTTTATTTTATTTTATTTTAGGTCTCTAATTTAATTTTATGTTTAGTTTTTATTTTATTTAGGTTTTTTATTCTTAGGTTTATCTTATTTTTTTAGTTTAGTTTAGGTTTTTGATTATTTTATTTTAGTTATTTTATTTTATTTTGGGTTTTAGTTTAGGATTTTATTTTATTTTATTTTTTTATTTAGGTTTATGAATTTTTATTAATTTTATATTTAGGTTTTATTCAGCTTAGGTTTAGGTTTTTAAGTTTTTAGGTTTTCAGGGTTTAGCGATTTGGGTTTAGGGTTTAGGGTTTAGGGTTTTGGGTTTAATGTGGGAGGAGGGTGGGGTTTTAAGCTTTTGGGTTTAGGGTTTTTATGGTTTAGGGCTTAGGTTTAAGGTTTTAGGGTTTAGGGTTAAGGGTTAGTTTAGAGTTTAGGGTTTATGGTTTTGGGTGGGGTAGGGTATGGGTTGGGATAGGGTTGTAGGTTGTTTAGAGGCCTGTTTGTTTAGGGTTTAGAGTTTTTTTTTAAAAAAAATAAATTAAGTAAACCAATAGGTTTAGGTTTTTTATTTAGTTTATTTTTATTTATTTTAGTTTATTTTATTTTATATTTTTATTTAGGTTTTTAATTTAGTTTAGTTTATTTATTTTAGGTATATTTATTTTTTTTAGGTTTTTTATTTTAGTTTATTTTTTAAGTTTTGGTTATATATTTTATTTTTAGGTTTAGGTTTTTATTTTTATATTTTTAGGTTTAGGTTTTAGGTTTTAATTTTTGGTTTATTTTAGGATTTATTTTTTATTTTAGGTTTAGTTTTATTAGTTTATTTTATTTTATTTAGTTTAGGTTTAGGTTTAGGTTTATGTTTTTATTTTTATTTTATTAAGTTTAGGTTTTAGGTTTTGATTTTTGGTTTATTTTTAAGATTTATTTTTTAATTTAGGTTCAATTTTATTTTTACTTTATTTTATTTTATTTAGTTTAAGTTTAGGTTTAGGTGTAGTTTATTTTAGGTCTAGGTTTAGGTTTTATTTAGTTTAGGTTATGTTTAGGTTTATTTTATTTTATTTATTTTATTTTTATTTTATGTTTATGTTTTTTTTTAGTTTAAGATTTATCTTTTATGTTTTATTTATTTTTACATTTTACTTTTTAGTTTATTTTTGAGGTTTAGGTTTTTATTTAGTTTTTAGTTTATTTTATTTTAGGTTTGTTTATTTTTATTTAGGTTTTTAATTCTTAGGTTTATTTAATTTTTTAGTTTAGTTTAGGCTTTTATTTTTTTAAATTTATTTTTTTAGGTTTAGGTTTAGGTTTTTATTTTATTTTATTTTTCTCTTTTATTTAGGTTTATGTTTTTATGTTTTTAGGGTTTAGGGTTTAGGGTTTAAGGTTGAGGGTTTAGGGTTTTAGGGTTTAGGGTTTTAGAGTTTAAAGTTTAGGGTTTAGGGTTGGGTGATCAGTGGTTAGGTATGGTTTTAGGGTTTAGGTTTTGGGAGCTTTAGGGTGGGGTTTAGTGGTTTAAGCTTTAAGGTGGGTTATTTAGAGGTTTAGAGTCCAGGTTTAGTAGAGCCCAGTGTAGGGGTTTAGGTTAAGGTTTGTTAGGGTTTTAAATGGGTAGATTGGTAGGTGTGGTGACTCAGGTTTTATGGTTTGGTTAGGGCCTAGAATTTAGGTTGAGTTTAGTCAGCTTTTTAGTTTATTTTTAGCCATGGTTAGTGGCTTTAGAGAGTTTATGGTTTAGAGTTTAGGTTTAGGTCCAAAGTTAGTTTAGAGTTTAGTTTAGGTTTTTAGGGTCTGGGTTTAGGGTTTGAGGAGGGTAGGTTTAGTTTGTGCTCAGTTTGGGTTTTGATTTAGGGTTGATGGTTTAGGGTTTCTTAGGGTTTAGGATTTAGGGTTTAGGGTTGCATTTAAGGTTTAGGGTTTAGGGTTTAGGGTTTAGAATTTAGGGTTTTAAAAAAAAAATTAAGTAAACCGGTAGGTTTCAGTTTATTTAGTTTAGTTTTATTGATTTTAGTTTATTTTATTTTATATTTTTATTTAGGTTTATTTTTTATTTTTATTTAGTTTACTTAATTCTTTTACGTTTATTTATTTTAGTTTATTTTTTAGGTCTAGGTTTATTTTTAGTTGAGTTTTATTTTCATTTTATTTTTTAGGTTTAGGTTTTAATTTTTTATTTGTAACTTTAAGTTTAGGTTTTTATTTTATTTTTTTTAAGTTTAGGTTTTAGGTTTTTATTTTAGGTTTATTTTTAGGTTTTCTTCTTAAGTTTAGGTTTATTTTTAGTTTAATTTATTTTATTTAGTTTAGGTTTAGGTTTAAGTTTAGTTAATTTTAGGTTTAGGTTTTTTTTAATTTAGTTTAGTTTATTTTAGATTAGGTTTGGGTTTATTTTATTTTATTTATTTTGGGTTTATTTTTTTAATTTAGGCTTCACGTTTTATTTTATGCTAATTTTTAGGTTTTTTTTGGTTTGTTTTTTAGGTTTACGTTTTTATTTAGTTTTATTTTATATTTTTATTTTAGGTATATTTTAATTTATTTTAGGTTTAGTTTTTATTTTATTTATGTTTTTCTTTTCTTTTAATTTAGTTTAGGTTTTGATTTATTTTATTTTAGGTTTATTTTTATTTTAACAATTTTATTTTATTTTAGGTTTCTATTTAAGTTTTAGTTTATGTTATTATTTTATTTTATTTTATGATTTTATTTTGGTTTAGGTTTTTTTATTTATTTTATTTTTTTAATTTTATTTAGCTTATTTAAGTTTTTAGCTTTTTAGGGTTTAGGGTATAGGGTTTTTGGTGTTTAGGGTTTAGGGTTTATGGGTTAGGTTTTAGGTTTAGGGTTCAGGTTCTAGTTTAGGGTTTTGTTTTTTTTAATAGAGAACAAATTCAGATTCAACATTTCTTCTTTTCAATTTCACCAACCAAGTGACACACCAACTTTTATTTTATTTATTTTAGTTTATTTTTTATTATTATTTATGTTTATTTTTTTATTTTGTTCAGTTTAGTTTATTTATTTTAGGTATATTTTTTATTTTGGGTTTTTTATTTTAGTTTATTATTTAGGTTTAGGTTTATTTTTATTTTTAGGTTTAGGTTTATTTTTTTTATTTAATGATTTTAGGTTTAGGTTTTAGGTTTTTATTTTTGGTTTATTTTTTAGTTTAGGTTTAGGATTATTTTTAGCTTATTTTATTATATTTAATTTAGGTTTAGGTTTTGGTTTAATTTACTTTAGGTTTAGGTTTAGGTTTTATTTATTTTAATTTAATTTATTTTAGTTTAAGTTTAGTTTATTTATTTTATTTTTATTTTAGGTTTAGGTTTTTATTTAGTTTTTATTTTATTTTATTAAAGGTTTATTATATTTTTATTTCACATTTAGTTTTATTTTATATAGCTTTCTTATTCTTTATTTTATTTTTTGAGTTTAGGATGTTATTTATTTTATTTTAGTTTATTTTTATATTTTAGATTTAGGTTTAGTTTAAGTTTTTATTTTATTTTATCTTATTTATTTAGGTTTATATATATATATTATTTATTTTATTTATTTAGGTTTTAGGTTTGTTTTAGGGTTTTATAGGCTTATTTATTTGATAGTGTTTAGGCTCAAGATTTTTTTTTTAGGATTTATGGTTTAGGGTTTAGGCTTAGTTTAGTGTTAGCTTTTTTTTAAAATTAAGTAAACCTCTAGGTTTAGGTTTATTTAGTTTAGTTTTTATTTATTTTAGATTATTTTATTTTTATTTTTATTTTTATTTATGTTTTTTTAATTATATTAACTTTATTTTATATATTTTAGGTTTATTTATTTTAGTAAAGGATTTTTATTTTAGTTTATTTTTTCAAGTTTAGGTTTAGGTTTAGGTTTTTTTTAGTTGAGTTTTATTTTTATTTTATTTTTAGGTTTAGGTTTAGGTGTTCATTTTAATTTTTAAGGTTTAGGTTTTAGGATTTTATTTTAGGTTTTCTTTTTTAGTTTAGCTTTAGGTATATTTTTAATTTACTTTATTATATCTAATTTAGGTTTAGGTTTAGGCTTCATTTATTTTACTTTAGTTTATTTTATTTTAGGTTTAGGTTATTTTATTTTATTTCTTTTATTTTTATTTTAGGTTTAAGTTTTTTTTTAGGTTTTGATTTTATTTTTTATTTATTTTTTAGGTTTAGGTTTTTTTTTTAAGATTTTTTTATAGGTTTATTATAGGTCTATTGTAGGTTTATTTTATTTTTATTTTACATATAGTTTTTATTTTATTTAGGTTTTCTATTCCTTGGTTTATTTTATTTTTTTAATTTTTTTTAGGTTTTTATTTATTTTATTTTAGCTTATTTTATTTTATTTTTTGCTTTCGTTTAGGTTTTAGTTTAGGTTCTTATTTTAATTTACTATTTTATTTTATTTATTTTATGTTTTTTTATATATTTTATTTTTATGTTTTATTTAGTTTAGGTTTTGGTTTTTAGGTTCTTAGGGTTTAGGGTTTAGGGTTTAAGGTTTAGGGTTTTAGGGTTTAAGGTTTTAGGATTTAAAGTTTAGGGTTAGCTTTTAGGGTTTAGGTTTTAGGGTTTAGTGTTTAGGCATTTGGGTTTGTTTTTTTAGGGTTTAAGGTTTAGGGTTTATGCTTACCTTAGGGTTAAGGTTTTTTTTTAAATTATGTAAGCTAGTAGGTATAGGTTTTATTAGTTTAATTTATTTAATATTTTTATTTATGTTTATTTTTTATTTATATTTACTCTAGTATATTTATTTTAGTTTAGTTTTTTTTTTAGTTTATTTTTTAGGTTTAGGTTTATTTTTTAGTTGAGTTTTATTTATTTTTATTTTTTAGGTTTAAGTTTAGGTTTTTATTTTATTTTCTTAAGTTTAGGTTTTACGTTTTTATTTTAGCTTCATTGTTAGGTTTTATTTTTTTAGTTTTGGTTTAGGTTTATTTTTAGTTTATTTTATTTTATTTAGTTTAAGTTTATGTTTAGTTTACTTTAAGTTTAGGTTTAGATTTTATTTATTCTAGTTTAGTTTATTTTACTTTAGGTTTAAGTTTATTTTATGTTGTTTATTTTATTTTCATTTTAGATTACATTTTTTTTTTACTTTAGGGTTTAGGTTTTATTTTTTAATTTATTTTTAGATTACATTTTTAGCTTTATTTTTTAGGTTTAAGTTTTTATTTAGTTTTTACTTTATTTTATTTTAGGTTTATTTTATTTTATTTTACATAGTTATTATTTTATTTAGTTATTTATTTTAGGTTTATTTTATTCCTTAGTTTAGTTTAGGTTTTATTTATTTTATTTGAGTTTAGTTTTTATTTTATTTTATTATTTTTTAGGTTTAGGTTTTAGTTTCAAGTTTTATTTTATTTAGGTTTAATTTACTTTAGGTTTTTAGGGTTTAGGTGGGTTTAGGGTTTAGTTTAGTGTTTAGGGTTTTAGGGTTTAGGTTTAGGGTTTGTGGTTTAGAGGGGTTTTAAACCATTTTAGGTTTAGGGTTAGGGTTTATTTTTATTTTTTAATTTTATTATTTTATTTATTTAAAATAAGTAAACTTAGTTTATTTATTTTATTTATTTTAGTTTATTTAATTTTTATTTTTAATTTTTTCTTTTATTAGTTTAGTTTATCTAGTTTATTATTTATTTTTTAGTTTATTTCTTATGTTTAGGTTTAGGTTTAGGCTTATTTCTTAGTTTATTTTTATTTTAATTTTAATTTATAGGTTTAGGTTTATGTTTTTATTTTATTTTTTTAGGTTTAGGTTTTATTTTAGGTTTTATTTTTAGTTTAGGTTTAGGTTTATTTTATTTTATTTTATTTCTATTTAGGTTTAATTTATTTTGGTTTGGTTTTATTTATTTTAGTTTAGTTTATTATAATTTAGGTATATTTTATTTTATTTTAAGTTTAGGTTTTACTTTTATTTATTTTTATGTTTATTGTTTAGGCTTAGATTTTTATTTATGTTTTATTTTATTTTATTATAGGTTTATTTTATTTTTATTTTATTTTTAGTTTTTATTTTATTTAGGTTTTTATTTTTTAATTTAGTTTAAGTTATTATTTATTTTATTTCACTTTAGTTTTATTTTTTGTTATTTTCTTTTTAGGTTTAGGTTTAAGTTTAGGTTTATGTTTGAGTTTATGTTTTTATTTTATTTTATTTTGGTTTATATTTTTTTAGGTTTTATTTAGTTTAATTTTAGGTTTCTCGCTTTTTATGGTTTATGGTTTTTTTATGTTTAGTATTTAGGGTTTAGGATTTAGAGTTTAAGGTTTAGCGATTAGGGTTTTAGGGATTAGGTTTTAGGGTTTAGGGTTTTTAGGGTTTAGGGTTTAGTGTTTGTGGTTTTGGGTTTATGGTTTAGTTTTAGGTTTTAGGTGGATTAGGGATTGTTTCTGCTGGGTTTAGGGTTTAGAGTTTCAAGTTTAAGGTTTAGGCTTTAAAGTTTAAGATGAGAGTTTAGGATTAGGTTTATTTTATTTTATTTTAGGTTTAGCATTTTTTTTACTGGGTTTGGTTTTATTTTTATTCATTTTAGGTTTTATTTTTAGGTTTATTGTTTAGGTTTTTATTTTATTTTATTTTAGGTTTATTTTATTTTTATTTTAGGTTTAATTTTAATTTTATATAGGTTTTTTATTATTTAGTTTAGTTTAGGTTTTTATTTATTTTATTTTAGTTTAATTTTTATTTCTTATTTTATTTTCTATTTAGGTTTAGGTTTTGGTTTAAATTTTAGTTTATATTTTTATTTTATTTTATTTTTATTATATTTTGGTTTAAGTTTTTTTTTATTTATTTTATTTTTAGGTTTCACTTAGTTTAGGTTTAGCTTTTTAGCTTTTTAGGGTTTAAGGTTTAGGGGTTTTTTTTGGATTTAGGGTTTAGGGTTTAGGGTTTAGGGTTTAGGGTTTTAGGGTTTAGGGTATAGGGTTTAGGGTTTAGCATTTTTAGGGTTTAGGGTTTAGGGTTTAGTGTTTAGGTTTTAGGTTTAGGGTTTAGGGTTTTTGGTTTTTTTTTTTTAACAAAGAAAAAATTCAGATTCAACCTTTCTTCTTTTTGATTTCATAAACCAAGAAACATACCAAGTTTTCTATGACAAAAGTGATGACATAGATAAAAAAAGAGCACGCATAGAGCAAATCAAAAACCTTAGATAACTAGAACCATATATATTGTAAAGACACAGTTCCATAAGTAGCAGATCGGATCGACCATTCTTCATTTTCTCTAGTTACCATCAGAACCACCCCGGCCTCTCGAATAGCAGCACCCATCGACATATCCCATGTCTCTCCCTCCACCACCACCATAGTTATTACCTCCATCGCTCCTCCCGCCTCCATAACCACCACCTCCATATCGACCAGCACCACCAGATTCCCCACCACCACTAAAAACGCTCGCCTCTTTGTCTCCACGTGAGATCTAGACTTCTCATGTGATGTTCTTGCCGTCAAGGCTCTGCCCATTCTTTGGGTTAAGGTTTTAGTTTAGGTTATTTTTTTAATTTATTTAGTTACTTTAGGTTTAGGTTTAGGGTTTAGGGTTTAGGGTTTAGGGTTTAGGGTTAGGGTTTAAGGTATAAGGTTTAGGGTTCAATTTTTTAGTTTTAGGCTTTATGCTTTAGGATTTAGGGTTTAGGGTTAGGGTTTATGGTTTATGGTTTAGGGATTAGGGTTTTTAAGGGTTTACAGTTTAGGGTTTAGGATTTAGGGTTATTGCTTTAGGGTTTAGGGTTCATGGTATTTTTTATTTTAAAATTTACTAAACCGGTAGGTATATGTTTATTTAGATTATTTACTTTATTTTTTATTTATTTTTGTTTATTTTATTTTTTATTTTTTATTTTTATTTAATTGATTTTTTATTTTTATTTAGTTTAGTTTATTTATTTTAGTTTTATTTATTTTAGTTTAAGTTTTTTATTTTAGTTTATTTTTTAGGTTCAGGTTTAGGTTTTCATTTTATTTTTTTTAAGATTAGGTTTTAGGTTTTTATTTTAGGTTTATTTTAAAGGTTTCATTTTTTTAGTTAATTTTTAGTTTATTTTATTTTATTTAGCTTAGGTAGAGGTTTTATTCATTTTAGTTTAATTTATATTAGTTTAGGTTTAGGTTTATTTTATTTTGTTTATTTTATTTTTATTTTAGGTTTTGTTTTTTTAGTTTTATTTATTTATTTGTTAGGTTTAAGTTTTTATTTAATTTTAATTTAATTTATTTTTAGTTTTATTTTATTTTTATTTTACATTTAGTTTTTATTTTATTTAGGTTTTTTATTCTTAGGTTTAATTTATTTTTTATTTTAGTTTAGGTTTTTTTTTATTTTATTTTAGTTTATTTTTATTAGTTTATTTTATTTTATTTTATTTTTAGGTTTATGTTTACATTTTAGTTTTGGTTTTTATTTTCTATTTTGTTATTTTATTTAGGTTTATGTTTATTTGTTTATTTTATTTTTAAGCTTAGGTTTAGGTTTATGTTTTTCTATTTTTTTATTTTTAGGTTTAATTTAGTTTAGGTTTAGGTTTTTAGGTTTTTTAGTTTTTAGTTCTATTTTTAGTTTTAGTGTTTAGGATTTTGAGGTTTATGGTTTAGGGTTAGTGTTTAGGATTTAGGGTTTAGGGTTAGCTTAGGGTTGGTTTTGGGTTATTTTGGGTTTAAGGTTTAAAGTTTTAAGATTTAGGGTTTAGGGTTTATGGTTTAGGATTTTTTAGGGTTTTGGGTTTAGGGTTGTAGGTTTAGGGTTTAGGGTTTAGGATTTATAGTTTATAACTAAAATTATCTCTACTGTAAAGACATAGTTTCAAATGTAGCAGATCGGATCAACCGTTCTTTAGTTTCTCCAGTTCCCATTAGAACCACCCTGGCCTCTCGAGTAGCGAGATCCACCATCATATCCTCGATCTCTCTCTGCACCACCATGATGGCTGTAACCTCATTTCTCCTCCCACCTCCATAACCACCACTACTCCGACTACCACCTCCATATCCACCAGCACCTCTATATCCCCCACCACCACTGCGATAACCATGGCCTCCGTCTTTGCCTCCACCGCCAGATCTAGACTGAGCCTAGTTGATGGTGATGTTCCTATCGTTAAGGCTCTGCCCATTCATAGAGTTTAAGTTTAGGTTTAGGTTTATTAGGTTTTAGGGTTTAGGTTTATTTTTTTAATTTATTTAATTACTTTAGGTTTAGGTTTAGGGTTAGGTTTTAGGGTTTAGGGTTGTAAGTTTAGTGTTATAGGTTTAGGGTGTAGGGTTAGTTTTAGGGTTTAAGATTTAAGGTTTAAGAATTATGGTTTAGGATTTTTTTTAAATTAAGTAAATTAGTAAGTTTAAGTTTATATAGTTTACTTTAGGCTTTAGGGTTTAGGGTTTAGGGTTTTAGGGTTTATGCTTTTTTGTGGAGGGTTTAAGGTATTTAGGTGGGTAGGTTTAGGGTTAGGTTTAGGGTTTAGGCCTGGGTTTAGCAGTGTCAGCAGGAAGTTTAGGTTAGTTTAAGGGTTAGGGTTTGAGTGGGTTATTTTATTTTATTTTTATTTTCTTATTTTAGTTTAGGGTTTAACGCTTTGGGTTTGTGTTTAGGGCTTTAAGATTAAGGAGGGTAGGGTTGGGTTAGTTTTGGGGTTAGTGTTTAGTGTTAGGTTTTAAATTATTTTTTTAGGTTTTAGTTTAGTGTGTGGTTCAAGTTTTAGTTTAAGTTTATTTTAAATAAAACCCAGGTAGGTTCTTTAGTTTATTTATTATTTTATTTATTTTAGTTTATTTTATTTTATTTTCATTTAGTTTTATTATTTTAATTTTATTAGGTTTCTTTCTATTAGGTTTATTTATTTTATTTTATTTTAGGTTTTTTATTTTAGTTTATTTTTTAGGTTTAAGTTTAGGTTTATGTTTGTTTTTTGGTTTAGTTTTATTTTTATTTTATTTTTTTGGTTTAGGTTTTATTTTTTTTATTTTTAGGTTTAGGTTTAGGTTTTTAGTTTTTTTTTTTAAGTTTAGATTTTAGGTTTCAATCTTAAATTGATTTTTAGGTTTTATTTTTTTGTTTAGGTTTAGGTTTATTTTTAGTTTATTTTAATTTATTTAGTTTAAGGTTTAGGTTTTGGGTTTTATTTATTTTAGTTTAGTTTATTTTAGTTTAGGTTTAGGTTTTTTATTAGTTTTTATTTTATTTTATTTTATTTTAGTTTGGATTTATTTTTATTTTTTGTTTTGTTTTTATTTTACTTAGGTTTTTTATTTTTTAGTTTATTTTATATTTTAGTTTATTTTAGTTTTTATTTATTCGATTTTAGTTTAGTTTTTATTTCTTATTTTAATTTTATTTTAGGTTTAGGTTTTAGTTTTTTTATTTTATTTTATTATTATATTTTATTTAAGTTTTTGTTTTTTATTTATTATATTTATAGGTTTTATTTAGTTTAGGTTTAGGTTTTTATGTTTTTAGGGTTTAGGGTTCAAGGTTTAGGGTTTTGGGGTTTAGGGTTGTAGGTTTTAGGGTTTAGGAATTAGGGTTTTGGGTTAGGTTTTTTATTTTTTATTTTTAGGGTTTAGAGTTTAGGGTTTAGGTTTAGGTTTAGGGTTCAAGTTTTAGTTTTGGGTTTTGGGTTTTTGAATATTTTTTAATAGAGAACAAATTCAGATTCAACATTTCTTCTTTTTGATTTTATCATCCAAGTAACACACAAAGTTTTCTAAGACACAAGTGACGACATAGATCAAAAATGAGCATGTTTAGAGAAAATCAAAAACCCTAGATAACTAAAATTATCTCTACTATAATGACATAGTTCCATGTGCAGCTAATCGGATTAGTCGTTCCACAATTTCTGTAGTTCCCATCAGAATCACCCTGACCTTTCGAGTACCGGGATCCACCATCGTAACCTTGATCTCTCCCTCTGCCACCACCACGATAGTAACCTCCGTCGCTCCTCCTGCCGCCATAACCACCACTGCTCCGACTACAACCTCCATATCCACTAGCACCTCCAGATCCCCCACCATCACTGTGATAACCGCTGCCTTTGCCTTTGCTGCCACTGCGAGATTTAGACTGAGCCTAATTGACGGTGATGTTCCTATCGTCAAGGTTATGTACATTCTTAGGGTTTAGTTAGCTTTAGGTTTAGGTTTATTATGATTTAAGGTTTAGGTTATTTTTTATTTATTTAGTTACTTTAGGTTTAAGTTTAGGGTTTGGGGTTTAGGGTTTATGGTTTAGGGTTTAGTGTTCAGGGTGTAGGGTATAGGGTTTAGGGCTTAGAGGTTTAGGGTTTAAGATTTCAAGATTTAGCTTTAGGGTTTTTTAGGGTGTAGGGTTTAGGGTTAGTTTTAAGGTTTAGGGTTTTTTTAATTTTTTTAATTTTCTTTATTTTTATATTTCTTTTAAATTAAGTAAAGTTGTAAATTTAGGTTTATTTAGTTTATTTTATTTATTTATTTTAGTTTATTTTATTTTTCATTTTTATTTTGGTTTATTTTTTATTTTTACTTAGTTTAGTTTATTAATTTTACATTTATTTATTTTTATTTAGGTCTTTTATTATAGTTTATTTTTTAGGTTTATGTTTAGGTCTATGCTTATTTTTTTAGCTTAGTTTTATTTTCAATTTATTTTTATTTTTATGTTTAGGTTTAGTTTTTATTTTATTTTCTTAGGTTTAGGTTTTAGGCTTTTATTTTTGGTTTATTTAGGTTTTATTTTTTAGTTTAGGTTTAGGTTTATTTTTAGTTTATTTTATTTTATTTAGTTTAGGTATTTAGGTTTAGTTTATTTTATCTTCTTGGTTAGGTTGAATTTATTTTAGTTTAGTTTATTTTAATTTAGGTTTAAGTTTATTTTATTTTTATTTTAGGTTTAGTCTTTTTTTTTTAGTTTAGGGTTTACGTTTTAGTTTTTATTTATTTATAGGTTTATTTTTTAGGTTTAGGATTTTATTTAGTATTTATTATATTTTATTTTAGGTTTTTTATTATTATTTTACGTTTAGTTTTTATCTTATTTAAGTTTCTTATTCTCAGGTTTAGTTTATTTTTTAATTTTGTTTAGGTTTTGATTTATTTTATTTTAGTTTATTTTTATTTTTATTTTATTTTATTTTTAAGTTTAGGATTAGGTTTTTATTTCATTTTATTTTTTATTTTATTTATGTTTAGGTTTATTTATTTATTTTATTATTAGGTATTTTTTAGTTTTGGTTTAGCTTTTTTAGGTTTTTAGGGTTTAAGGTTTAGGGTTTAGGGTTTTGGGTTTAAGGTTTAGGGTTTAGAGTTGTAGGTTTTAGGGTTTAGGGTTTAAGGTTTATGGTTTAAGGTTTAAAGTTTTAGGGTTTATGGTTTAGAGTTTAGGGTTTAGGATTTAGGGTTTTTAAGGTTTGTAGTTTAGGGTGTATGTTTTAGGTTTTAGGTTTATGGTTCAGGTTTTAGTTTAGGGTTTAGAGTTTTTGATTTTTTTTTTAATAGAGAACAAATTTTGATTCAACATTTTTTCTTTTTCATTTCATCAACCAAGTAACACACCAAGATTTCCAAGTCACAAGCGATGACATAGATAAAAAATCAGCTTGCATTGAGCAAATCAAAAACCTTAGATAACTAGAACCGTCTCTACTATAAAGACACAATTCTATGAGCAACAAATCAGATAGGCCATTCTTCAGTTTTTCCAATTCCTAGTAGAACCACCCTGGCCTCTCGAGTTGTTTTATTTTTATTTTATTTTTTATGATTAGGTTTTATTTTTTATTTTTAGGTCAGGGTTTTATTTTATTTTTTTAGGTTTAGGTTTTTATTTTAGGTTTATTTTTAGGTCTTATTTTTTTGTTTAGGTGTAGGTTTATGTTTAGTTTTTATAAATTTATATAGTTTAGGGATTAGGTTTAGATTATATTTATTTTATTTTAGTTTAGTTTTATTTTATTTTATTTATTTTATTTTTATTTTAGGTTTAAGTTTTTTTTAAAAAAAACATTTAGGGGTTAGGCTTTATTTTTTATTTATTTTTAGTTTTATTTTTTATGTTTAGGTTTCTATTTAGTTTTTATTTTATTTTATTTTAGGTTTATTTTATTTTTATTTTACATTTAGTTCTTATTTTATTTAGGTTTTTTATTCTTAGGTTTATTTTAGTTTTTAGTTTAGTTTAGGTTTTTATTTATTTTATTTTAGTTTATTTTTAATTTTTATTTTATTTTATTTTTAGGTTTAGGTTTAGGTTTTAGGTTTTTTTTTATTTTATTTTTTATTTTTAGGCTTAGGTTTTATTATTTTATTTTATTTTTTTTAGTTTATTTAGTTTAGGTGTTTAGGTTTTAGGGTTTAGGATTTTGGATTCTGGTGGGGTTAGGGAGTTGAAGGTTTAGTGTTTAGGGTTTAGAATAGGGGTTTAGGGTTTAGGGTTTAAGGTTTATTGTTTTAAGGTTTAGGGTTTAGGGTTGTAGGTTTAGGGTTCAGGTTGTAAGGTTAGGTTTTTTTTAAATTTTTTTAATTTTTTTAATTTTTTTGTTAAATTAAGTAAACTCGTAAGTTCAGGTTTATTTAGTTTATTTTTTATTTATTTTAGTTTATTTTATTTTTATTTTATTTAGTTTAGTTTATTTATTTTATGTTTTTTTAATTGAGGTTTTTTATTTTAGTTTATTTATTTGATGTTTTTTTAGTTTAGGTTTTTTAATTTTAGTATTTTAGTTTTATTTTATTTTTATTTTATTTTTTAGGTTTATGTTTTATTTTTTATTTTTAGGTTTAGGTTTAGGTTTTTATTTTATTTTTTAAGGTTTGGGTTTTAGGTTTTTATTTTAGGTTTTAATTTTTAGTTTAGGTTTAGGTTTATTTTTAGTTTATTTTATTTTATTTAGGGTTTAGGTTTAGGTTTAGTTTATTTTGCTTGTAGGTTTAGGTTTTATTTATTCTAGTTTTATTTATTTTAGTTTAGGTTTAGGTTTTTTTATTTTTATTTTAGGTTTAGTTTTTTTTTTTTAATTTAAGGCTTAGTTTTATATTTTTATTTATTTTTAGTTTTTATTTTATGTTTATTTTTTAGGTATAGGTTTTTATTTAGTTTTTATTTTATTTTATTTAATGTTTATTTTATTTTTATTTTATGTTTAGTCTTTATTTTATTTATGTTTCTTATTTTTTAATTTAGTTTAGGTTTTTATTTATTTTATTTTAGTTTAGTTTTTATTTTTTTTATTTTCTTTTTAGGTTTAGGTTTATGATTTAGTTTAGGTTTTTATTTATTTATTTATTTTTAGTTTGGTTTAGGTGTTTATTTTATTTTATTTAGTTTAGGTTTAGGATTTTAACTTTTTAGAGTTTAGGGTTTAGGGTTCAGGGTTAGTTGAGGGTTTAGGGCTTTTTTATTTATTATTATTTTTTTTAGGGTTTAGAGTTTAGGTTTAAGGTCTAGGGGTCAGGTTTTATTTTAGGGTTTAGGGTTTTAGTTTTTTTAATAGAGAACAAGTTCAGATTCAACATTTCTTCATTTTAATTTCATCAACTAAGTAACACCCCAAGTTTTCTAAGACACAATCGACGACATAGATAAAAAATGAGCATGAATATAGAAAATAAAAAATCCTAGATAACTAGAACCGTCTCTACTATAAAGACAGTTATATAAGCAGCGAATCAGATTGACTGTTTTTCAATTCCTCCAGTTTCCATCAGAACCACCCTGGCCTCTCGAGTAGCGGGATCCGCCATCATATCCCCGATCTCTCCCTCCGCCACCACCACGGCTGTGACCTCCGTTGCTCCTCTCGCCTCTGTAACCGCCACTACTCCAACCACCACCTCCATATCACCAGCACCTCTAGATCCCCCACCACCAATTTGATAATTTTTGCTTCCACCTTTGTGCCCATCGTTATATCTAGATTGAGCCTGGTTGACTGTGATCTTCCTAGGGGAATTTTAGGGTTTAGGTTCTTCTTTTTTTAAGGAAATTAGGGTAATTTTATTACTACAAAGAAAAGTACAAAAAAAGGGGGTAAATCTTTAAACTAATGCTCAAATAGCTATAATAAGTCCTAAAGAGATAAACCACCTAACTATTAAAATAATATAAGAAAAAAACAATAACAAAAGCAAAAGCAAAACTAAATCAGCAACAACAACAGATCCATGTGCGCAAAAGCAACATCCACTAGGACCTTTTGATACCAACTAGATCTACCTGCAAGATTCTCCAAACCTATAAAAGAAATTTGTAACATACTAATGAAATGATGAGTACAATTAAGTAAGCATAAAGAGTATGAGCAAAGAAAATGAGCAAAGTAAAGAAAAGGCTCAGGCTCAGTTACAATCATCTCAACGAGAAACAATATGTAAGCATTGAAACTTTTGAAGAAGTGTTACAATTACATATAGTGCTACCAGCAAAAAGAAGATAGAGAGGGAAACATCTAGGCCATCATTGCCAGCATACCTCTTGTAGCCCATCATCCTGAAGGATGCAAACTCCTCCAAGTAGCAGACATAATAGCTAACGATAAAGCCACAAAAATAAATAAGCCCAATAAGGCAGAAAATCAACCAACCATCAAGGACAACAGCAGTACAGTGGGAACACCACCAAAGCCACCACTAAAGAGGAACAATAGCATCAACAGGAGCAAGCATCATGACCTTAACAACACAAACAAAAAAAACTAGGACCAAAAACAAAAAAAAATAGAAGAGCTCATGTCCTCCATAAGCAAATAGGAAAAGCAGCAAGGCTATCACCCAAACCAAAAAAAGGAAAGCAGCAGCAGCCAAGAGAGGAGAACCATTATATGAGCAAGCCAACCAACATGTCACTAATAAAGCAGGAAAGGAAGGCCAAAATAGCCACCCATCCAACCAACCCAGCCAACCAAAATAGCCAACCAGCCCAGCAAGTAAACATTGCCACCCAGCCAACCACGACAGTAGCAGAAAATTCAAATTAATGAAAAGACCAACAACATCTATCATTCCAAAACCACCTAAGACAACCAATAAAAGGGTTGAAATAAGCAACAACATCCACCAAACCCAACCAAAGTAGCACAAATTTTGATCTAAGTGAGGTAAATAGCTAGCCAAAAAAAGGAGCACAGATAAGTAAGATAGACTAAAATCCATCCATCTGGAACAACAACAATATAATAGGGACACCACCAAAGCCAATAGCATAAAGTAGGAGAAATATCGATGAGTGCAAGCATCATAACCATAGCCAAGTTAGGAACCAATACACCAAACCAAGCCACTAGATCCCAAAGCAAAACAATATCCACTAAATAGACTTCAACCAGCCAACCAAAAATAACAACAAAAAGAAAGTAGCTGCAACCAAGAGAGGAAGACCATTACTGGAAGAGGGTGAAATAACAACCAAAAGAAATAAACCCAAACCAGCAAAACTGACCATTAAAACCCAATCCACAAAAAAAGAAGAAATAACAGTCAACAAATAACCTCCACCTTGCCAAATCCATTACAAAAATAAGCCACCAACAACCCCTCCGATCTGCCACCAAAAAAAGCGAATAAACCAGCCAACCAACCCAGCCAACCAACAAGACACCCAACTAACCACCACAGTAGCAAAAAATCCAACTCAGTTAAGGAAGCAACCAGCCCAGAGATGTTGCAAACCCCATACAAAAAATAGTAGGCAAAGATACCACCCAAATGAAGGTCACCAAAAATAACCAAGCAACAATAATCACCGAGCCATGCAAATAGTAGCCACCAGACCAAAAAAACCAAAACAAACTAGGCAGAAAAAATAAGAACCACTAGGTAGCAACCACCATGCCAACCCAAAATTAAGAGCTCAAAAATAAAACTCTGCATAGGCCCAAGAGTGAAAATAAGAAAATGGCCACAACCCAAAAAGGGTTTAACAAAGGGGAAACAAAAGCAATGGTTCATCAAAAACTAATGGAAAAAACCAAGCCAAGAAAATTGTAATCTGAGATAACGTAATCCAGTGTTATCCAGATTAACCAAACCCCTTAAAAGTTTAGGCAAATCTTTATTGTCAAATAAAATGAAATCAGTTAAGTTGGCACCTATAGTAGCCAAGAAATCAGCACAAGCATTACCTTCATAAAGGATATGGGAAATTTTATAACAAACTTGGGAAATAAGATTTTTAGTATGAATAAGAAGATAAAATAAATCAGCATTTCCTCTTCTATTAGAGTTTAGCATGTCAAGAAGCAAGAGTGCATCAACTTCAATCTATATGTTGAGAAAACCTTTATTCAAACAAA
Organism: Cymbidium sinense; assembly: GCA_021442155.1. NCBI lineage: Eukaryota > Viridiplantae > Streptophyta > Magnoliopsida > Asparagales > Orchidaceae > Cymbidium > Cymbidium sinense. The sequence goes on from CM038214.1 coordinate 194,277,321, forward strand.
TTTCAATAGCTTTATTGACAACCATAAGCTCAGCATAGATAACAGAACACACTTTGATAGGATAGGCAAAATCACAAATGATAATACCTTTAGAATTCCTAAGAATACCACCATAACCATATTTATTGGAAGCAACAGAACCATCAATATTCACTTTAATCAAATTTTCTTTCGATTTGATCCAATGGTTAATCATAGTTATCTTATACCAACATCGTAATGATACCCATTTTTTTAGCCAGAAATTTATAGCCTCTAAAATGAATTTTACTAACAAGATTGGCATAAAATAGAGCATGGATTTTTTTTCTTTGGTTCTAACCAGGATCCTTTGATGCCTCAGAGGAATACCATGATATTTAGCATCATTTTTGTCCATGTAGATGAACCACATAAGAGTAATAGCAACTAGAACTTTGATATGACCTTTCACAATTTTTTGGTAACAGACTTGAAGAAGTTGATATATGGAAAGAGAGCCATGAAAGTAGTTGGTATTAAATAAATCATCATACCATAGGCATAATTTAGAAGCACTAGCACCATTGACAAAAACATGATTAACATTTTCAATATGAAAGTAATAATAGTACTATGAAGGAAAATAAAACCCTTTATTCCAGAGCAAAGAGTCCAAAGTTATTTTAAATCCTTCAAGCTAAAATTGAATAAGAAATAGGAATGATATTGTTCCAATGTTTAATGAAAACATTAGAGAAGTTTTGCTTATCTCTAATAAAATTCCAAACCTCTTTAAGAAAAAAAAATTACTATGACGGGTTTGTTTGAGAAAATAAGGATATTTCTATAGTTATCTAAAAGAGAAATAGGGATATAATTCTCAAGTTTGTTTTCGTTCCAAGTGTTATTATGCCAGAAAGAGTTAACTTTGATAGCTGCAGTAGAGTAGGTAGATAAAAGGGAGTCAATAGAGCCATTGCCAGTCCAATTCTCATTCCAAAAAGAAGAAGAACATGAATGAATAAGGGTTCAACAACCCATTTAATGGAGCAAAGCCATTTCCAAACTAGAGAGTCACCAACTTTATAAGCACAGATAAGAGGGTTTTTACCTTAGCAAATTTTTTTCATCATAAAATTAGCCCAAAGGCTATCATTCTTTTTAAAATTCCACAAGAGTTTATGAGAGAAGGCAGTAATAGCTTCACAAATCTGTTTCATATCGAGCCCACCTTCACCCAAGGGACCACAACATTTATGCCAGGAAGTCCAATGCATTATTTTAGTAGAATTATTGGATCCCCCAAAAAATTTATCAAGCAAGCGATCAATTCTGATAAGAGTAGCATTAGTTGGGATAATAGTTTGAATCAAATAAAGAGGCATTGAATTGAGAGTTCTTTTAAGAATAGTGAGCCTGTCACCAAAGGAAAGTAAATGAAATTCTCAAACAAAAAATTATTTAAATTTTTTTGAATTAACTCATCAAAAATATGGGATCGTTTCAGGCCTTTAAAAAGAGGAGCAACCAAGTACTAAAGAGGAAGGTGTTGATGTTTAAACTTAGTGATATGTAGTATTTGATTAATTTTATTATTGGAGATGCTTGAAGAAATATTTAAATAGCTTTTGTTATCATTAATAGATAGACCACTTTCTCTAGCAAATTTTTTAAGAAAATCTTGAGATTCTTGATATGATGAATAGAAGCATTGCAGAAAATATTGAAATCATCTACAAAGCTTAAATTATAAACTAGAAGACCACCAAGAGTTCTGTAATACATATTAGGATTGTTTAAGAATAGATCATTAATGCTCCTAGATAAGTACTCAACAATAATAATAAATAATGCATGAGATAGAGGATCCCGTTGTCTTTTGCCAAGGGAATATAGAAAGAAGCCCAAGGCATCACCATTAAGCAAATAGAAAACCAAGCATTTTTACTACAATTTTTGGTAAGAAAGATAAATTTATGAGAAAATCCAAAAAAAATTGAATATGGATAAGAAAATCTCATAAGATATTGTCAAAAACTTTGGTAATATCTAATTTGAACAGAATGTTGCCACCTCTAGTCTTAGCATCTAAATCATAAATAAATTGGTGAGCAAGTAGAATATTATCAGAAATAGATCTACCTCTAACAAAACCAATTTGGTTTAGAGAGATAATCCTATGAAGTAAAGGATTGAGCCTATTGGTTAGAATTTTGGAAATCAGCTTATTGAAGAAGGTGCAAAGACCAATTGGTCTAAAATCACTCCAATAGTCTGGATTATCTTTCTTAGGTATGAGAACAATAAAAGTGTTAGAAAAATATCTAGAAAAAGGATTACCATTAAAAAAATCAACCACAACCTCAACCAAAACATTTTTAATACTAGGCCAGTATTTTTAAAAAAAATTGGGTAGTGAAACCCTCTAGACCAGTAACAAAATCTATGTTCATGCTATTAAGAACTTTAAAAATTTCTTATTCATTAGGTTTAATAGTAAGCAAATCAAGTGCAGTTTAGAAATAACTTCATAAGAGCAAGTCTTATTAAGCATATTTCTGAAGTAATTAATGGTCGAATCCTTAATATCATTATTCTTCGTAATCCATTCTCTGTTGTCATCATTAAGTTTTTGAATATTATTTATTGCTCCCTTTTTATTAACTAAAGCATGGAAATATCTAGTATTTCAATCACCATCCATAATATGTTTGTTAGTAGCTTTTTTTTGCCAATAAGCCTCTTCCATATTTTGAAAATTAACAAGTTTATCTTTTGCCTCAGTCAAGTCCTTAATCTTAGTAAGATTAGATATAATAGAGTCTTCAAGATAACAAACCAATTTTTCCTTTTCTTTTATATTAGCAAAAAGGTTTTTAAAATAATGCTTGTTCCACCAACCCAGATTTTGTTTAAGTCTTTTAAGCTTAAACCAATCATCCCCATAATCGAATTGTAAGGATGTCAGGGAGCTTTCCAATTATTAGCCACAACATTAAAGAAATCAATATGCTGAATCCACATGTTCTGAAATCTAAAATGAGAGAAATTTTTTAATCTTTTAGAGTTATCTTTAATAGAAACTAAAAGAGGAGCTTGATCCAGTAAGGTTTTTCTTAAATGATCGATAGAAGTAATAGGCCATTGACTAATCCAATGAGTATTAAAAAGAATCCAGTCCAACCTTTGCCAAAGTCTATAGTTTTTCCAAGTAAAATTTGAACCCCTTAAAGACAATATCAATCAAATTTCAATCAAGGATCATATTGGAAAATTCTTCCATGAAATAAATATTAGGAGGGCAACCATCACTTCATTTAGAAGAGAATAAAATAGTGTTGAAATCCCCACCAACAAACCAACATTTATTAAAAGAGGTAGGAAAATTCATCAAATTTTCCCAAAGAAGATTTCTACCATATCTATTACAAAATGCATAGACAAAAGAGCCCGAAGCAAAATAGTCACCATAAGAAATTTGAGCATTGACCACTTGTTGAAAATCATCAAGAATAGAAACCTCCACAAAATTATTCCAAAAACACCAAATTTTATTACTAACATTAAAGAAAAATTTATTGAAATCGATCATTCTAGCAACATGGTTAATTTTGTTTGCATGAATAAAAGGCTCTAAAATAATAAGTAAAGAAATATTATCAATATGATAAAGGTTTCTAATACATTTACAAATAGAGAGGGTGCTAATCCCTCTAACATTCCAGATGAGAAAATTAAACATAAGGAAATAAAAAAGGGGTTAAGAAAAGGTTAATTAAGAGAAAGAGGGAGGTCGCAACAGATCTAGTATTTTTGGACAATTTGGGAGGGAAGTTTTTAACAATTTTTTTTTAGCATGATAAGTTTGGAAACCATTTCCTTTTCCCATATAATCAACATCTGAGAAGGATTTAGTAACATTAGTCATAGATTTAGAGAAAGTCTCCTGTATAAAAGTGAGTTCTCCTTCTTCCAAGCCATTAAAATTTATTAAAGGCAAATGTGCATTGGGTATAGCAAGCAAAGGAGCCAAAATAGATTTATTAAGAAGGCAAGTGTGAAAATCCAGCCCTTCTTCTTCAATACCCAGTTTATTAGGCAATACCAAATATTTTTGAGAATTCAAATCATCATGAACTAAAGTAAAGTTAGGTTTTTAAAACTGAATATCATGAGAAACCAAAGCCATATTCTCCATTGAATTCAAATGATGAATAACATGGATATCCTCATTAATATTTTCAATTAAAGCTTTATTTTTTTCAATCAAAATTGCTAATGATGTGGGGATCGACTCAAAGGAAAAGGAATCATCATCCAAAAGTTTAGAGATATTATTCTTTTCCACATTAAAAACCTTCAATTGCATAGAAGAAATAAGCGATAAAATAGCCTTATTAGGAATATTCAATGAATCCTTTTTCTTTTTCTGAACTAACTTTTTGATATTTAATAGTGGTCAAATTAGAGTTAGGAACAATAGTTTCCTTAATAGAATTTTTTTTAGGTGGGCATGCAGAATGAAACATTCATAATTATCATGCTCGTGGATTTTAGAATGAGAAGAAAAGACAAAGAAATTTTCAAAATCAACTTTCTGCATATAATCATAATTTTTAGATCCCAACTAGATTTCTTTCGGATGTTTCTTGGTAATGTACAATTCAACATGGATTTTAGGCACAGAACGTCGAGATTTTGTAGTTATTCTTGATCAATTTGCAACGATCGACCAAATAAAGCACCCACAGTAAAAAGGAACTGATGATTAATGAAATGAATTCATATATTGAGGAGAGAAATCCAAACTAGAATGATTGGGGTTTCTTCCCTAATATCAAATAGTGGAGTCCATTTTAGTAACCTCATTTGGTAATTGTAAACCAAATAAGAACGATGAGCAAAAACATGCAAGTAATCCAAATCATTCATTAACTGAATCAAAATGTGTTGGGGATCAATTAAACCAATTGTAAAAGCACTTGGAAGTTTTAGACTATGAAAGAAAGGGTAAATGTTTTCCAGATTTGGCCTACAAAGAGTAAGCTTTCTAATTAAAGGGAATTCAAATGGCTAACCAAGCTTTTCCATAATCAGATCTAAGCACATAACCACAAGCATGCCTCAAAAAGAAGTCAAAACAAGTTCCAAGGACTCACCTGAGCAACTATCCTAACTAGTGAGAACATCTTTGATTGATTTTGAAGTGGACGAAGTCAATGTACTTGATGCCCTAGTAGGATCCATTAGATCCATAAGTTTCCCCCATGGAATCATCTAGAAGATGCCAAGCCACGGTGTCACTCCAAGTAAAACATGAAAGTGGCTAGCGGCCATAGATTCCAGAAGGAATCCAGTGAGAATCATGCCAAACATCCATCAAGCAGTGGCCATAAAGCTAAAAATGAGGGGGGAAAAGGGGAATCGCATAACGAGGTCGAGGGCTGATGGCATGGCCCCACAGCGGGCGGACGAGTCAACGTGAGCTGATGTCTCATGCTTACTTGGAATTTAGGTTTAGGTTTAGGTTTATTAGGTTTTGGGGTTTAGGTTTATTTTTTAGTTTACCTTAGGGTAGTGGTTTAGGGTTTAGGGTTTAGATATTTAGGTTTATGCTTTTAGGGTTTAGGGTTTAGGGTTAAGAATTTGGGTTTAGGTTTAAGGTTTAAGGAGTATTATTTAGGCTTTAGGTTGTTTTTGTTTTAAGGTTTTGGGTTTACAGTCTAGGGTTGTAAGTTTAGTGTTGTAGGTTTAGGGTTTAGAATTTAAAGTTAATTTTAGGGTTTAGGGATTAGGGTTTAGGTTTAAGTTTAGGGTTTAAGGTTTTTTATTTTTTTTCATAGAAAATAAATTCAGATTCAACATTTCTTCTTTTTGATTTCATCATCCTAGTAACACACCAAGTTTTGTAAGACACAAGCAACAACATAAACTAAAACCTAAACCCTAAACCCTAAAAATAAATAAATAAAACCCATAGCAATAAACTCTAACCCTAAATCCTAAAATTAACCACAAACCTTAAATCTACAAGCCTAAACCCTTAACCCTTAACCTTAAAGCCCTAAACCCAAACCCAAAATCCTAAACCCTAAACTCTAAACCCTAAAATAAAAAAATACAAAATATAAAAAAACCCAAACCCCAAACTCTAAACCCTAAAACTAACCCTAAACACTAAACCTTAAACCTACAACACTAAACCTACAATAAACCCTAAACCCTAAAAGAATAAACCCTAAAGTAAACTAAATAAATCTCAACCTTCTAGTTTACTTAATTTTTTTTAAAACAAATTATAAACCATAATTCCTAAACCCTAAACCCTAAACCTTAAACCTTAAACCATAAAAGCACAACCCTAAAACCTTAAATAGTAAACCCTAAACCCTAAACCCTAAACCCTAAACCCCAACCCTAAACCCTAAACCCTAAACCCCAACCATAAACCCTAAACCCTAAACCTTAAACCTAACCCTAGAGCAACTAAATAAATTAAAAAATAAACTTAAACCCTAAAACCTAATAAACCTACACCTAAACACTAATAATGGTCCCAAGAAAAAGCCCTCTTGGCATTACTCATCCTTATCCCCCCATAACATTAATCCTAATTTATAATTGCAAAATTACATTTAAATGTGAAGAGTAAATCTAACAACACTTACAAAATAGAGATTAGATAAACTTACATTCCACCCAAGCAATTATATTTATAATTTGGACTTAGCACTCTGCACATGGACAACCAAGCCCACCTATCCTAACTTGGATTATGCTTAGGGGCTTAAGCAACTTATAGAAGAGAGCATTTATATTTATTTTTTGGGTGGCCCTTAAGCACAATCCCCTAGAAAAGACATAATTAGGCTAATAACGGTCTAACATCCAATCTATGAAACATACACCTTAACATCTTGTCTATAATAATACATCATAAAACCAAACATACCTCAAACCATGAACTATCCTAACATAAGACTAGAAATGGTGACTTGATCTAATGTGTGTGTATTAAGGCTTGTGTGGTATGTCCTAACTAGGCCTTAAGGTTATAGTTTCCTAAGTATGAAATGATTTGATCATGAAGGGTCGTTTCACTTTAAGTGGTTTAATTGATTTACAAGTTTTACTTAATGTTTTCTTTTGTTTCATTTGATTTACACTTAACAACTAAGTGTTATAAAGAGAAGGAAAGAAAGAATCACTTTCTTTTATCCCTACCTTAAGTCATTTCTAAAGCCAATTAATTAAATAATTCTATTTAGTGAATGGATTATTACGTATTTAATTAATCTTAAGTTTAGGTTCATTTTAAATAAACTCGTTCAATAAGAAAGGCATCTTAAGATTAATTGGAATGAATTACTATCACATAACACATATTTGTTTATTTCATTCCATCATATATAACATGCATATGATTAAGTACTAAACATACCTATACATACAATTTATATTCTAGCAAACTTGAATGATGAATGCAAGCAAATGTATTTGGAATTGATGTTTCCTTTTGTTGAATTATATTGTTATATTAATTTAAAGCTCTATCTAAATTCTTATGCAAAAGCATGAGCAAAGAGCTTTAAGTTACATGATTAATCAATTCAACCACTTGTACAAAGTATGAATGCATGTTTCTTTTTAAAGGGAAATGAAATTTTCATTCATTAGCCAAATGTACACATAAATGTATAAGAGTTTTTAGCAAGTACGTTGCCATTATTCTACACCAAGGGAGTGAGGTATGAACCTCCTTAGGGCTACTTAAAGTCGTGCATCCTTGGATGTCCAGACTAATATACCTGATATCCTCATAAGCATTTTAAGTAATTACCACGCTATTGTTTCGCACCAAGTGAGTGAGGTAGGAACCTCCTTAGGGCTACTTAAAGTCGTGCGTCCCTGGGATGTCCAAACTAATATACCCACTAGTCATATATATATATATATATATATATATATATATATATATATATATATATATATGAATGTGAGAGAAACTATAGAAACAAAAATTATACAAAAGTTGGATTCAATTTAATTGATTTATTTGTGTAAATGAATTGAAGCTCCATCTAAAATCTAATGTAAAAAATGCATAAGAATGAAATCAAGTAGGTACGTCGCCATTGTTCTACACTAAAGGAGTGATGTAGGAACCTTCTTAGGGCAACTTAAAGTCACGCATCTCTGGGATGTCCAGACTAATATACCCGCTAAAATTTTTACTTATGCAAATCAACATATGAATATAAAAAAAAAACTTCAGTTCATACACTAAGTTTATATTCACATGAACTTCTCATATTTATATAACTGAAGTCACAAAACATATTCTTATTCATTAAGAAGCTTTTGAAAATATGTTTGAGATTTAGTAGTGATAATAGCCACACATATTCTTAATTAAGTCAACATATGCAAATTGGCATAAAGGAAATCATTTCTTAATTAATTTTAGAAAGAATGAATGCATGACTACAAGTGGCATACAACATTTTTTATATGATTGGAAAGAAATAAAGAAACAAAAGCATGCAATTTCATTCAATCCAACTAATTCATAAGGACAATCACATTAAACAATCTTATTTAAAATAAACCAAATTTGTTAAAGCCATTTTTAATTTCATATTTAATTTGATTTATGAAATGTGAAAGAGGTTTGTTGGTCCTAATCTCATTCCCATATGTGTGAGTTAATTGATTCAATAAAAAACAATTAGTTTGATTTTATGGATTGATTAAGTTAAGCATAGATTAAATCAATTAATTAACCCTTACCTATGTCACCTTAAGGTAATCAATTAAACAATTATGAGCTAATATGATATGCAACCATGTGGAAAGTAAATGACAGTGCTCCTATGAAATGAAAGGGGCCTAATGCAATTAGCTCAAAATTATTAATTAATTAATCTTAAGGAGCTCACTTAATTACTCTTATGGTTTTATCACACATGTGAACTAACCATAATTTCATTAGCTCCCTCTTTGGGTTATTGAACACCCAAAGAGCTACCCAAGAGTTAATTAGATAAGTATATTCAATCAAATTAATTAAGTTCATTAATTATCTAATTAAATCTTAATTATCCTTAATCAACAATATGAAATGGACTTATGGATAGAGAAAAAAGAGAGAGCCTAAGTTTCAATCAATAAATCTTTTCAATTAGTTAATTAAAGTTCATGTATGATTTGGATTTGGATTAATTTTGTTAATTAATTAATTAATGTTTTTTAATTAATTAATTATTTAAGAGGGAGTGGAGAATACTTAAGGAAAATATTAGAATAGGGGGTCCCAATCCATTTTGTTCATTTGCTTAATTATCATTAATTAAGATAAGAGAGTAATTAAGGCTTAATCCATTAATTTTTCCAATTAATTATCCAACAAATCCCAAGAAAAATAAAGGAGGTAGAGGTCATCCCCCTAAACATCTCTGAAAAGTTTGAAATTAATTGGATAATTAATCAAAGAGTAATTATGCTAATTAAGTTTTTAATTAAACCTTAATTAAGCAAAAAATATTATTCAAAATTAATTAATAATAATTTTAATGGATTCTCCTCCAAAGAACCTTTAAAATAAGACCTCATTTGTATTTTCTAGATTTTTTTGATAATTATTTATGAATTTTGGAAATTTCAGCACTAAAAAAGGATTAATTAACCTAATTAACCCATAATCTCATCGGCGCCATTTTGTTGCTGATGCAGTGCACTTTTCACATGGCGCATCAGGATTTGTTATTTAAGTTATCACATCCAATGCTACCATGGACGACGGTGAAATGCGCTTTCACATGGGTTGTCTGATCTAAGATCGGACAGCCATAATTTAAAACACGGTTCTGAAGGAGAAAAGAGGGGTTCTATGTGTGATTAGATTAGAACCATCTATTTTGATTACACGGAATGGATGGTCTATGGTCTATCTCCTCCTAAGCAGCGAGAGATGAATAATGTCCGTCAAGCGTCACCTGATTCGAGCTCACTCGAGTTTGGATGGAGATCAAATTGATGTCACACCTTCGCGGAAGCACAACAAGCACATCCAATGGTGGAGATCACACAAGATGCAAGTTTCCTTCATAAAGGACCAACCTATTTTAAGCTAAGGATCTATTTTAATGGCATACCTCATTGGAGCTTATGATCGATAGTTCCAATGATTAAGGAAGCTTTGTTTGGTAGAAATGAAGCCCTATTGAGCTGCACGAGCTTTAATTTGGTGTGGTTTGCTCGGAAGGCCATCCCATAATAATTAAGCAATCGGCCTTGATCGAACTCCACCCTCCAGCCATCGAGAAGCTTGGAAAATGATTTGTTTTAGCTAGTCTAAGTCCAAGGATGGTGTGTGTAAATTTAATTGTACTTTGGTTACAAAATGTGGAAATGGCAATCTCTGGATTGTTCCCCTATTTTGGTTTTACGTAAAACCAAGAATGGGGATTTTGGGGAGCTCTGGAAATGTAAGGGGAAACTCTAGGATCTCTCTCCTTGGTTGTTGGGGTTGAATCGAGCATGGGTGTGTGTGTTTAAATGAGAATGAGGGGGGTATACCCCCTCCTACCTTGGCTTGGACGGTGATGATTATTTCATATTTTTGACCAAATGGTCACCATGGAGTGCTCAGTTTGGGCAGAGAATCCATCCAGTTGGCCTCTCATGAGTGGAGGAAGGTGTGAGAGTGGCTTTCATTGGAGTAGTGGGTGTCCTTGGTGGTTTGAAACGTTCCAATGGGAATGGGGAGGTGATTTCACCTCCCTATGAGTCATGGCCGACCCAACCACCCTTGGGTCGTCACCACCCTTGGTGCCTAAGTGGACCTATGAATGGGTGCCAAGTGGCCAAGGGAAGGAAATGACCAAAAGTGCAAGTGTCTTATTTCATGGGATGCCCTAGATCTAAGGGCAAAGTGGTCATTTGGATATGGGTTTGATTTTGAAAGATTTGAAATGGATCAAAAGTGGGTTAGTCCAAATTTCAAGTGATTTGGAGTTTTTTGATTTGATTTGGCTTGATTTGACTTATTTATGTCAAATTAGGTTAGGTTGAGTCAAGTTGAACAATTGGTCAAATTATGTCAAACCAAGCATAGAGTAAAGTTCACATGACTATTTGAAATGTATTGGTGCCATTGGTTTGATTCAATTTGTTTTAGATTTGATTTTGGCTCTTTTGGATTCGTATAGGTCAAATGGGTCAAGTTGACCAATTTGACCAAATCGGCCAAATTGGCTTGGGTTGGGTGTTGGTTCAAGTTTAATTGATTAATTTATAATGATTGTAGGCTTTGGTATGAATCAATTTGGATTTAATTTGGATTTTATCCAATTTGACCATTAAGTTTAATTTGGGCTAGGTTAGGTTAGGTTGACCAATTGGTCAAATTAGGCTCAATAATGGCTTTGGTCAAGTTCAATAATCAATTTGGGATGAACTTGAACCATTGGTTGTAAACAATTTGGGTTGGATTATTATTTGACCTATTTTGGGTTTTAGGCCAATTTAGGTCAACTTGGGTCAAATGCCCAATTGGACTTGGTTTGGCTCAATTGAGGGTTTGGTCATGTTCAATCATTGATTTCAAATTGGTTTGAATCAAAGGTTTCAAATAATTTGGCATATGGTGTGTTTTGGCTAGTTTAGGTTTCATTTGGGCTAAAGGTTGACTTGGTCAATGGGCTAGGTTGACTTGGTTTGACCCAATTCAAGACAATTGATTAACCTAGGATGATTGTTGATCATGATATGAGGTTTGGATGGGCTTAGTTCAATCCAATTTGGGTTGGATTAGAATTAAGCTCAAAAGGGTCTTTTGGCCACTTTGGGTCAAGTGGACCTAAATGGGCCAATGTGCTTGTTTATGGCTCGGTTCAAGTTTAGTTGAAGTCACATATGAACCTAGGATTGAAACATAAATCCAATTACAATTAGTTTGGAGTCAAAAGGGGTCAACATGGGCTTGACTTGAGTTTACTTGGATTTGGTTTGATAATTATAGTTTATATTTATATTTGAAATAATGATTGAAGGAATGATTAAATCTTGAATAAATCCATGGGTTTTGAATTAATTTGGGTATCATTTAGCCAAGTTCAAGAAATTTGCTAAATAAAGACTAAAATTGGAAATTTGGTTAGATTTGTGTTTGATTTTGGCTATTTGGATTTATATTTCAGTTATATTTGGGAATATAAATGAAAATATAAATGGTTCATGAGAAAATCACTTGAGTTTGGACTAATTTATAGCAAATTTGACCAAGCTTATGGGTGTAGGTCGAAAAGCTAAGAAAGGAAACCTATTTAGTTTGATTTGATTTTGGTCATTGAAGGGTGGATTTTATTTATATTAGTGAATATAAATGAAGGAACAATTGATTTATAAAGAAATCAATTGAGTTTGGGATAGTTTAGATTGATATTTGACTAAGCTTATGAGAGTGGTTCATAAGACTTTGGAGATAAATTTGGTCTTGGATTTAATTTGAGACTGATTTGTTTGGTTTAAAGTTGATTATGATTTGATATTTGATTTGAGATTAAATTGATATTTGAGAAAATCAATTGAATTGGGGTTGATTTGAATTTGGTTAAGGCTAAGTCCATAAGATGAAATAAAAGGGCTTTGGAAGTGTTTGATCAAGGGCTTCAATCATTTGGCTTGGAATTTGATTTATGATTTAGAGATTGAATTGATATTTGAATTTGAGGTTTGGTTTGAGAAGGAAAGCATGGGTTGGGTTTAGGCCATAGGGTTGGCAAGTTTTCCTAAGTCCCTAAGGCATAACCTATTCCTATGGCTAAGCCTTCTAAGTCTCTAGGCTTAGGTTAAGTGTTCATCTAATCATTAGAAGTGTCTTAAGACTAAGAAGCTCTTAGTGTTTATTAGAGTCCTAGATCTATGATGAGGAAGTTGAGAGCTCACTCCAAAAGTGAGGACAACTATAATTTAACCTAAAAATGAATCCCTTGAAGTGTGCATTTGGAGAAGCTTCAGGGAAATTCCTTGGGTTTGTAATCCGACACCAGGGAATCAAAATTGATCCAGAGAAGATCAAAGCGATATTAAAAATACCACCCCCTAAAAGTTTAACTCAACTTAGATCATTCCAAAGTAGGTTGGCATATTTAAGACACTTTATATCCAACATATAAGGAAGATGTCAGCCATTCTCATCACTTATCAAAAAGGAAGCCAAGTTCAAGTGGGATGATAAGTGTGAGCATGCCTTCAAAGACATCAAGCATTACCTGATGACGTCGCCTGTTCTAACAACCCCTATCATGGGAAAGCCACTCATACTTTACACTGCTGCATTAGATGACTCCCTTGGTGCTTTATTGGTCCAAGCCATTGATGAAGGGAAAGAAAAGACACTCTACTAGCTCAGCCATCATCTAATCCCTATTTAGGCTAATAATCCACCTATTGAGGAGCATTGCCTAGCTTTAATCTTTGCATCCTAAAGGCTACATCACTACATGATTCCTCAAAAGGTGAACTTAATCTCTAGGATCAATTCACTAAAATATCTCATGACATGGCCGACGCTATCCAAGTGCTTGGCATGATGGTTTATGATCCTCTCATAGTTTGACATTACTTTCGTACCCTTTCATATGGTGAAAGGATAAGTGCTAGCAAATTTCTTAGCAATACACCCACTTCCTGCTGACTCTCCTCTTAGTGATGATCTCCCCAATGAACAAATCATGAACTTAGGGGATACTAGCATTCACCACTGGGAGATGTACTTCGATGGTGCAGCTTCTTCTCAAAGAGGAGAAGAACCACAATCTACAATTCCAAGAAAGGTATGGGGTAGGAGTAGATCTCTTAACTCTGGACTATGATGTGATGAGATTCTCATATCATCTGTCTAATCCTTGCACCAATAATGAAGCTGAATATAAGGCTCTGATTGCTGGTATGGAGTTAGCAATTACTCTAAGCATCTAGAACATAAACATCTTCAGGGATTCTCAGTTAGTTATCAACCAAATTGTTGGGTCCTTTAAGGTTATAAACCCTAAGCTCCATCACTACCATAAGTACACCACAGACTTATTGGCCCAAATCCTAGAGGTTACCATTTATAAGATTCGTCAAGGAGAGAACAACATAGTGTTTACTTTAGCCAAGCTTGCCAACGAGTTGGCATGCCCAGAGGATGTGTCCATATCAATAATGGTCTAAAATAGATAAGTCTTATCCCTTATTGATATTAAACTCATCAAAAAGTACTCTCTTGAAGGGGAGGTTGCCATTGCCAAGAAAGATGAGGAGTTATATTGGAGGAAACCATTCATGGATTACCTAAATGATGGCAAACTACTTCAAGAGAAGTCCCAAGCCCATTAGATGAAGCATAGTGCACTTTCCTATGCTCTTGTGGATGGTATCTTGTATCGATGATCTTTCGATCACATGTGGAGAAAACCTAAACCTTTAGATAGAGGGAAACAAGTCATTGGCACTGAAGATTGAGAAACCCTTCCATAGGATACTCCACCCTTAGATATTCTTATGGAAGACTAGCTGAAGGTGGACTACAATGTCCTTTCTCATCTAAGCTAAGCATATATATGATGCCCTTGTCTTATTCAAAGAGATGAGGGAATGACTAATTAAGGCTCTCCTTGATCCTAAAATATGCTTAGCTTAGTTGATCGTTATAGGTGAGTATGCACATTATGCAAAAGAAGCCTAAGGGATCACCTTCACAAATGATGACCTTCTACAGGGGGACTTGGAGCACAATCATCCCTTATGCATCATAGTCGATATGGACAGGTTCAGACTCGCCAGGGTTGTTTAGACAAGCATAAAGCCTATATGATTGTGACTGAGGTACACTCAGGATTATGTGGAGAAAACTAATCCAGTTTGGAGATGAAAGCCCAGATCAAGAGACTAAGATACTATTGGCCATTGATGATCAATAATTGCAAGGATATGGCTAGGTGATGCCACCAATATTAAATACACGATGTTGTCCTACACTAACCACCCAACATTCTACATCCTATATTGGCCTCATGGCCATTCGAGTGTTGGGGTACTAACATAGTGGGTTTGATTGATCCTTCTTCTTCCAAAGGTCATCTATTCATCTTAGCTACTATTGATTACTTTTCTAAATGGGTGAAGGCATTCTCAGAGAGGTCACAGCTTAGCATTTTATCCAATTTTTTAGCAATCATATTGTATATAGGTTCAGAGTACCTCAATGAATTATATCTGATAATGGTACTGCATTCAAGAGCACTGAGATCAACAAATTTTCCCAGAGACATAACATAGATTGGAGGTATTCTATCATCAACTACCCGAGGGCAAATGATTTAGTAGAAGCCTTCAACAAAACTCTCATACAAATACTAAAGATGACACTCGACAACAACAAGTGATAGTGGTACGAATATTTAGTTAAAGCCTTATGGGCCTACCTTACCACATATAAAACTCCAACTCAGTCTACTCCTTTCTCCTTGGTGTATGGGTCCAAAGCCCTTCCATAATTAGATGTCCAACTCCCATTACTAAGGATAGCTGCGTGTAGCAAGATCACAACAGAGCAGAACACCAAGTTGCGGTTAGAAGAGGTCAAAGGTTTGGAGGAAAGACACCTACAAGCATGCCAAAATCTCGAGTTGTACAGAGCTAAAATGATTCAAGCTCACAAAAAGGTGGTTTGTTATAGAGCTTTTCAAGTATGAGAGCTTATTTTAGTTCTAAGGAGACCGATTGTTGCCCATTGCAAAATTTGAGGCAAGTTTTAACCCACTTGGTAAAAATCTTTTTCCATAGAGAAGACCTACCAAAGAGGATCTTGTCAGCATATTAATCATAAGGGAGAGCACCCAATTCCTCCAATCAGCGGACTCTACTGAAAGAAATATTATAAATCATGTTTCAAAATAATTATCATCAATGAAAATTCTATTTTGAATTTATTCTCTTCCATGTTGAAAGTATTCTTGTTTGGGAATCTTCCATGATGTATTTAAGGTAGGTGTAAGGAACCCAAGCGACATCCTATCTTCATTGAGACAACACAAACACAAACTACACACCACCAAAAAAAAAAAAAAAAAAAAAACAAAGACATATCTTTTATCTGAGGTCACTCTGAGTTGAGATAATGCACCCAACAGCACTCACTCAATAGCTACTCTAGGTCGGGCTGATGTGCTACCCTGCTAGTGTGTCACCCTAGTGGTCTTCTTGCTTTGGAGGATGTAAGTCTGCTATGCTTTCCTTGCTTACTTGGCTACGACACACCGACGAGCACCTTGTTAGTTTGGTAAGCCTTACTGTGTGGCCAGTAAGCTACCTCATGTTGGCTTCATTTAAGAGGATGTGAGTTTGCTACACTTTCTTCTTAGATTAGCCTTCATACACTAATTGGGTCGAGTATATTTGAGATTTAAGATAAGTCCCCTAGCAACTCCTTCCCACTTGACTTCTTCAAGTCTAGGTCCAGTCCTTCCTCAGGGCTCCCTACTTAGTAGTCTCTTTAGGTCAGATAACATCTGTCCCACCAACAACAGACTATCCTGATGATCAGTTCCACTTGGAATGTTGTAAGCCTACATGCTTTCTTTCCAAATTGATTATTGCACACTGATGGATGTCGTAGGTTGGTTGGTTCTCACTATGCTAGTGGATACACCACTCATGCTGACGGATACACCTTAGGTTAGTTAGTTCTCGAACCTTAAGATACACCACTCATGTCAGATGTAAGTCTGTTATGCTTTCTCCTTGAGTTGGCCACTGTACAGCTATAGGAATTCTTTTCCAAAGCTCAGGATAATGCCCCTGGCAGCACCTCCCATGTGGGCACTATATTCGGATCACATCCTTTACGACCCCATTTAGACATTACCCGGGTTACTTTTAGATTGGACAGTTCTCCTTTCTTAGGTTTTTATTTATTTTATTTTAGTTTAGTTTTTATTTTCTATTTTATTTTATTTATAGGTTTAGTTTGGGTTTATGTTTAGGTTTTATTTTAGGTTTTTATTTTAATTTATTTTATTTTATTTTCTTATTTAAGTTTAAGTTTTTGGGTTTATGGTTTAGGGTTTTCTGGTTTAGGGTTTAAGGTTTAGGGCTTAGGGTTTAGGGTTTAGTGTTTATGGTTTAGGATTTTTAGGGTTTAGGGTTTAGGGTTTACATTTTTGATCTAGGGTTTAGGTTTTAATTTAGGGTTTAGGGTTTAGGGTTTAAGGTTTAGGGTTTAAGGTATTTTTTTAACATAGTTTAGGGTTTAGGGTTTAGGGTTTAGGCTTTTAGGGTTTACATTTTAAGGTTTAGGTTATAAGGTTTAGGTTTTTTTTTTTTTTTAGTTATAAGGTTATAAGGTTATAAGGTTTAGGGTTTTGGGTTTAGGGTTTAGGGTTTTAGGGTTTAAGGTTGTAGGTTTAGGGTTTGGGGTTTAGCATTAGGGTTTATTTTTTATTTTTTATTTTTATTTTTTATGTTTTTTTAAGTAAAGTGAAATGGAAGGTTTAGGTTTATTAAGTTTATTTTTTATTTATTTTAGTTTATTTTATTTTCTATTTTTATTGAGGTTTAATTTTATTTTTATTTAGTTTAGTTTATTTATTTTAGTTTAGGTTTTTTATTTTAGTTCATTTTTTAAGTTTAGGTTAATTTTTTAGTTTAGTCTTAGTTTTATTTCATTTTTTAGGTTTATATTTTATTTTATATTTTTAGGTTTAGGTTTAGATTTTATTTTATTTGTTTTAGGTTTTATTTTAGGTTTATTTTTAAGTTTTATATTTTAGTTTAGGTTTATGTTTAGGTTTAGTTTATTTTTGCTTTAGGTTAAGGTTTAGTTTATTTTAGGTTTAGGTTTATGTTTTATTTATTTTAGTTTAGTTTATTTTAGTTTAGGTTTATTTTATTTTTCTTTTAGGTTGAGGTTTTTTTTAAGTTTAGGATTTAGGTTTTATTTGTTATTTATTTTAAGGTTTAGGTTTTTATTTAGTTTTTATTTTATTTTATTTTATATTTTTTTTAGTTTTACTTTTTTATTTTATTTAGGTTTTTTATTTTTAGTTTAGATTAGGTTTTTATTTATTTTATTTTAGTTTAATTTTTATTTTTTATTTTATTTTTTTAGGATTAGGTTTTAGTTTATGTTTTTATTTTATTTTATTTTTTATTTTATTTTGGTTTAGGATTTTTTATTTATTTTATTTTTAGGTTTTATTTAGTTTAGGTTTATGTTTTTAGCCTTTTAGGGTTTAGGGTTAGTTTAGGGTTTAGGGAATAGGGTTTAGGGTTTGGAGTTTAGGGTTTTTTTGGGTTTAGGGTTTAGGGTTTTAGGTTTAGGGTTTAAGTTTTAGGGTTTAGGGTTTAGGGTTTAGCATTTTAGGGTTTAGGGTTTAGGGTTTAGGGTTTAGGGAATTTAGGGTTTAGGGTTTAGGGTTTAGGGTTTAGGTTTTAGGTTTAGAGTTCATATTTTTGTTTAGGGTTTAAGGTTTTTGGTTTTTTTTCTTAATAGAGAACAAATTCATATTCAACATTTCTTCTTTTCAAATTCATCAACCAAGTAATAAACCAAGATTTCTAAGACTCAAGCAGTGACATAGATAAAAAATAAGTACACATAGAGCAAATAAAAAACCATAGATAACTAGAACTGTCTCTACTATGAAGACATAGTTCCATAAGCGGCATCGGATCGACCATTTTTTAGTTTCTCAAGTTCCCATCAAAACCACCTTAGACTCTCGAGTAGTAGGATCCACCATCATATCTCTGATCTCTCCCTCTACCACCATAATGGTTGTAACCTCCATTGCTCCTCATGCATCCATAACCACCACTGCTTTGACCACCACCTCCATATCCACCAGCACCTCCAGATCCCCACCGCCACTTTTTTAAATCAAAAGTAGGAAAATTTTATTGCTAAATGGAAAGGGATACAAGGTCCTTAAAGGGGATAAATCTCCAAATTACTGCTCAAAGAGATATAATTAGCCTAAAAAGATAGATCCCCTACCTATTACAAGAAAACCAAAGTAAAAGAAAGAAAAGACAAAAACTAAGAAAGAAATAGCACAAAATTCCAAGAAAGGTAGTCAAAGCCATCTATATCCTGAAATCTTCTAAGAGATGTACAAACCACTTATAGGCCCAAAACACATACAAACTTGCAAAGAACTTAAGATAGAGATAAGCACTAGAAATAAGAATAAGAGTACACAAAAGGAACAAAATGATAAAATCTTAGATAAGGCTCAGTTGGTCACATTCATCTCAAGGGCAACATGATATGTAGCATCCAAACTTAGAAGAAGGGTTACAATCACATATGGTGCTACGATAAAAGGATAATAGAACATCCATCATAGCCAACTTACCTCGATTAAACCAAACAACTAATAGCCAAGAGCTAGCCAAATTTTAGTATCTATCATCAAGATTAAACAGGCAACTAGCAAAACATCAGGCCAAACTAGAGAAAAGCAACCAACCAAATAAGGCAGCAGCCAAGAAATGGCAACCATCAAAGCCACCCAAAACAAATAAAGACCAAAGGTAAAGATCCAAAAATTTTATAGATCCACCAACCAAGCTGGCACCATCAAGGCCATCCAATTAATCATTACAGCAGGAATTAGTAGAAATAGCAACATAGCCAAGAACAACCAAAACCACATATAAGTTCATCCCATAATAGAAAAAAATCTCAAGCTAATGGGCCATCAGTGAATAGGAAAACAACAAAAAAAAGCATCAAAAAATAACCAGAAAAGGGGAACGAAAACTAGATGGTATGTAACAGCTCTGGAAAGTGTAACTTAGCCTAGGAAGGACCAAAGCCCATGGCCAGGCTCAACCAATAACCACAATGTTAGATTGCCAAAACCAAAAGCAAAAGGCTAGAAAATACCACAACCATCAAGCAACCACCAGCCAAATAAACCATCATAAAGAAAAAAAGATGCTAGGGAAAAAGGAAAATAAGTAAGCTCTAAAGCCTGCCAATCACCAAGCCATCCTAAAGCCAACACGGCAAGAGACCAACAAGAGGAGAGAGCCACCAAAACTAGAGGGAAACTAAAGCTCAGGAGTACCAACCAAAAATATTCCAGACCTCCATTAGAAGGAGATACAATAATTAGGGTTCATGTTTAGGTTTAGGTTTATTATGTTATAGTGTTTAGGTTTATTTTTTAATTTATTTAATTACTTTATGTTTATGTTTAGGGTTTGGGGTTTATGGTTTAGGGTTTAGGGTTTAGGGTTAGGGTTTAGGGTTTAGGTTTTAGGGTGTAAGTTTATGGTTTTTGATCTTAGGGTTTATGCTTTTAGGGTTTAGGATTTAAGGTTTAGGGTTTAGGGTTTAAGGTTGTAGGTTTAGGCTTTAGGCTTTATGGGTTTTTTAGGACTTAGGGTTTATGGCATTTTTTTTTAAAAAAAATAAGTAAACTGATAGGTTTAGGTCAATATAGTTTATTTTATTTTATTTTTAGGTTTTCCTTTATGTTTTATTTTTTTATTTTATTTTTAGTTTTTATTTAGTTTAGGTTTGGGTTTTTAGGTTTTTAGGGTTAAGGGTTTCAAGTTTATAGTTTAGGGTTTAGGGTTTTAGGGTTTAGGGCTTTAGGGTTTAGGGTTTAGGGTTAGGGTTTAGGGTTTAGGGTTTAGAGCTTTTAGGTTTTAGGTTTAGTTTTAGGTTTAGGGTTTAGGTTAACAGGTTTAGTTAGTTTAGGGTATAGGGTTTAAGGTTTAGGGTTTCAGAGTTTTAGGGTTTTAGGTTTAGGGTTTAGGTTTAGCATTTACATTTTAGGTTTAGGGTTTAGGTTTAGGTTTAGGGTTAGGGTTAGGTTTAGGTTTTTTTAGGTTTTAGGTTTAGGGTTGAGGTTTAGGGTTTTAGAGTTTAGTATAGGGTATGGTTTAGGGTTTAGGTTTAGGGTTTAGGGTTTTAGGGTTTGTCAGGGTTTAGGTTTTAGGTTTAGGGTTTAGGGTTTCTATTATTGTTATTTTTTTAACAGAGAACAAATTTGGATTCAACATTTCTTTTTTTTGATTTCATCAACCAAGTAACACACCAAGTTTTCTAAGACACAAGCGATGACATAGATAAAAATGTGCATGAATAGAGCAAATTATAAACCCTTTGATAACTAGAACTATCTCTATTTTAATGGCATAGTTTCATAAGCAGCAGATTGGATCGGTCGTTCTTCAGTTTCTCCAGGTCCCATCAGAACCACCCTGGCCTCTCGAGTAGTTGGATCCACCATCATATCCCTAGTCTCTCCCTCTACCACCACCACGGTTGTAACCTTCGATGCTCCTCCTGCCACCATAACCATCTTTGCTCTCACCACCAACTCCATATCCACCAACACCTCCAAATCCACCACCACCACTGTGATAACCACCGCCTCCACCTTCACCTCCATCGTCGGATCTGGACTGAGCCTGGTTGACGGTGATGTTCCTGCCATCAAGGTTCTGCCCATTCTTAGGGTTTAGGTTTAGGTTTAGGTTTATTAGGTTTTAGGGATTAGGAGTATTTTTAAATTTATTTAGTTACTTTAGGATAGGTTTAGGGTTTAGGGTTTAGGATTTAGAGTTTAGGGTTTAGGATTCAAGGTTATTTTTTTAAATTAAGAAAACCAGCAGGTTTAGGTTTATTTAGTTTATTTTTATTTATTTTAATTTAATTTATTTTTATTTTTATTTAAGTTTAGTTTAGGTTTTTATTTACTTATTTTTAGTTTAGTTTTTATTTTTTATTATATTTTATTTTTAGTTTTAGGTTTATGTTTAGGTTTTATTTTATTTTATTTATTTTATTTAGTTTACTCTTTTATTTTATTTATTTAGGTTTAAGTTTTAGTTTAAGGTTTAGGTTTAGGGTTTAGGGTTTAGAGTTTAGGGTTTAGGATGGTTTAGGTTTAGGGTTTAGGGTTTAGGTTTTTTAGGGTTTAGGGTTTAGGGTTTAGGGTTTAGGGTTTAGGGTTTAGGGTTTATGGTTTAGGCTAAGCTTGGAGGTTAATGGTTTAGGGTTAGTTTAGTGTTTAGGATTTAGTGTTGTAGGTTTAGGGCTTAGGGTTTAGGCTGGTTAGTTAGTTTAGATTTAGTGTTTAGGGTTTAGGGATTTTGAAATTTTAGTTTATTTAGTTTATTTTTATTAGTTTATTTTATTTTTTATTTTTTTATTTAAGTTTATTTTTTTTATTTAGTTTAGTTTATTTTATTTTAGTTTATTTTAGGTTTAGGTTTATGTTTATTTTTTAGTTTAGTTTTATTTTTATTTTCTAGGTTTAGGTTTTATTTTGTATTTTTAGGTTTCGGTTTAGGTTTTTATTTCATTTTTCTTGTTTTAGGTTTTAGGATTTTACTTTTTGGTTTATTTTTCAGTTTTATTTTTTTAGTTTAGGTTTAGGTTTATTTTTAGTTTATTTTATTTTATTTAGTTTTGGGTATACATTTCATTTATTTTAAGTTTATGTTTTATTTATTTTATTTTAGTTTATTTTAAATTGTTCATTTTTGGTTTAGGTTTATTTTAAATTGTTTATTTTAGGTTTAGGTTTTTATTTAGTTTTTATATTATTTTATTTTAGGTTTTTTTTTATTTTGCATTTAGTTTTATTTTATTTGGGTTTATTTTTTTTGGTTTATTCTATTTTTAGCTTAGTTTAGGTTTTATTTATTTCATTTTAGTTTAGTTTTTTATTTTATATTATTTTATTTTTTAGGTTTGTTTAAGTTTAGGTTTAGGTTTTGGTTTTAGTTTAGGTTTTTAACACTACCTTTACCGGTCCCAAGTCTGGATGTGAAAAGTGGAGGATTGCGATATGTAGTCAACAGCCAGCATAAAACTTGTCGAAATAATCATGACATGAATCCTTTAAATCATTGTGCTAATGCTAGGGGGTCTCCAGGAAGCGACGCATTGTATGGCTTAAATATAGTGAAAAATGTGCAAGGGCCACTGCATTAGCGCCCGAGTGCAGTGTTAAATAAGCAAGGGTTCACACATTATGGATGGATGCGAGCAAAGAAGTTAGTCCATGAAACTAGAATTAGGTTCGGAACTTGGAATACAAGTACTCTTACAAGTAAATTAATGGAATTAATATATATTATGGGTCATAGAAAGATAAATATTTTATGTGTTCAAGAAACTAAATGGGTTGGGGAGAAGGCCAAGGAGCTTGATAGTTTAGGTTTTAAACTTTGGTATTTAGGTAGAAGTCGAACTACAAATGGTGTAGGTGTGATTATAGATAAAATTTTGAAGGATAATGTTATAAATATCAAAAGATGTGGAGATAGAATTATAGCTTTAAAGATTATTGTTGATACTAAGATTATCAATGTTATAGGTGTTTATGTAAGCTCAAAAGAAAAAAATTGGAAGGAATTAGAGGGATTAATACAAAAGATACCTCTTGAAGAAAGAATATTTATTGGAGGAGATTTAAATGGACATGTTGGTAGAGTGGTAAAAGATTTTAAAAGTATTCATTGTGGTTATGGATTTGGAGCGACTAATGAAGAAGGTAGGACTACATTAGATTTTCTTTAGCTTATGATTTTGTAGTTGCTAATACTTTATTTAAGAAAAGAGATGAACATATTATTACTTATAAAAATTGAGCTAGTAAAACACAGATTGATTATTTTATGATAAGAAAAATAGATCGTTTAGATTGTAAAGATTGTAAGGTCATTCAAAGTGAAATTTAAGTACCCAACATCGATTGTTAGTTTTAGATTATAAAATGAAAGATTGTAATAGGAAAAATAAATCAAATTATTATCCTAGGGTTAAATGGGGACACTTAAAGAACACAAAGAAAAATATTTTTAAGACCAAGCTACAAGAGCTTAGAATTTGCGATGTT
Source organism: Cymbidium sinense (assembly GCA_021442155.1). NCBI lineage: Eukaryota > Viridiplantae > Streptophyta > Magnoliopsida > Asparagales > Orchidaceae > Cymbidium > Cymbidium sinense. The sequence goes on from CM038214.1 coordinate 194,301,197, forward strand.
CTTAAAGAAGCTAATGTTATGTGGGAAAAAGTAGCAAGTGAAATTAAGCATGTTGCTAAAATTATGCTTGGAGAATCAAAAGGAAAAGCTCCTTTTAATAAAAATAGTTTGTGGTGGAGTTAATGTTTGCAAGAAATGATAAGAAATAAGAAGCAATGTTATAAAACTTGGTTTAGATGTAAAAACTCAAAAAATTGGGAAAGATATAAAGTGGCCTGTAGAGATTCTAAAAAAGCAATATATGATGCAAAAAATTTAGCTTTTAGTGATTTATACAATAGATTAGATACCAAAGAAAGTGAAAGATATATGTGCCAACCAAAGGGATAGGAGAAGTAAAGACATAGTTCAAGTGAGGTGTATTAAGGATAAAAATAATAAAGTGCTTTTCTTAGAAAAGGATATTGAAAATAGGTGGATGAGATATTTTGATAAACTTTTCAATGAAGGATTTGAAAGTACAATTGATTTTAGCATACCTAAACAAAAAATAGGGAATTTTGTTTTTATCGTTGTATTAGTAAATCTGAAGTTAGAGAAGCTTTAAAGAAAATGAAATGTGGAAAAATAGTAGGACCTAATGATATTCCAATAGAAGTGTGGAAATGTTTAGGAGATCAAGGAATTTCTTGGCTTATAATCTTTTTAATGTTATTTTAAAGACTATAAAGATGCCAGATGAGTGGAGGAAGAGTTTGTTGGTTCTTATATTTAAGAATAAAGGTGATGCACAAGAGTGTGCAAATTATATAGGAATTAAGTTAATGTGTCATACATTAAAGTTATGGGAGATAGTAACTGAGCATAGGTTACGATGTAGTACAACATTTTCTCACAATTAGTTTGGTTTCATCTTAGGTAGATCTACTATGAATGTTATACATTTGTTAAGAGGTTTGGTGGAGAAGTATAGAGAAAGTAAGGAGGATCTACATATGATATTTATTGACTTTGAGAAAGTTTATGATAAAGTTTCAATAGATGTTCTTTGGAGAGTTCTAGAATAGAAAGGAGTTAATATTGGTTATATTCAAGTCATTAAGGATATGTATACTAGAGCTACTTGTGTCCAAATACGAAGGATTGACAAAATATTTAATTATTTGGTTGGATTACATCAAGGATCGCTTTAAGCCCTTATCTTTTTACTTTAGTTATGGATGTTCTTAGGCATTTACGGAAGATGTACCTTGGTGTATTTTTATAGTTGATCACATTCTTCTAGAGAGAGTCCAAGAGAAACTTGAATTATGGAGGTCAACATTAGAGTCTAAAGGTTTTCATTTAAGTAGATCTAAAATTGAATATATGGAGTGTAATTTTAGTTATAGAAGTTCTAGTGGTAGTGTTGTGACATTAGGTGAACAAGTCATTAATAAGAGTGAGCGATTCAAATATTTAGGCTCTATTGTTCAAAATGATGGTGAAATTGATGGAGATGTTATTAGTAGAATTCAAGTTGGATGGTTGAAGTGGAGGAATGCATCTGGCTTGTTGTGTGATAGAAAAGTTCCACTTAAACTTAAGGAAAATTTTATAAGATGGTGGTAAGACCTGCAATAACTTATGGTGTAGAATGTTGGCCAATAAAAGAGAAGCATAAGACTAAGTTAACTGTTTTAGAGATGAGAATGCATAGGTGGACCAGTTGCTTTACTCTTGGAGATAAAATGTGAAATGAGTATGTTCGGGAAAATGTTGGAGTAGCTCCTATGGAAGATAAGATTAGAGTGATCGCCTTAGATGGTTTGGCCACATAAAGAATCAGCTGTCCGATGAATTGGTTAGGAGAGTAGATGCATTAGATTTGCCTTATGTTAAGAAAGGTAGAGGTAGACCTAAAGATACTTGGTCAAGTTGTATAAAAAATGGCATTAGTATACTTGAATTAAATGAGATTTGACACATAGTAGGACACAATGGAGATGAAGGATTCATGAAGCCGACCCCACTTAGTGGGATAAAGGCTTCTGTTGTTGTTGTTGTTGTTGTTGTTGTTGTTGTTGTTGTTGTTATTTAGTTTTTTTTGTTGTATTTAGGTTTCATTTTGTTTAGGTTTAGTTTTATAGGTTTTTTGGGTTTAAGGTTTAGGGTTTAAGGTTTGGGGTTTAGCGCTTATGGTTTAGGGTTGTAGGTTTTAGGGTTTAGGGTTTAGGTTTTAGTGTTTAGGGTTTAGGGTTTTAGGGTTTAGGGTTTAGGGTTTGGGGTTTAGGATTTACGGATTTAGGGTTTAGGGTTTAGGGTTTAGGGCTTTATTTTATTGTATTTTTATCTTTTATTTTTTTTACTTGTTTAAAAATTAGGTAAACTATTTGGTTAATGTTTATTTAATTTATTTTTTATTTATTTTAGTTTATTATATTTTTATTTTTATTTTCATTTTTATTTAAATTTTTATTTAGTTTTTATATTATTTTAATTTAGGTTTATTTTATTTTTATTTTAGGTTTAGTTTTTATTTTATTTTTGTTTTTTATTTTTTAGTTTAGTTTAGGTTTTTATTTATTTATTTTAGTTTATTTCTTTTTCTTTTTAGGTTTAGGTTTTTAGCTTTATAGGGTTAAGGGTTTATGGTTTAGGGTTTAGGGTTTGGGGTTTAAGTTTTAGGGTTTAGGATTTATGATTAAGGTTTTAGCATTTAGGATTTAGGGTTTAGTGTTTTAGGGTTTAGGGTTTAGGGTATATGATTTAGGGTTTAGGGTTTATATGGTTTAGGGTTAGGATTTTATTTTTAGGTTATGGTTCAGGTTTTTGTTTAGGGTTTAGGGTTTTTATTTTTTTAACTGAGAATAAATTCAGATTCAATATATCTTCTTTTTGATTTCATCAACCAAGTAACACAGCAAGTTTTCTAAGACACTAGTGACTACATAGGTCAAAAATGAGCAAGCATAGAGCAAATTAGAAACCATAGATAACTAGAACTATCTACTATAAAGACATAGTTCCATAGGTCGGATGGCCTTCTTCAATTTCTCTAGTTCCCATCAGAACCACCCCGACCTCTCGAGTAGTGGGATCCACCATCATATCCCTGATCTCTCCCTCCGCCACCACCACGGCTATAACCTCCATCGCTTCTCCCGCCTCCATAGCCACCACTACTCTGACCACCACTTCCATGTCCACTAGGACCTCTAGATCCCCAATTAGCATTATGATAACGCCTTTGCCATCGCTTCCACCTCCAGATCGAGACTAAGACTGGTTGATGGTGATGTTCCTGCAATCAAGGTTCTGCCCATTCTTAGGGTTTTTAGGTTTTAGGGTTTAGTTTTATTTTTAATTTATTTAGTTACTTAGGGTTAGGTTTAGGGTTTATGGTTTAGGGTTTAGGGTTTAGTGTTAGAGTTTAAGGTTTTAGAGTTTAGGGTTTTATGGTTTATACTTTTAGGGTTTAGAGTTTAGGGTTATGATTTAGGGTTTAGGTTTTAGGGTTATATAGGGTTTAGGATTTAGGGTTTAAAATTTAGGTTGTAAGGTTTAGGGTATGGTTTAGGATTTAAGGTTTAATGTTTTTTTTCAATTAAGCAAATCGATAGGTTTAGGTTTATTTAGCTTATTTTTTATAAATTTAATTTAATTTAATTTTTTGTTTTTATTTATGTTTATTTTTTGTTCTTATTTAGTTTTGTTTATTTACTTTAGGTTAATTAATTTTATTTTAGGTTTTCTATTTTAGTTTATTTTTTAGGTTTAGGTTTTAGTTTTAGGGTTTAGGTTTTTAGTTTAGGGTTTTTAGGTTTTAGGGTTTAGGTTTAGGGTTTAGAGTTTAGGGTTGTAGGTATAAGGTTTAGGGTTTAGGTTTAGTTTTAGGATTTAGGGTTTAGGGTTTAGAGTTTAGGGTTTGGGATTTAGGGTTTAGTTTTTATTTTTTAGGTTTTTTATTCTTAGGTTTATTTTATTTTTTAGTATAATTTAGGTTTTTATTATTTTATTTAAATTTATTTATATTAGTTTATTTCATTTTATTTTTTTTAGGTTTAAGTATTTTTATTTATTTTATTTTTAGGTTTTATTTAGTTTAGGTATAGGTTTTTAGGGATTAACATTTAAGGTTTATGGTTTAGGGTTTAGAATTTTAGGGTTTAGAGGTTTAGGGTTTAGGGTTTAGGGTTTAGTGTTTAGGCTTTAGGGTTTAGGGTTTTGAGTTTAGGGTTTAGGGTTAGCTTAGGGTTTAAGTTAGTTTAGGGTTTAATGTTTAAGGTTTATGGTTTAGTCTTAAGGGTTTAAGGTTTTTTATGTTTTAGGTTTAGGGTTTAGGTTAGTTTAGGGTTTAGGGTTTATGGTTTTAGGGTTTAGGGTTTAGGGTTTAGGGTTTATGGTTTATGGTTAGGGTTTAGGGTTTAGGGTTTAGGGTTTAGGGTTTAGGGTTGTAGGTTTATGGTTGAGGGTTTAGGTTTTAAGATTTATGGTTGAGAGTTTAGGGTTTTAGGGTTTATGGTTATTATTATTATTATTATTATTTTAACATAAAATAAATTTAGATTCAACATTTCTTTTTTTGATTTCATCAACCAAGTAACACACCAAGCTTTCTAAGATACAAGCACGTCATAGATAAAAACTGAGCACGCATAGAGCAAATCAGAAACCCTAGATAATTAGAACTGTCTCTACTGTAAAGATAGTTCCATAAGCAGCATATCGGATCGATCGTTCTTCAGTTTCTCCAGTTCCCATCATATCCACCTTGTCTCAGCTTCCACCATCATATCCGATCTCTCCCTCCACCACCACCACTCGACCTCGTCCTCCTCCCTCCATAACCACTCAGACCACCACCTCCATATCCACCGGCACCTCAGATCCCCACCACCACTGATGACTACGCCTCCACCTTAGCCTCCCTTCTGGGATCGGACTTAGCACGTTGTGATGTTCCTACCATCAAGGTTATACCCATTCTTAGGGTTTAGGTTTAGGTTTAGGTTTATTAGGTTTTAGGTTTGAAGATTATTTTTTGATTTATTTAATTACTTTAGGTTAAGTTTAGGGTTTAGGGTATTTTTTTTTTTTTCAAATTAAGTAAACCAGTAGGTTTAGGTTTATTTGGTTTTATTTTTATTTATTTAAGTATATTTTATTTATTATTTTTATTTAGGTTTAGTTTTTATTTTATTTGAGTTTTTTATTTTTAGGTTTATTTTATTTTTTTAGTTTAGTTTAGGTTATTATTTATTTTATTTTAGTTTAGTTTTTATTTTATTTTTATTATTTTAGTTTTAAGTTTAGGTTTAGGTTTAGGTTTAGGTTTTTGGTCTTATTTTATTTTATTTATTTTATTTAGGTTTAAGTTTATTTATTTATTTTACTTTTAAGTTTTATTTAGTTTAGGTTTAGGTTTTTAAGTTTTTAGGGTTTAGGGTTTAGAGCTATTTTTTGGGTTTAGGGTTTAGGGTTAAGGGTTTTAGGGTTTAGGGTTGTAGGTTAAGGGTTTAGGGTTTAGGGTTTAGTATTAATTTTAGGGTTTAGGGTTTACCATTAGGGTTATTTCATTTATTCTTTATTTATTTTTTATTTAAGGTTTAGGGTTTAGGGTAAGCTTAGGGTTTAACATTATAGGTTTAAGGTTTAGGGTCTAGGGTTAGTTTTAGGGTTTAGGGTTTAGGATTTATGATTTTGGGTTTAGGGTTTAGGGTTTTTTTTTAAATTTAAAGAACTAGTAGGTTTAGGATTATTTAGTTTATTTTTTTATTTATTTTAGTTTATTTTTTATTTAGGTTTATTTTTATTTTTATTTTTATTTTTATTTAGGTTTTTATTTAGTTTTTATTTTATTTAGTTTAGGTTTATTTTTAATTTATTATTATTTAAGTTTTTTTTAATTTAGTTTACGTATTTATTTATTTTATTTTAGTTTAGTTTTTAATTTTAATTTTAATTTTTTCTTTTCAGGTTTAGGTTTTTAGCTTTTTAGGGTTTAGGGTTTAGAGTTTCAGTTTTAGGGTTTTGGGTTTAATGTTTAGGGTTTAGGGTTTAGGGTTTAGGGTTTAGGTTTTAGCATTTGGGGTTTAGGGTTTAGGGTTTAGTGTTTTAGGGTTTAAGGTTTATGGTTTAGAGTTTATGGTTTGGATTTTAAGTTTACGATTCAGGTTTTAGTTTAGGGTTTAGGGTTTTTGGTTTTTTTTAAGAGAGAACAAATTCATATTCAACATTTCTTCTTTATGATTTAATCAATCGAGTAACACACCAAGTTTACTAAGACACTAGTGATGACATAGATAAAAAATGAGCATGCATAGAGCAAATCAAAAATCCTATATAACTAGAACTATCACTTCTTTAAAGACATAGTTCCATAAGCAGCAGATTGGATCAGTCATTCTTTAATTTCTCCAGTTCCCATCAGAACCAAGCCAGCCATAGTAGTAGTGGAATCCACCATCATATCCCTAGTCTCTCCCTCCTCCACCACCACAGTTGTAACCTCCATCGCTTCTCCTGCCTCCATAACCACCACCACTCTGACCACCACATCCATGTCCACCAGCACCTCTAGATCCCCCACCAGCACTTCGATAATCGCCACCTTTTTCTTCACCTCCACCGCCAAATCTAGACTGAGCCTGGTTGATGGTGATATTCCTTCCATCAAGGTTCTGCCATTCTTAGGGTTTAGGTTTAGGTTTAGGTTTTAGGTTTATTTTTTAATTTATTTAGTTACTTTAAGTTTAGGTTTAGGTTTAGGCTTTGGGGTTTAGGGTTTAATGTTAGGATTTAGGGTTTAGGGTTTATGGGTTAGGGTTTAGGGTCTTAGGGTTTATGCTTTTAGGATTTAGGATTTAGGGTTTAGAGTTTTTTAGGGTTTAGGATTTAGGGTTTAGGGTTTAGGGTTTAGGGTTATAGGTTTAGGTTTGTAGGTTTAGGGTTTAGGGTTTAGGGTTTAGGGTTTAGGGTTTAGGATTTAAGGTTTAACATTTTTTTAAAAAAAATTAAGTAATCCGGTAGGCTTAGGTTTATTTAGTTTATTTTATTTTTTTATTTATGTTTATTTTTTATTTTTATTTAGTTTTGTTTATTTACTTTAGGTATAATTATTTTAGTTTAGGTCTTTTATTTTAGTTTATTTTTTTGGTTTAGGTTTAGGTTTAGGTTTAGGTTTCAAGTTTAGGGTTTGGGGTTTAGGATTTAGGGTTTAGGGTTGTAGGTTTCAGGGTTTAGGGTTTAGGGTTTAGGGTTCAGGGTTTAGGGTTTTAGGGTTTAGGGTTATAGGTTAAGAGTTTAGGGTTAGTTTTAGGGTTTAGGGTTATGGTTATTTTTTATTTAATTTTTATTTAGGGTTAGTTTAGGGTTTAAGGTTTTTTTTATCATAAAACTAAGTAAACCAGTAGGTTTAGGTTTATTTAGGATATTTAGTACATTTTTTATTTATTTTAATTTACTTTATTTTTTATTTTTATTTAAGTTTATTTTTTTACTTTTATTTAGTTTAGTTTATTTATTTTAGTTTTGGTTTTTTATTTTAGTTTATTTTTAGGTTTAGGTTTAGGTTGATGTTTATTTTTTAGTTGAGTTTTATTTTCATTTTATTTTTTAGGTTTAGGTTTTATTTTTTATTTTTAGGTTTAGGTTTTTATTTTATTTTTTTATATTTAGGTTTTAGGTTTCTATTTTAGGTTTATTTATAGGTTTACATTTATTTTTTGTTTATTTTATTTTATTTAGTTTAGGTTTAGGGTTAAGTTTAGTTTATTTTAGGTTTAGGTTTAGGTTTTATTTATTTAGTTTGATTTATTTTATCTTAGGTTTATTTTATTTTATTTTTTTATTTTTATTTTAGGTTTAGGTTTTTATTTAGTTTAGGGTTTTGGTTTTATTTTTTATTTATTTTTAGGTTAATTTTTTATGTTTAGCCTTTAATTTAGTTTTGATTATATTTTATTCAAAGTTTATTTTATTTTTATTTTACATTTAGTTTTTATTTTATTTAGGTTTTTTATTCTTCGATTCATTTTATTTTTTCATTTAGTTTAGGTTTTTACTTATTTTATTTTAGTTTATTTTTATTTTATTTTATTTTATTTAATTTTTAGGCTTACATGCTTTATTTATTTTAGTTTAGTTTAGGATTTTCTTTTGTTTTATTTAATTATTTTATTTATTTTATTTTTATGTTTTCTTTAGTTAAGGTTTAGGTTTATACGGTTTAGGGTTTAGGGTTTATGGTTTATGGTTTAGGGTTTAGGGTTTAGGGTTTTAGTGTTTAGGGTTTAGGGTTTCGTGATTATGCTTTAGGATTTTGGGTTTTGGGTTTTGGGTTTAGGTTAGGTGGGTTTAGATTTGGGGTTTAGGGTTAGATTTTGGTTTAGGGTTAGATTAAGGTTTAAGGTTTAGGGTTTTAGGGTTTAGGGTTTGGGGTTTAGGGTTTATGGTTAGGGTTAGGGTTTAGGGTTTAGGGTTTAGGGTTTAGGGTTTTAATGTTTAGGGTTTAGGGTTGTAGGTTTAGGGGTATATGATTAGTGTTTAGGGTTTAGGGTCTTAGGGTTTAGGGTTTAGGACTTAAGGTTCAAAGTTTAAGTTTTACCTATTTGATTTTATTTTATTTTAGTTTAGGTTTATGTTTATTTCATTTGTTTATTTTAGATTTAGGCTTATTTTTTTTAGTTTAGGGTTTAGGTTTTATTATTTAGTTATTTTTAGGTATTATTTTTAACTTTATTTTTTAACAATAGGTTTTTATTTAGTTTTTATTTTATTTTATTTTAGGCTTATTTTATTTTTATTTTACATTTAGTTTTTATTTTATTTAGGTTTGTTTTATTTTTTAGTTTAGTTTAGGTTTTCATTTATTTTATTTTAAGTTAGTTTTTATTTTTCTTAATTTATTTCATTTTTAGGTTTTGGTTTTATTTTAGGTTTAGGTTTTAGTTTAGGTTTTGATTTTATCTAGGTTTAGGTTCTTTCATTTATTTTATTTTAAGGTTTTATTTAATTTTAGTTTATGTTTTTAGGTTTTAGGGTTAAAGGTTTAGGATTTAGGGTTTATGGTTTAGGGTTTAGGGTTTAGGGTTTGGGGTTTAGGGTTTAGGGTCAAGGGTTGTAGGTTTTAGGGTTTAGGGTTTAGGGTTTAGGATTCAGGGTTTTAAGATTTAGGGTTTAGAGTTTAGGGTTTATGGTTTCAAGTTTAGGGTTTTAGGGGGTTTAGGTTTAGTCTTTGTCATTTAATTTAAGGGTTTAGGTTTAAGGTTTAGGATTTTAGGATCAGTTTAGTTTAGGTTTTAGGGTTTTAGGTTTAGGGTTTTAGGTTTAGATTTGGAGTTAGGGTTTAGTTTTAGGTTTATTTAAACTTTAAGTTTAATTTTAGTGTTTAAGGTTTAAGTTAGGAATTTATTTTATAGTTTAGAGTTTAAGGTTTAGGAGTTTTAGGGTTTAGGATTAAGATTAGTTTAGAGTTTAAGGTTTAGGTTTTAGGTTTTAGTTTAAGTTTAGGGTTTAGTGTTAGGGTTAGGGTTTAGAGTTTAGGGTTTAAGGATTAGGGTTTATGATTTAGGGTTTAGTTTAGGGTTTAGGCTTTAAGGTTTAGGGTTAAGGGTTTTTTAGGGTTTAGGGTTTAGGGTTTAAGGTTTAGGGTTAAGGGTTTCTTAGGGTTTAGGGTTAGTTTTAGGGTTTAGGGTTTAGGTTTTAGGGTTTAGGATTTAGTGTTTAGGGTTTAGGGTTTAACATTTAGGGTTTATGGTTTTTTCTTAAAATTAAAGGAACCAGTAGGTTTAGATTTATTTAGTTTATATTATATTTTTATTTAGTTTAGTTTATTTATTTATTTATTTTATTTTATTTTAGGTTTTTTATTTTAGTTTATTTTTTATGTTTAAGTTTAGGTTTATGGTGATTTTCTTGGTTATTAAGTCTCCTTAATAGTTCTCTTTCCACACATTACTATTGAAATTAATTCCTCAGGAGAAGGAAACTTTAATTACTGAACTAAGAACTGAATTAAAAGTGTCTGATATGGAGCACAAAGAATGATTAAGCATGGTTAATTCAAATGACCTTATCAAGAGAATAAGGTACAATACATCTCTATTTGTATTGCACTTTTGTGTTTCTATTCTAATTATTGACATGAAATGTTTGATCTGTAAAAGGAGTGGAGGCAAGTAAGAGGGAGGCAACTTGATTTGATGAATCATGCACAACTATTCCTGATTCACTACCTAGTCCTAGTGTTTCAGGGTCTCACAAGAAGAAAGATACATCTCACTCAATACCTTCTTTGCCTCTCAATGTGCCATCATCTGTAATGCATTCCCAACCAGTTGGTGCTTCCATGCGACCATCGATATCGGTAAAACATGGACCTTCAGGGACAAAGGGCAAGCCACCTAAACCAATATGCCAACTATCAACTTTTTTGTGACATTAATTTATTTTTATCAACTCTGCTATTTTGAATATTTTTGGTTAGGATTACAAGCCTATTTCAACCATTAACTTAATAAGAAGGAGTTTTTGCAGATTCCCTCCACGGGTCCAAGTGACAGGGGCCATCTCTCAAATAGGGGTGTCCCTAGTGTTATGAATGAATTTTAAAATTGCAGCATATAGTCCCGATTAGAAAAAAAAATGACTAGGTGGCACGAAGATAATAACTTCTCAGGTCATTATCACTATGATCCACAAGGTGTGTATCAGTGTCTATTTTTAGGTTTTCTTTTTTGTTTAGGTTAAGGTTTATTTTTAGTTTCTTTTATTTTATTTAGTTTAGGTTTAGGTTTATGTTTTATTTATTTTAGTTTAGTTTATTTTAGTTTAGGTTAAGGTTTATTTTTTTATTTTAGGTTTAGGTTTTATTTTTAGTTTATGGTTTAGGTTTTATTTTTTATTTGTTTTTAGGTTTTATTTTTAGGTTTATTTTTCAGGTTTTAGTTTTTATTTTATTTTATTTTATTATAGGTTGATTTTATTTTTATTTTATGTTTAGGTTTTATTTTTTAGTTTACTATAGGTTTTTATTTCTTTTATTTTAGTTTAATTTTAAATTTTTATTTTATTTTATTTTCTAGGTTTAGGTTTTAATTTAGGTTTTAATTTTTATTTTTTTATTTTATTTTATTTAGGTTTTTATTTATTTTTTTAGGTTTTATTTAGTTTAAGGATTTTTTAGGTTTTAGGTTTAGGGTTTTAGGGTTTAGGGTTTAGTTTAGGGTTTTTTAACTTTTAGTTTAGGGTTTAGGTTTAGGTTTAAGGTTTAGGGTTTAGGGTTTAGGGTTTGGGTTTATGGTTTAGGGTTTAGGGGTTTAGGTTTAGGGTTTAGGGTTTATGATTAGTTTAGGTTTAGGGTTTTAGTTTAGTGTTTACTTTAGGGTTTTGAGATTTAAGGGTTTATGGTTAGATGGTTAGGGTGGGTTTAAGTTTTTTGGCTTTAGGTTTAGTTTTAGGGTTTAGTTTAGTTTAAGTTTAAGTTTAGGGTTTAGGTTTAGTTTAGTTTAGGGTTTTAGGTTAGGGTTTAAGTTTAGGTTTAAGTGGGTTTAGTTTAGGTTTAGGTTTAGGGTTTAGGGTTTAAGGTTTAGGGTTAAGGGTTTTATAGGGTTTAGGGTTTTGGGTTTTGGGTTTTGGGTTTAGTGTTAGTTTTTGGGTTTAGGGCTTAGGTTTTAGTGTTTAGGATTTACTGTTAAGGGTTTAGGATTTTTTTTTAAAAAAAATTAAAGAAATCGGTAGGTTTAGGTTTTTTTTTAGTTTATTTTATATTTTTATTTAGGTTTATTTTTTTATTTAGTTTAGTTTATTTATTTTATGTTTATTTATATTAGTTTATTTTTTAGGTTTAAGTTTAGGTTTATGTTTATTTTTTTAGTTTAGTTTTATTTTAATTTTAATTTTTAGGTTTAGGTTTTGGTTTTTATTTTACTTTTTTTAGGTTTCAATTTTAGGTTTTATTTATATAACTTGCATAACCTTGTGGTTTTTTTTACTAGTTTCAGCTTTGACCTTAGTTAATTTGACCTATTTAGTTTGACGCCATCGCTTTTAGCTTATTTTATGTTTAGTTTAGTTTTATTTATTTTATTTTATTTTATTTTAGTTTATTTGAGTTTAGGTTTCATTTATTTAATTTTATTTAGCTTAGTTTTTTATCATTTTAGTTTTGACTTTTTTTATTTATTTTTAGGTTTTATTTTTTGGTTTAGGTTTTATTTTAATTTATCTTTAAGTTGCTTTATTTTATGTTTATTTTATTTTTAGTTTGGTAGGTTTTATTTATTTTATTTTATTTCGTTTTTATTTTATTTTATTTTATGTTTGCTTTAGGTTTTAGCCAGCTTATTATTTATTATATTTTATTTTGGCTTCAGTTTTCCATTTATTTTATTTTAGATCTATTTATCAGCTCAGTTGGCCTTAGGGTCTTGGGCTCATGGTCTGGGCTCACTGGCCTTGGGTCTTTGGCCTGGCCCAGAGGACTCGCCTTTTAGGCCCAGGCTCAGTGGCCTGTAGTCTGTGGCTCTGGCCAGTGGCCTGTGGCCCAGGACTCAGGTGGCCTGTGGTTTAGGTTACTATCTTTAGCCTTTAGTCATCCTAGCTCAGGTTTTTTATTTTGTATATCTTAGGCCTAGTGTTTCTTTTAGCTTAGTTTTATCTTTATTTTATGGTTTATTTTTTATGTTTAGTTTAGCTATTTTAATTTTATTTTAGTTTTTTTTTTTATTTATTTCAAGTTTAGTCTTTATTTTATTTAGGTTTTATATTTTTAGGTATATTTTATTTTTTTAGTTTAGTTTAGGTTTTATTTTTTTATTTTAGTCATATTTTTATTTTTTATTTTATTTTATTTTTAAGTTTAGGTTTAGGTTTAGGTTTAGGTTTGGGTTTTAGTTTAGGTTTTTATTTTATTTAGACTTAGGTTTTTTTATTTATTTTTTTTAGTTTTTATTTAGTTTAGGTTTAGGTTTTTAGATAGGGTTTTTATTTTTATTTTTTATTTTTTGGGAACCCCATAGGGGAATTTTATTGCACAAAAAAAATGGTTACAGGTCCTTAAAGGGGATAAACTCCACAACTACTACTCAAAGAGCTACAATGAGAGTAAATCCCCATCTAAATACACCCAAAAGCAAAATAAAAGAGTAAGGAAAGCAAAAGATACAAATTGATTAACAAGATAAGCCAATGGAAGATTAGGGCCAAAGCTCTTCAGGATGAGAGAATGCATGACACTATGGAGCAAACCTGCAAGAGAACAAGAGAATTGCACCTACAAAATTATAGAGTAGTTAAGGTAATACAGACAGAGTGAAAAATGAAAGTAGCATAACCTGAAATAGATAATAAGAAAGTGTGATAGAGAAGGCTCAAGCTCACCACAGTTGTGGCAAATATGAGCATCCATACTTAGAAGGGTTACATCACAAGAGCTACTACCAAACCAAAAGGAGTGAAATCATCGAGCCATCATAGCCAACAAACCCAGATAGCAACCATTTGTTGAAAGTCTTTTGAGCCTTAGTACCTACAAACCAAAGCAAAGCCCTATATTGAATAGAAAAGAAAGCAAAGAAAGAGCGTGGGGATCCCATGCGAGTAAATGTCATCATATTAGGCACCATGTCATGAGAATCCCAACACAAATGAAAGTGAACCATCATTGTCAGATCTACCATATTTTTAATTAGGTCCAAGGGTTTAATTAGATCAGCATGAAGACCCACCATAGTAAAACAACAGAAAAGGCCAGGCAGAGGTAAGAAGCATAAAAGACCAATAGAAAGACCTGAAATCCAAACAAGTCAAATAAGATGGTATTAACCCGTCCCAAACATATGGGACAAATATTAAACAAACAATCGGTAAACTAAAACGGGATATTGTCAGGTTGTAGGTTTTAGTGTTTAGGTTTAGTGTAATATTTAGGTTTAGGGTTTAGGGTTGGTGGGGTTTAGGGTTTATTGTCCAGTTGCAGGTTTAGTGTTGTGGTTTAAAGTTTTAAGTATGGGGTTAGGGTTTAAGGTTTAGGTTGAGGTTTAGGGTTTAGGGTTTGGTTTAGGGTTTAAGGTTTAGCATTTTAGGTTTAAGGTGGGGAGGTGGTTGTGGTTTAGGTTTAGGGTTAGGTTTTTTTGGGTTTAGGGTTTTAATGAGGTTTAGGGTTTAGGGTTTAGTGTAGCTTTAGGGTTTAGGGTTTTGCATAGTGTTTACCAGGGTTTAGGGTTTAGGATTTGGGGTTTAGGGTATTTAGGGTTTAGAGTTTATGGTTTAAGGTTAGTTTATGGTTTATGGTTTTGGGTTTTAGGGTTTAGGGTTTAGGGTTTAAGGTTTAGGGTTTAGGGTTGAGGGTTAGGGTTAGGGTTTAAGGTTGAGGGTTTAGGGTTTTTATTTTTATTTAAACGAAAGGTTAGAATTTTATTACCATAAAAGAAAAGCATACAAAGTCCTTAATAGGGTTAAAGCTCAAAGTTCTACTACTCTCAGAGCTATAAGGAACCTAAAGAGCTAAACTCCCATCTATGTACAATGGAAAACCAAATAGGAAAAGTAACAACCAAAAAAGCAAAAGAGGAAAAGATATAGATTAAGACTATTAAATATAAAAAAAAAGTCAAAAGACTTGTCAACAACGGCTCATGATCCCTTTTGAGAGGCAAGATAGAAAGATCCAATAGCACTTGAGTTGACTGAGTAACGATCATTCCATCTAAAAAGTTCCAACTTATAAAAGAAATATGCAAAACACTACAAAGGCAATAGTCGTATTTAACAAGAATAAGGATAAAGAAATCAATTAGAGAGAGCTGAGAAAGAAAAGGCTCAAGCTTAGTTAAGATCATCTCAAGGGGCAACAATGCATATGAGCATCCAAACTTCGTAAAATGGGTTACATTCATATGCAATGCTACCAACCAAAAAGAAGATATGGGTAACATCAGGGCCATCATAGCCAGCATACCTGATACATGCCAACATTGAAAGCAAGCAGCCTAAAGGATTCTAGAAACTGCATTAGCAAATAAAGAAAAATTCAGCCAACAGCCAAACAACCAACAAAAACCATAGTACACCAGTCACAAATAGCTAGCCACCCAGAAGATACGACAAGGTCAGTGATAGAGCCACCATCAGCAAGGAAGAATTCAGAGGGACATGCTAATTCAAAAGCATAGCAACATCTAATACAATAGCCTAGAAAGAGATTAAAACAAAATAAAAAATAACAACAACCATCATTCAAATAGACATCAAAGCTCCAAGCAATGAAGAGCCACAACTAGCCATCAGTAAACACCAGACCAATCTAGCAGGTAGTGATGAAAAGCCACCAGGTATCAGCCACCAATAAAATCAACCATAACTAGGCCAGGAAGGAAAAAAACCACAAAGCAGATGTCCTCTTGCTAATCAAAAGAGAAAATAGCCAACCAATAAGAATCCCCAACACAAACCAGAAGAAATAACTAAAAAGTATTGAAAAGATAAAATCTAATCAAATCATGAAGAGACCAACAACTGCCACTCAACAACCAACCATAGTAGCAAAGGATCCAATATCGAAAGGGGGGTGACCAGCCAAAACAAAAGGCTAACCCAAAACAGAGTCAAAAATAGGTGGAAAAAATAACAGCAGGCATAGCCACAACCCTCCTAGAGATCATCAAAAAAACCAAAACATAGAAATGGTAGTCACCCAACCAGAAAAATAACGAAGGGTTAAAAAACCAATGAGGACGATGAAACCACCAACAATGAATGAGGAAGGAGAGAAAATAGGCCAGAGGCAAGCAAAGTGCCCTCTAACCCCCATAGATCAAGCAGTCAACATGAAGGAGAAAATAAAAAATCATCAAAAACCAAGGAGCTATAACCAATCCACCAATCAGAGGAAAAGTATTTTACCTAGTTTATTTAATTAATTTGTTTAGGTTTAGGTTTTATTTTTAATTTAGATTTTGGTTTAGGTTTTTATTTTTAGGTTTAGGTTTATTTAGTTTTAGTTTATTTAGGTTTAGGTTTACTTATTTATTTTATTTTAGTTTAGGTTTATTTTAATTTTAGGCTTAGGTTTACATTTTTTTTTAGTTTAATTAGTTTTATTTTTATTTAAGTTTAGGTTTAGGTTTTAGGTTTAGCTTTATTTTGTTTAGTTTATTTAGTTTAGGTTTAAGTTTCTATTTTTTTTATTTATTTAGGTTTAGGTTAAGGTTTTATTTTTAGTTTAGTTTATTTTAGCTTATTTTTGTTTAGGTTTATATAGTTTATGTTTAGGTTTAGGTTTAGGTTTTAGTTTATTTTTTATTTTATGTTTAGGTTTTATTTTTTTGTTTAGGTATTTGTTTAGTTTAAGTTTATTTTTATTTATTTAGTTTATTTTTAGATTTAGGATTTAGGTTTTAGGTTTAGGTTTATTTAGTTTAGTTATTTTTATTTAGGTTTATTTTCTTTAGTTTAGGTTTATTTTTAGGTTTTTAGGATTCGATTTTAGTTTAGGTTTAGGGTTTTAAGTTTATCATTTTATTTTTATTTATTTATTTTAGTTTTACATTTAGGATTAGGTAGGTTTAGGTTTAGGCTTTAGGTTTATCTAGGTTTTGATTTAGGTTCAGGTTTAGGTTTAGTTTTAGGTTGAGGTTTAGGTTTTATTTAGTTTAGGTTAATTTTATGTATTTTTTAGTTTATTTAGTTTAGGTTTAGGTTTAGGTTTAGGTTTAGTTATAGGTTTAGGTTTAGCTTTTAGTTTTATTTATTTAGGTTTAGGTATAGGTTGAGGTTTAGGTTTTTAAGTTTAGGATTAGGATTAGGTTTAGGTTTTTTTATTTTTTAGTTTATTTTAGTTTTTACTTTTGTTTTTTTTTAGGTTTATCTTATTTATTTTAGTATAGGTTTAGGTTTAAGTTTATTTATTTAGGTTTTAGTTTAGAATTTTGTTCATGTTTAGGTTTATGTTCTATTCTAACTTTTTAGGTTTAGGTTTTTAGTTTAGTTTATTTTAGCTTAGATTTTTATTTTATTAAGTTTAGGTTTATTTTATTTACATATCTTAGTTTAGGTTTAGGTTTAGATTTATTTTTTATTTATTTCATTTTAATTTTATATATTTACTTTAAATTTAGGTTTTAGGTTTATATTTAGGTTTAGGTTTAGGTTTAGGTTTAGGTTTATTTAGTGTAGTTTAGGTTTAGGTTTTATTTACGTATAGGTTTTTTAGGTTTAGGTTTTTTTGTTTATAGTTTTTTCAGTTTAGTTTAGGTTTAGGTTTAGGTTTAGGTCTTTAGGTTTAGATTTAGGTTAAGTTTTAGATTTAAGTTTTAGGTTTAGTTTTATTTAGTTTAGTTTAGGTTTTATTTTGTTTATTTATTTGTTTAGTTTTATTTTATTTTATTTTATTTTTAGGTTAGCTTTAGGTTTAGGTTTTTATTTTTATTTTTATTTATTTAGTTTAGGGTTAGGTTTAGGTTTTTGTTTAGTTTTTATGTTTAGGGCTCTATTTTTATTTTAGGTTTATTTAGGTTTATTTTTTAGTTTAGTTTCTTTAGGTTTATTTAGGTTTAGGTTAAGGTTTAGGTATTGATTTTAGTTTATTTAGGTTTAGGTTTTGATTTTAGTTTATTTAATTTTAGGTTTTGGTTTTGGTTTTTTATTTTAGGTTTAGATTTTAGTTTAGGGTTTAGAGTTTAGGGTTTATGATTTAAGATATTGGGTTTAGGGTTTAGGATTATTTTATGATTTAGGGTTTATGGCTTTTTTATGGTTTAGGGTTTAGGGTTTATGTTTTAGGGTTGTAGGTTTAGGGTTTAGGGTTTAGGGTTTAGGATTTACGGTTTAAGGTTTAGGGTTTCGGGTTCAAGGTTTAGGGGTTTTTTTTTTAAAATAATTAAGTAAATCAATAGGTTTAGGTATATTTAGTTTATTTTATATTTTTATTTAGGTTTATTTATTATTTTTATTTAATTTATGTTTTTTATTTTAATTTACTTTTTAGGTTTAGGTTAAGGTTTATGTTTATTTTTTAGTTTAGTTTTATTTTTATTTTATTTTTAAGTTTAGGTTTTAGTTTTTATTTTCAGGTTTAGGTTTAAGTTTTTATTTTAATTTTTTAGGTTTAGGTTTTAGGTTTTTATTTCAGGTTTTACTTTTTAGTTTATGTTTAGGTTTATTTTTAGTATATTTTATTTTATTTATTTTAGGTTAATGTTTAGGTTTAGGTTTAGGTTTTATTTATTTTATTTTCGCTTATTTAGTTATGCTTTAGGCTTATTTTATTTTTATTTTTATTTTAGGTTTAAGTTTTTTTTTTAGTTTAAGGATTACGTTTCATTTTTTATTTATTTTTAGAATTTATTTTTAGGTTTTTATTTAGTTTTTATTTTATTTTATTTTAGGTTTATTATATTTTATTTTACATTTAGGTTTTATTTTATTTTGGTTTTTTATTTTTAGGTTTATTTTATTTTTTAGTTTTGTTTAAGTTTTTATTTATTTTATATTAGTTTAGTTTTTATTTTTTATTTTATTTTATTTTTTATTTAGGTTTAGGTTTATGTTCGATTTTAAATTTAGGTTTTAATTTAGGTTTTTATTATATTTTATTTTTATATTTTATTTATGTTTATGTTTATTTATTTATTTTATTTTTAGGTTCTACTTAGTTTAGGTTTAGGTTTTTAAGTTTTTATTTTAGGGTTTATTTTAGGGTTTAAGGTAGGCTTTAGGGTTTAGGGCTGATTTATGGTTATAGGTTTTAGGATTTATGGTTTAGGGTTTAGGGTTTTAGGGTTTTGGGTTTTGGGTTTAGGGTTAGTTTTACTATTTTGTGTTTAGGGTTTAGGTTTAGGGTTTAGGGTTCAAGGTTTAAGGTTTAGGGTTTTGAGTTTTAGGGTTTAGGTTTAGGTTTAGGTTTAGGATTAGGTTTAAGTTTAGGTTTATTTAGTTTAGATTTATTTATTTAGATTTTATTTATTTCAATTTATTTAGTTTACTTTAGGTTTAGGCTTAAGTTTTTAGGTTTAGGTTTTAGTTTAGGATTAGAGTTTTAGTTTAAAGGTTTATTTTTATTTTATTTAGTTGAGATTTTATTTTTATTTATTCATTTTAGTTTAGGTTTAGGTTTAGGTTTATTTAGGTTTAGGTTTAGGTTTAGGTTTAGGTTTAGTTTTAGGTTTAGGATCAGGTTTAGGTTTTATTTAGGTTTAGGTTTAGGTTTTTTAGGTTTAGGTTTAAGTTTTTAGGTTTAGTTTAGGTTTATTTTTTTATTTAGTTTAGGTTTTTAAGTTTAGTTTAGGTTTATTTTTTTATTTAGTTTAGGTTTATGGTTTTGGTTTAGGTTTTATTTAGTTTGGTTTATTTTATTAATTTTTGAGTTTATTTAGTTTAGGTTTGGTTTGTTATTTAGGTTTTGGTTGGTTTATTTATTTAGTAGTTTATTTTAGTTTAGGTTTAGGTTTACGTTTAGGTTTAGGTTCATGTTTCTTTGGTTTAGGTTTTTGTTTAGGTTTTACTTTTTTAGTTTATTTTAGTTTTTATTTTTATTTTTATTTTTTGGTTTATTTTAGTATAGGTTTAGGTTTAGGTTTATATATTTAGGTTTTAGTTTAGGTGTATGTTTAGATTTAGGTTTAGGTTTTATTTTAGTATTTTAGGCTTAGGTTTTAAATTTAATTTATTTTACTTTAGGTTTTTATTTTATTAGGTTTAGGTTTATTTTATTTTGCTCACTTTAGTTTAGGTTTAGGTTTAGGTTTACTTAGGTTTAGGTTTAGTTTAAAGTTTAGGTTTACTTAGGTTTAGGTTTAGTTTAAAGTTTTAGGTTTAGGTTTAGGTTTAGGTTTATTTTTTTATTTTATTTATTTAGTTTAGGTTTAGGTTTAGGTTTATTTTGTTTAGTTTAGGTTTAGGTTTTATTCAAGTTTAGGTTTTTTGAGTTTAGATTTTTTTAGTTTTTTAGATTAGTTTAGGTTTAAGTTTAGGTTTAGGTTTAGGTTTAGGTTTAAGTTTAGATTTAAGCTTATGTTACGTTTTAGTTTATTTATTTAGTTAGTTTAGGTTTATTTTATTTATTTTATTTATTTTAGTTTCTTTATTTAATTTAGTTTATTTTATTTTAGGTTTAGGTTTTTTTATTTTTTATTTATTTAGTTTAGTTTAGGTTTTGGTTTTCTTTAGTTTTTATATTTAGGTTTAGGTTTAGGTTCTTATTTTTATTTTGGGTTTAGGTTAATTTAGGGTTATTTTTTAGTTTATTTATTTTGGTTTATTTAGATTTAGGTTTAGGTTTTGATTTTAGTTTATTTAGGTTTAGGTTTTTAGTTTATTTAGTTTTAGGTTTTGGTTTAGATTTTTTCTTTTAGGTTTAGGATTTAGTTTATGGTTTACGGTTTAGGGTCACACAGTGCAGTGGTTTAGGGTGGGGGGGGTAGGGTTTTTAGGGTTTAGGGTTTAGGGCTTATGGTTTAGGTTTTAGTGTTTAGGGTTTACGATTTAGTGTTTAGGGTTTTCTTTTAAGATTAAGAAAATTGGTAAGTTTAGGTTTATTTAGTTTAATTTATATTCTTATTTAAGCTTATTTTATATTTTAATTTAGTTTATTTTATTTATTTGTGTTTATTTATTTTAGTTTAGGTTTTTTATTTTAGTTTATTTTTTAGGTTTAGGTTTAGGTTTATGTTTATTTTTTAGTTTAGTTTAATTTTTTTTTATTTTTTTTGTTTAGGTTTATTTTTTATTTTTAGGTTTAGGATTAGGTTTTTATTTTATTTTTTATGTTTAGGTTTTAGGTTTTTATTTTAGGTTTATTTTTAAGTTTTATTTTTCAGTTTAACTTTAGGTTTATTTTTAGTATATTTTATTTTATTTAGTTTAGCTTTATTTTTAGGTTTAGTTTATTTTAGGTTTAGGTTTAGGTTTTATTTTTTTTAGTTTAGTTTATTTTAGTTAAGGTTTAGATTTATTTATTTTTATTTTAGGTTTAAGTTTTTTTTAGTTTATGGATTAGGTTTTATTTTTATGTTTATTATTTAGGTTTAGGTTTTAATTTAGTTTTTATTTTATTTTATTTTTATTTTATTTTATTTTTATTTTACATTTAGGTTTTATTTTATTTAGGTTTTTTATTTTTAGGTTTATTTTATTTTTTAGATTAGTTTAGGTTTTTATTTATTTTATTTTAGTTTAGTTTTTATTTGATTTTATTTTTAGGTTTAGGTTTAGGTTGAGGTTTGTTTAGGTTTAGGTTTAGATTTTAGTTTAAGTTTTTATTTTATTTTGGTTTAGGTTTAATTTATTTATTTTATTTTTAGGTTTTATTTAGTTTAGGTTTAGGTTTTTAGGGTTTAGGGTTTAGATTTTAGGGTTTAGGGTTTGTGGGTTTAGGTTTTTATATCTGTGTTTTAGTTTAGGGTATAGGGTTTTTAGTTTTCTTTTTAACAGAGAACAAATTCAAATTCAACATTTCTTGTTTTCGATTTCATCAACCAAGTAACAAACCAGGGAAGCGAGGTAATCGAATAACCTCCTTGGGGCTAAATAAGGCCTGGTGTTCTCGGGATGTCCAGACTATATACCCTTTAGCATTCAATCTTATATAAATCAACACATGAATAGAGGAAAGAGAACTCAACATTCATACACTTAAGCTATAAGCACATGCATTTCTTATGTATTTATAACTAGCATCATAACACATTATTAATCATTTATAAGCTTTTGAAAAATACATTTGGATTTAATAGTGATTATAGCCACACATATATTAAATTAAATCAACACATGCAAGCTTACATAAAAAAAAATCCATTTTATTTTACTTGATTTTGAAAAGATGGATGCATGAATTCAAATGACATACCAAATTTAACATGATTGGAAAGAGGACAATCAAATATAAGCATGTGATTCAATCAACCAAACTAGTTCTTAAGGATAATCAAATCAAATAAGATTATTTAAAGCAAACTAAATCTTCTTTATTAATTAAGTTTTGGATTTAATTTGATTTAAAGAGGAGAATAGAAATCACTTATTATTTTAAACCCATTCCCACATTAGTGATTTGATTTAATTTAAGGAAATGTAATTAAGTTGATTTTATGGGTTAATTAAGTTGAAGCCTTAATTAGATGAATTAATTACCCTTACCTATGTCACCTTAAAGTAATTAACTAAATAATTATGAGCCAACATGATATGCATGGAAAATAAACTTGCAATGATCCTAGGAAATAAAAGGGGCCTAATGCAATTGGCTCATGATTAATAGTTAATTTGATTAAGGGACTTAATTAATTACTCTTATAGTTTTCCCATATATATGGACTAACCATAATTTCATTAAACTCTTTTAGGTTATTAAACACCTAAAGATCTACCCCATGATTTAATTAATTGAGGTCTTATGTGATTCTAATTTTAGTCTGATTAAGTGATTTAATTAATTAGTTAAATCTTAATAAATTTCATTTTAAAAAAGGGTGAAGTAAACTTAGTGAAAGGGGTCCCAACCCTATTCCTTAGTTCACTTACTATTGAACAATGATTAATAAACTTAATTAACCAATTTATTAATATTCATGGGATTAATTAATCATTAATTAACTTAAAAGCATAGTTAAGGTTTAATTAGTCAATTTTCCTAGTTAAGTGAGCAATAAATCCCAAGAAAATCATGGGAGGTAGAGGTCATCCCATTAAATTAACCCATAAAATTTAGGATTAACTTCTCAAGTAATTAAGGAGTAATTAAGCTAATTAATTTTGTAATTAAACTTTAATTATTTTTTAAAATTAGTTAAGATCATTTTCAAATAATTCTCCTATGAAATACCTTTAAAATGAGTATTTATTTGCTTTTATTATTTTTTATGATTTCTTCTGATTTTTAGAAGTTACGATAATTAAAAATGATTAATTAAGCCTAATTAAAGCCTAATCCTGTTGGTGGCATGAGGCGCACTGATGCAGTGCGCTTTCCACGTGGTGTCGCAGGATTGGCTACTTAAAACTCATCCGACTCAGCTCCTATGTGGTAGCGGCGGACACACTTTCTCGTCCGCCAGACGAGCTTTCTCATCCATTGTTTGATCTAAGATCGGATGGCTACGATTAATCCCACAGCTTAATAGGATTAAATCATATCGATCTAGAAGATCTAATCACAATCGTCCATTATGATCATGCAGAACGGACGGTGCGTGATCTAATGTCACACGAGTGAGGGAGAATGGAGTCTGTCCACCATTGCTCACTTGATTCGAGCTTACCTGAGCTCGGATCAACTCCAAAAGGATCACACACCTTCATGCAAGTTTTCTTCAAAAAGCTCCAATCCATTTTTGCCTAAGGATTAGTTTTGGAAGAATTGTTCATCGGAGCTCAAAACTGGTGGCTCAAATTATTAAGGATGCTTCATCTAGTGGAGATGAAGCCCTGTTGAGTAATAATTGGATTAATTCCTTGATGTTCATTCGGAAGGCCACGAACCAATGATTTGGAGCTTGGCTTTGATCGAAGTCCCACCTCCGATGCTCGGGAAGCTTGGGAGATGATTCGTTCTTGCTCGATGAGGCCTAAAGAAGGTGTGTGCAAAGTTAATTTGAGTTTAATGGAGAAATATGAAAGTTTATCATACATGGGAGTGTCTTATTTCGGGATGGATGGGAATGGCATTTTTTTATTCAAGGAATGAGCTTGGGAACTTAAGTAATGGCTCTAGCGGCTCATCTTGGGTAGCTAGGGCTCTGAGGAATGATTTTTGTGTGTGTTTGAGTGGAAATGAGAGGGTGTATACCCCCCTTCATTGTAATTGAATTCTAGGATCAGGTTTGGCTTCTAGTGGCTGTCCGGCAATCTGAGGGAGTCGTGGGTGGCAGGAAGGAGGTGAGTTTGCTCAGCTTGGTTGGTTGAAGGTGTGGAGGTGGCTACCAAGGAGGAATCATGAGTGTCCTATGGGTTTCAAATGCTCCAATGGGGAGGCTGAGGTGATTTCACCTTCCATGGGTCATGGCCCACGCAATCCCCTTGGGTCAGGTTGGGCAGTGTCCTAGGTGCTAGGTGGACCATTAGGAGAGTACTAAGTGGCCAAGGAATGGAAATGACCACTTACATGGGTGATTTGTCTCATGTGATTCCCTTGACCTAAGGATAGAATGATTATTTGTCATTAGATTTGATTTGGGCAGATTTAAAATGAGCCAAAGTGGGTTAGCCCAAATTTTAAGTCAATTTAAGTCGATTTGGTTAGTTTGGCTCAATTTGACTCATTTAGGTCAAATTGGGTTAGGTTGGGTCAAGTTGACAAATTATTCAAATTGGGTTAAACTGACGGCTGGGTCAAGTTCATATGATAATTTGGGAAGTTTTGGTTCAATTGTTTTGGTTTAGTTTGGCTTAGATTTTAGTTTTTCTCATTCAAATTCATTTGAGTCAAATGGGTTAAGTTGACCAATTTGACCAAATTGGCCAAATTGGCTTGGGTTGGGTGTTGTTTGGGGTTTAGTTGACCAATTGAAGATGATTGTAGGCTTTGTTTTCAAATAATTTGGATTTGGATTTAATTTAGACCAACTTGAACCTTTAGGTCAGTTTGGGCTAAGTAGGCCAATAGGGTTCAATTTGGACAAATCATGGCTTTGGTCAAGTTCAACAATCAATTTGAAAAAACTTGAGCCATTGGTTACAATCAATTTGGTTTATATTTTGACTTGATCCAATTTGGTCTTTTATGTCAATTTGGGTAAACTTGGGTCAATAGGGCCAATTGTGTTTGGTTTGACTCAATTGAAGGTCTCATATTCAAATATTGATTTTGATTTGGTATGAATCATTGATTTCAAGTCATTTGTCTTAGATTGCAATTTGGCTAGTTTGGGTTCATATGGGTTAAAGGGTTGACTTGGTCAAATAACCAAGTTGACTTGGTTTGACCCAATTTGGGACAATTGATCAACCTAGGGTGATCAACAATCATGATGAAAGGTTTTGATGGGCTTGGTTCAATCCAATTTGGGTAGGATTAGAACTTGGCTCAAATAGGTCAAATTGGCCACTATGGGTCAAGTGGATGAATTAGGTTTAGTTGGCTTGATTTTGGGTTGAGTTTTATTTAGTTAAGTTTATATATGGATTTGCGATTGATATATAAATTCAATTGCAATTGGCTTTGGTTCAAATGGGTTTTGGTTCATTTAAACACTTCAAGTCAAAAGGATTAAGTTGGGTTTAACTTGGGTTGATTTTGGTTTGGCTTGATGATTACAGATTTCATTTATATTTGTGAATATGATTGAAGGTATGATTGATTCATGAGAAAATCAATTGAATTTGGGTTTTGGAATGAAGGAATTTGGCTAAGTCTATGGAGTTGGGTCAGGTGGCTTAGGTTTGGATTTTTCTTTTGTTTGATTTAATTTTGTTGATTTAAATGTATATTTCATTTAAATTTGTGAAGATGATTGAAAATGTGATTTATTTGTGAGAAAATCAATTGAGTTTGACTTGATTTGGATTAAGATTTGGCTAAGTCCATGGGAAAGGTCAAATGGTGTAGGAAGGGTTTTGATTTAATTTGATTTAGTTTGATTTAGTTTTGATCATTTGAATGTAGATTTTATTTATATTTAGGAAGATGATTGAAGATATAAATTGATTATGGGAAAATCAGTTGATTTTGGATTGATTTGGATTATGATTTGGCTAAGTCCATGGGATAGGCTTTAGGAAGGGTTTCAAGTTTGGATTTGTTCATGGCTTCAATCATTTGGTTTTGGAATTTGGATTTGGATTTGGATTTGAATTTGATGTTTGAATTGAATTAGAGGTTTGGTTTGAGAAGGTGAACATGGATTGGATTTTGGTAGGGTGGTGGATTATCCTAATTCCTAAAGCATAACTAATCTTATGGTTAACCCTTCTAAGTCTTTAGGCTTAGGTTAAGTGTTTGCCTAATTGTTAGAAGTATCTTATGACTATGGAAGTATTAGTGTCAAGAAGACTCCTAAGTCTAAGATGAGAAGATTGAATTCACACTCCAAAAGTGAGGTCAATAGGCCTTAGGCTCCATAGTGTTGCCCTTGGAGATAGATGATTGGAAAATAGAAGCCAAGTTTCATATTGTAGACTCTGATACATCTTTCAACAGTTTGCTTGGGAGACCATGGATACATGAGAACAACATAGTTCCATCATCTCTACATTAGTGTATGAAGTTCGTGAGAGGTGGGATCATATACTATGTCAAAGGAGATCTCAAGCGATTTATAGTTCATGAGGTCGACATATATGAGAATGCAACTTACTACCTCCCTCAAAATTAACAAGTCTATTTACACAAACTTGGCAAAAGTTTAAAAATAAAAGAAAAAGAAAAAGAAAAGAGAAAATAAAAGAGAAAAGGAAAAAAGAAATGAAAAGAGAAAATGGAAAAGAATATAAAAGGGAGAGGAAATAGACTTGGAGGAGGAAGTGGAGCTTAACATTAGATTCTAGCCATAGTTCATTACTCTATTCGAACATATGGGTAGGACGACCTAACTTCCACAAGGTAGAGGAAGAGGCCAGCTTAGAGGTACTCTCAGGGGTGGAAAACCTCCTTATTCACCACCTAATAGAAGATATATCCCAACTACGAAGAGTACAGCTGTTATCCATATAGACTTAGAATCTAGTTTATAGGATGAGTCTTATATTACACTAGCCAGCTCTTCTCAGGAATAGATTCCCTTGGAGGTGACACTTGAGTCAGATAGTAATGAAGACCGGGCTCTGAAGCAAAGCATTGGAGTATCCAAGTGTATATGTGAAACAGTTAGGCGTCAATTGGGAACCTTAGCTCTAACCCCACTTTCCTCTCAAAAAGTTGAGGGTTTGGTAGTTAAGGAAGCCCCTAAGTCATCCACAGGTGTGAAGACTTAGAGCACAAGTTAGACTACTTCAAAATAATATGGAAGAACAAATGCAAAATCTCTTAATCAAGACCGAGACTAGGATTTCATACAGTGGGTCCAGTCGATGATGACGATTGCTACTTAGTCATCACCAATCATTTGGAATCTAATAGGTTCTTTTAAAATCATATTAACTCATATAAAGAGTTGTACTTAGAAACTTCAGATGATCCAGATGATTTTGAAGTCAAAGATGCACCGCCAGAGTTTGAAGAAGAGATTAAGTTAATCATCAATGAGCTCAAGGAAATTAACTTAGGAGGTGAAGAAGATCCACACCCGACATACATCGGTTCTTTGTTGAATGAAATTGAAACCAATGACTTAGTTAGGCTATTGATTGAGTTTAAGGACTGCTTTGCATGAAGTTATGAACAGATGCTTGGATTGGCTCCTAACGTAGCGGTCCATAAACTAGCAATAGAGCCTACTGCTAACCCAATCAAACAAGCTCCAAGATTTATGTGAGTAGGCATAGAATAATTTGTCATTTATGAAGTTAAGAAATTGATCGATGTTGGCTTCATTCGAAAAGAAAAATATCTTACTTGGTTAGTCAGTCTCATCCTAGTTAAGAAAAAAATGGCAAAATTTACATATGCGTCAATTTTAGGGATTTAAATAAGGCATGTCCAAAAGATGAATTTCCACTACTAATCCGAGAGCTAATGGTGAATATTGGCTCATATCATGCAGTCTTCTCTTTCATGGATGGCTCATCTAGATATAACCAAATAAAGATGATATCTAAAGATGAAAGAAACATTACTTTTAGAACCCCGATCTTAATCTATTACTATAAGGTCAGAAACATTAGGGTTTTGGGTTTTCATGGTTTAGGGTTTGGAATTTTGGGTTAGTCTAGCGTTTAGGGTTTAGGGTTTTAGGGTTTAAGGTTTAAGATTTAAGATTAGGTTAAGTTTAAGGCTTAGGGTTTAGTGTTTAGGGTTTAGTGTTTGATTAGGGTTTTGGGTTTTTCAGGGTTTAGGGTTTAGGGTTGTAGGTTTAGTGTTATAGGTTTAGGGTTTAGGGTTTAGGTTTTAGGGTTTAGTGTTTAGGATTTAGGATTTAGGGTTTAGGGTTTAGGGTTTTTTCTAAATTAAGTAAAATGGTAGGTTTAGGTTTATTTAGTTTATTTTATTTATTTTAGTTTATTTTATTTTTTATTTTTATTTAGGTTTATTCTTATTTCTATTTAGTTTAGTTTATTTATTTTAGGTTAATTTATTTTAGCTTAGGTTTTTTATTTTAGTTTATTTTCTAGGTTTAGGTTTATGTTTCTTTTTTAGTTTAGTTTTATCTTATTTTATTTTTAGGTTTAGGTTTTATCTATTATTTTTAAGTTTAGGTTTAGGTTTTTATTTTATTTTCTTAGGTTTAGGCTTTAGGTTTCTATTTCAAGTATTTTTAAGGTTTTTTTTTACCTTAGGTTTAGGTTTATTTTTAGTTTATTTTATTTTATTTTATTTAGTTTAGGTTTTTGGTTTAGTTTATTTTAGGTTTAGGTTTATGTTTTATTTATTAGTTTATTTTATTTTAGGTTTAGGTTTATTTTATTTATAATTTAGGTTTAGTTTTTATTTTATTTAGGTTTTTTATTTTTTAGTTTAGTTTAGGTTTTTATTCATTTTATTTTACTTTAGTTTTTATTTTTTATTTTATTTTCTTTCTAGGTTTAGGTTTAGGTTTTAGTTTATGTTTTATTTTATTTTTATTTTTTATTTTTTTAGGTTTATATTTTTATTTATTTATTTTATTTGTAGATTTTATTTAGTTTAGGTTTAGGTTTTTAGGTTTTTAGGGTTTAGGGTTTAGGGTTTAGGATTTAGGGATGTAATTTTTAAGGTTTAGGGTTTAGGGTTTAGGGTTTTAGGGATTAGGGTTTAGGGTTTAGGGTTTGGGGTTTAGGGTTTTAGGTTTAGGGTTTAGGGTTTTGGGTTAAGGGTCCAGGTTTTTTTTTTATTTTTTTATTTTTGTTAAATAAAGTAAACTCGTAGGTTTAGGTGAATTTAGTTTATTTTTTTGTTTTGCTTTATTTTATTCTCTATTTTAATTTAAGTTTATTTTTATTTCTATTTAGTTTAGTTTACTTATTTTAGGTTTAATTATTGTAGTTTACGTTTATTTTAGTTTATTTTTTAGGTTTAGTTTCAGGTTTAGATTTATTTTTTAGTTTAGTTGTATTTTTATTTTATTTTTTAGGTCTAAGTTTTATTTTTAATTTTTAATTTTAGGTTTATGTTTTTATTTTATTTTTTTAGGTTTAGGTTTTAGGTTTTAATTTTAAGTTTATTTTAAGGTTTTATTTTTTTTACTTTAGGTTTAGGTTTATTTTTAGTTTATTTTATTTTATTTAGTTTAGGTTTATGTTTAGGTTTAAGTTTTATTTATTTTAGTTTAGTTTATTTTAGTTTATGTTTAGGTTTATATAAGTTCTTTTTTTTTTGTGAAGGTTTTCTTTTAGTTTAGGGTTTATGTTTTCTTTTTTTTAATTTTAGGTTTATTTTTCAGGTTTACGCTTTTTATTTAGTTTTTATTTTACTTAATTTTAGGTTTATTTTATTTTTATTTTATGTTTAGTTTTGATTTTATTTAGGTTTTTTTTTAGTTTAGTTTGGGTTTTTATTTATTTATTTTAGTTTAATTTTTATTTATTATTTATTTTGCTTTTAGGTTTAGGTTTAGGTTTAGGTTTATATTTATATTCAGGCTTTTATTTAAGTTTTTATTTTATGTTATTATTTTATTTTATTTAGGTTTAGGTTTTTTATTTATTTTATGTTTGTGTTTTATTTAATTTAGCTTTAGGTTTTTAGGTTTTTAGGGTTTAGGGTTTAGGGTTTAGGGTTTAGGGTTTGGGGTTCAAGGTTTAGGGTTTAGGGTTGTAGGTTTTATGATTTAGGGTTTAGGGTTTAGGGTTTAGGGTTTAGGGTTTTAGGGTTATGGGGCTTTTTATTTTTATTTTTATTTTTTATTTTTATTTTTTTTTAGGTTTAGGTTTAGGTATTAGTTTAAGTTTTTATTTTATTATATTTTTATTTTATTTTAGTTTAGGTTTTCATATTTATTTTATTCTTAGGTTTTAGTTAGTTTAGGTTTAGGTTTTTAGCTTTTTAGGGTTTAGGGTTTAGGGTTTATGGTTTAGTTTGTCTAGATGACTCCTAGGTCTAAGAAGAAGAGGTTGAGAACTCACTCTAAAAGCCAGGTTAACAAATAGACCCCCAATAGGTGTGGGTTAACTAACAAGGCACACCACACATACTAGAGTTGACTGAAATGATCAACAAAATCCAAAGGATTGCAACTACCAACGAAAATGATCTATGCTTACATCCGAAAGGTAGATAGAATCACGCTCTTAGTACAATGCAACTCAACTTATGCCAAGGGCATAAGAGAGCAAAAAAGATTTGGTTGGAATTTCATGTTAAGGACATGAAGGAAGATCCGCTAAGGGATCACACATGCATTGGGCATGACATGTGAGAATTTTATGCCGAGGGCATAAAAGGAGAAATCTGCTGAGGATTGAGTATATAAACCTTCCACTAGGGAGGCAAGTTTAAGCTATTCGCTGAAGATATAGATTTGAGTTTGATTGTGAATCTGATTAGTTTTGGTGTATCGACAGAGGATAAGAATCTATAACCCACTGGGGATCAAGATCGAATTAATTTTAATTTATTTTAATTTAATTGATGTGGAGGCATATCAGCTTGGGTTATGGGTTTTAATCCGGTGGGATTAGGAATGTGAACCTTCCACTAGGAAAGCAGGTTTGAGTTATCCACAGGGGATAAGAGTTTGATTGGATTTCTTATGGCTCCACTGAGGAGAATGATTTTGAATTGAGGGTACATCTGCTGGAGGCATAAGCCTGGTTAAATTTGATAGATTTAGATTTTGATTTAGGCTCCACTAAAGAGACTAATTTGATTTGTGCTTTGTTGGGTAAAGTTTGATTTATTTGATATGTTTAATTTTACTCCACTAAGAAGGTTGGTTTTGAATTTGGTTTTTTATGGACCCTATCCGTGTTCAATGGACCCACTAAGAACGAGCCACGGAGGCCTTGACCTGTCTTAGATTTACAAATCCAAAGGGGTAGTCCACCTATCATAGGGTAGACCTATCTGACCTATAGGTTCCCTTTCAGTGTGCAATGGCTGTAATAGGAAGAAAGCGTAGTAGACTTACATCATCAAAAGTAGGGATCTGTCATTGGGGTGATCTATCAATGGCACAACAAATCAAACCCGACCTAAGGTGATTACTGAGTGAGTACCACTGGTGTTCTTACCTCAACTCAAGAGTAGTCTTGATGATTAATTTAATTTATATTGATTTGATTTGATTTGATTTGATTTGAATTAATTTAATTTATTGTGTTATGTTGTGGACCCTGTTGGTGTGCGATGGACCCACTGAGTATGGGCTATGTCAACCTTGGCTTATCTTAGATTTACAAGTCCAAAAGGGTAGTCTACCAGCCACAGGGTAGGATTATCCGACCTAAGGGTTGCCTTTCGGAGTGCAATGACTATGCTAAAGAAGGAAGTGTAGTAGACTTACATCTTCCAAAGCAGGGAACAACTGCTGGGGTGACCAGTTGATGGTGTAATAAATCAAACTCGACTTAAGGAGATTACTAAGTGAATGCTGCTGGAGACTTATATCAGCTCAAGAGTAGTCAAGACTAATTTCATTTGATGGATCCCATCGGTATGCAATAGACCACAGTGAGAATGGGTCATGTCGGCCTTGGCCTATCTTAGATTTACCTATCCAAAGGGGTAGTCTACCGACTGAAGGGTAAGGCTATCTGACCTAAGCAGTGCCTTTTGGTGTGCAATGGTTGTACCATGAATAAATCATTATAGACTTACATCTTCATAAGCAAGGACTATCCGCTAGGGTGACCCATTGATATACAACAGATCGAACCTGACCTAGGGCTACCTGCTGGTGTGCAATGGTCGTGCTGGAAAGAATGTGTTGCAAACTTACATCTTTCAAAGTGACAATAACCTCCAGGGTAACCTGTTGGGGGAAAAATAGATTGAACCCGACCTGAGGATGACTACTACGAGAGTGTCACGGGGGACTTATCTCAACTCCAGAGTAGTCAGGCAATTCCTATAGGGAGTTTTGTTGACACTACCCTAAAGATAGGATGCCTTTTTCAAAAAAGTGCCACTGGGGGAATTAATTCCTAATCTAGAAGTGAATATATATTTTATTTATTTGTTATCGTGGAACCTGTTGGTGTATGAGGGACCACACTGAGAAGGGGCTACGCGCCTTTACCTATCTCAGATTTACTAGACTAAGAAAGAATCTGTGCATCTGCTAAATAGATTCTCCAACCACAAGGGTGATTATTAGGAAAGGGAGACTGTCCAATTCAAAAGTAACCTGGGTAGTGTCTAAATGGGGTTGCAAAGGATGTGAGCCAAGTAGAGTGCTCATAGGGAAAGTTCCACTAGGGTTGTTATCCTGATCCCTGAAGAAAATAATGGCTATAGGTATTCAGTGGCCAACTCAAGGAGAAAGCGTAGAAATCTTACATTTGCCAAGAGTGGTGTATCCACCGGGTGGGTCGCTATCAGCATAGAGAACACCAACCAACTTAAGGTGTCCATCAATGTGCGACAATCAGGCTAGAAAGAAGGCATGCAGACTTACATCTCCCTAAAGCAGAATTGATTGACAGGATAGTCTATCATTGGCTCAACAGGTGCTATATGACCTTGGGCTGCACGTTGGTGTGCAAGGATGATACTTAAGAAGAAAGTATAGCACACTTACATCTTCTAAAGTAAGGACCAACTGCTGGGGAGACCCGTTGATGGCGTAACAGATCAAACCCAACCTAAGGGCGACTACTAAGTAGGGAGTCACAAAGAAGGACCGACCTGCACTGAAGTGGTCCGAGGAAAGGAGTCGAGGGACTTACCCTAATACTCTACTCGACCAAGTTAGTTCATGATGGCTAGTTTAAGAAGAAGGCATAGTAGACTTACATCCTATTAAATGAATCCAACATGAGAGTAGCTTACGAACCATGCAGTAAGGTCTACCATGCTAACAAGGTGCTCGTCAGTGTGCAATGGTCAAATCAAGAAAGAAATGGTAGCAAACTTACATCTTCCTGAATAAGGGATCACTGGGTGACGCACTAATAGGGTAACATGTCAGCCCGACTTAGAGCAGCAAATGATTGAGTGTCGTAAAGGGCATTATCCCACATCAAAGTAGCCCGAGATAAAAGATGTGTATGTGTGTTTATGTTGTGAAAGAATGAATAGGATGTTGGTTGGGTCCTCTTACACCTATCCTAAAACATGCCGAAGAATGGATGAAATGGTGCCAGAGAGGCAATGTGACTCCACCAAGAAAGAATGCCGCTCAAGTTCTCTTACACCTAACTTAGTTTTGCTAGTCTAAATAGGATGCCTCTTGGGTCTCTTACACTTATCCTAATACCACTAGAGAATTGTGTGTAATTTACATTTATTTTGATGAAGGATAGGATGCTGCTTGGGTTCTCTTACACCTATCATAAATGCATCGTGGTAGATTCATAGAGGAAAATGCATTCAGTTTGAAGAGATTGAACTTGAAATGGAATTTTTCTTGATCATAATTACTTTTGAACATAATTTTGTGGGTAATATTTCTCTAAGTAGAGCCCATTGATCGGAAACATCAGGCGCTCTCTTTTATGGTTGATGAGTTGATAAGATCCTTCTTGGTAGGCCTTCTCTATGGAAAAAGGGCTTTCCCAAGTGGGTTAAAACTTTCCTCCCATCTTGCGGCAGGTAATAATTGGTCTCCTTAGAATTAAAACAAGCTCTCCTACTTGAAAAGCTATAAGGTGGACCAACTTATTGTGATCTTGAATTATTTTGGCTTTGTACAACTCGAGGTTCTAGCATGCTTGTAAGCATCACTCCTCAAAACTTTTGAGCTCTTCTAACTGCAACTTGGTGTTCTGTTCTGTCGAGATCTTGCTACCCATAGCTATCCTTAGTGATGGGAGTTGGGCTTCTAATGGTAAAATGACTTCAGACCAATACACTAAGGAGAAAAGAGTAGATTGAGTTGGAGTTCTATAGGTGGTGCGATAATCCCATAAAGCTTCAACTAACTGCTCATGCCATTATCGCATGTTGTCATCGAGTGTCTTCTTGAGTATCCGAATGAGAGTTTTATTGAAAGCTTCTACTAGACCATTCACTCGTGGATAATAGATGGTAGAGTATCTCCAATCTATATTGTATCTCTGAGAGAAGTTGTTGCTCTTGGTGCTTTTGAATGCATTATCATTATCAGATATAATTTATTGAGGCACCCCGAACCTATATACGATATGGTTCCTAAAAAACTCGAGCACATACTGGGCTTTGACCCCCCTTAGAGGAATCACCTTTGCCCAGTTAGAAAATTAATTAGTAGCAGTAAGGATGAATTGATGAATTTTGGAAGAAAGAGGATCTATCAGACCCACAATGTCAATACCCTAACACTTGAATGGCCAAGAGGCCAATGTTGGATGTAGAATGTTGGGTGCTTAGTGTAGGACCACTCCATGCTCCTAACATTGGTGACAACACTTAACTACATCCATGCAGTCAGTAATCATCATAGTCCAATAGTACCCCAGTGTCTTGATCTTAGTCTTCATCTTCAGACTAGATTGGTGAGCTCCGTATAATCCTGAGTGTACCTCGATCACAAATTTATGGGCTTCGTGCTCGTCTAAATAATGTAACCACATATGATCAAAGGACCACCGGTATAAAGCTCCATTGGTGAGAGCATAGAAAAGAGCTCTTTGCTTCATCTGATGGGCTTGTGACTTCTCTTGAGGTAGTTTGCCTTTAGTTAGATAGTCTATGAATTATTGCCTCCAATCTAGCTCCTCATCCTTTTTGGCAATGACAACCTCCCCTTCAAGAGAGAATATCTCGATGAATTTAGAATCAATAAAGATAATACTAATTTATTTCAAATCTTTATTGATATAGACTCATCTTCTGGATATGCCAACTCTTTGGCAACCTTTGCTAGTGCAACCACTACTGCATTCTCTCCTCAAGGGATATGGTAACCTATGAGATTTGGACTAACAGCTCCATGGTGTACCTATAATAATGATGGAGCTTAGGCTTAAGAACCTTGTAGGACCCAATGATTTGGTTGATGACCAGCTAAGAATCTCCAAAGATGTTGATGTTTTGGATGCATAGCGTGATTACTAACTCCAGACTGGCAATCAAAGCCTCATACTCGGCTTCGTTATTGGTGCAAGGATGGGATAAATGGTATGAGAATCTCATCACATC
Organism: Cymbidium sinense; assembly: GCA_021442155.1. Lineage (NCBI taxonomy): Eukaryota > Viridiplantae > Streptophyta > Magnoliopsida > Asparagales > Orchidaceae > Cymbidium > Cymbidium sinense. The sequence continues at coordinate 194,336,406 of CM038214.1, forward strand.
ACAGTTTGGAGTTAGAAGGACTATTCTTATCCCTGACTTTCTGGAAGAGTAGATTATGGTTCTTCTCCTTTTTAAGAGGAACCCGTACCATCAAAATATAATTCCCATTGGTGATTGTTAGTGTCCCCCAAGTTCATGATTTGTTCATTGGGGAGATCGTCATTAAGTGAAGAGTCAGCTAAAAGTGGGTGTGCCATTAAGAAGTTCACCAATGCTTATTCTTTCACTGTACAGAGGGGTATGAAAGTAATGTCAAACTGCAAGAGAATCATAAACCATCATGCCAACCATCCGTGTAATGCTATATCATGAGATACTATAGTGGATTGACTCTGGAGATCAAGTTGACTTTATGAGGAAGCATATAATGCCATAGGTTTTGGGATGCAAAGATTAAAGCTTGCCAAAGTTTCTTAATGGGTGGATAATTAACTTCAGTAGGGATTAGATGATGGTTGAGATAATAGAGAGCGTTCTCTTTCCCATCATCATTGGCTTGGGCCAACAGAGCACTAATGGAGTCGTCTAATGCAGTAGTGTAGAGGATGAGTGGCTTGTTAAGGATAGAGTCAACTAGAACTAGCAGCGTCTTCAGGTAGTGCTTGATGTCTTTGAAGGCATGCTGGAAATTGCCATCCTAGTTGAACTTGACATCCTTTTTGACAAGTGTTGAAAATGACTGATACCTTTTTGATAGGTTGGATATGAAGCATCATAAATATGCCAACTATCCTTGAAATGATCTGAGTTGAGTTAGACTTTTAGGAGGTGGCATTTCTAGTATCACTTTGATATTCTCTATATTGATCTCGATTCACTGGTTTCGGACAACAAACCCAAGGAACTTCCCTGAAGCTACTCTAAATGCACACTTCAGGGGGTTCATTTTGAGGTTAAATTTTCTTGACCATTCAAAAACTACTCTCAAGTCAAAATGGTGGACATCCTTTTCTTTACTTTTGACTATGAGATCATTGACATAACACTCGACTTGATGATGAATGAGTTCACTGAAGATTCGAGTCATAGCTCGCTGGTATGTAGCATAAGCATTTTTAAGGCCGAAAGTCATGATTTTATAGCAATAAATTTTGACCGGGCTTCAAAAAGTATTATTTTTCTCATCTTTATAGGCCATCTTAATTTCGTTGTAGCTAGATGAGCCATCCATGAAAGAGAAGACTACATGAGTGAGGTAATGTCCACCATTAACTCTAGGATTGGTATTGAAAATTCATCTTTTGGACATGCCTTATTTAAGTCCTTAAAGTTGACCCATATGCAAATTTGGCCCTTCTTCTTTTTAACTAGGATGACACTGGCCAACCAGGTAGGGCATTTTTATTTTTTGATGACACCATAATCGATCAATTTCTTGACTTTAGAAATGACCTGTTGTTCGATTTCTAATTGCATGCATCTAGGAGATTGCTTGATAAGGTTAGCGCCAGGCTCTATCGCTAGTTTGTGGACTGCTATGTCAGGAGATAAACTGGGCAACTCTTCATAACTCCATGTAAAGTAGCCCTTAAACTCAGTCAATAGCCTAACTAAGTCATTGGTTTCAATTTGGTTCAATAAGGAACTGATGTATGTTGGGCATAGATCTTCTTTAGTCCCTAAGTTGGTTTATTTGAGTTCATCAATGGTTGATTTGATTTCTTCTTCAAACTCTGGTGGTCTATCCTTGACTTGGAAATCATCTGGGTCATCTGATGTTTTTAAGCACTCCTCTTTGTAAGAGTTAGTGTGATTTAAAAAGAACCTATCATATTCTAAATGATTGGTGATGATTATGTAATAATTTTCATCATTGACTAGACCCACTGTACTGAATTCTAGTCCTGGTCTAGATTGATAATGTCTGCATTTGTGATCCCATAACCTCTTGATGTAATCTAACCTATGTTTAGACCAAGTATGTGGGACTAATCCCTTCTTTGCTAGATTAAGAACATAAGGCGAGTAACAATCAAAAGGCAATTATATAAAATCTTTATATGAACCATCCTTAAGTTCTACATCAACTTATTGACTTGAGGATGATGCTCCAAGAAAGAATTTCTACGATCACATTTGTGGATGACTTAGGAGCTTTCTTAACTACCAAACCCTTAACTTTTTGTAAGAAAAGTGAGGTTAGAGCTAAGGTTCCCAACTGATGCATGACATTTTCACATATAGACTTGGATACACTCATGCTTTGCTTTGGAACCCGATCTTCATGACTGTCCAGCTCAAGTGTTACCTCGAAATAAATCTGCAACTAAGAAGAGCTAGCTGCTATGTTAACCATATAAAACTCATCCTCTAAACTAGATTCTAAGTTTATCTGGATAGAAAGTGTACTCCTGGTAGCTAGGACATATCTCTTTTGGGTGGCCAATAAGGAGGTCTTCCATCCCTAGGGCTGCCACTGGATCTACCTCTTCCTCTACCTGGTGGAGGTCGGGTCATCCTACCAATATGTTCGAATGAAGTAACAAACAATGGATGGAATTTAATCTCAGGCTCTAGTTCCTCCTCCAAGTCTATTTCTCACTCCCTTTTATTTTTAATCTTATTTTCTTTTTCTTTTATTTTTGAGGTTTGGCCAAGTTTGCAAGAATAAACTTGTTGATTTTGAGGGAGGTAGTAGGCCACATCCTCATATATGCCGACCTCATGAACTGTAAATGGCTTGAGATCTCCTTTGACATAGTACTCAATCCCACCTCTCATGAACTTGATGCACTGGTGCAAAGAGGATGGGACCATGTTTTTCTAATGTATCCATGGTCTCCCTAGCAAAGCATTGAAAGATGTATCTGAATCTATAATGTGAAACTTGGCTTCAGTCTTCCACTCGTCAATCTCCATTGGCAACACTATGGAGCCTAAAGCCATCTTGCCTTGCTCATTGAATCCTTTCAACATCATCCTCTATGAATTGAGTTTAGAGATGTCAATCCTCAAGCAAGTCTTTAGACTCATAATGTTGAATCGCACTGGTCACCAACACTGATATGAATCTACCCATGTCCACATTGATGTAGAGGGGACGATTGTGTCTGATCGCCCCAAAAAGCAAGTCTTCATCGCTAAAAGTGACTCCTGGGATGTCCTCTAAATAGTAAGTATTCTCTACAGTAGCAATCAGCTGAGCTAAGCATATCCCTGGATCAAGAAAAGCCTTAATTAGAGATTCCATCATCTCTTTAGATAAGATAATGGCATCATATATGCTTAACTTTACTGTCAACTTTTTAAGGTGATCTAGAATGTTGTAATCAACTCTGGTTGGTCATCCACAAGAATATCTATAAGTGGAGCATCCTATGGAGGGGCTATCTGCTCACTATAACCAATGACTTACTTACCATTATCATGAGGCTACCCTAGGATTAGAACTTTACCACTATGTAGGTTGACTTCAGAGACTTCATGTGCTAGGTTGGTGAAAAGTTCTACCCGCTCATCGGGTATACCTACAGCTGGTCCTATGGGACCATCAGAGTCAGTTGACTCCAAGTCTATATCAATGGGTGAACCCGATTGATTTAGAAAGCAAAATATGATTCTGAATTGGAAGAGAAAGGATTAGAATTATTAGAGCTATTATTATTTCCTAGACTTGGAGAGCTTTCAATAGAAATAAAATCAAGAGCATCATAAATGGACAAGATGTAAGTGAAATCTATTTTATTCATTGATTTCTTTTTAGGTGGAGGTACATGATAGAAATCAAATAAAGTAAGTTAGTTTTTTAGTGCCCTTGTCTCGATACAACACCCTATCGAAAGAAGAAATGGATGAAGTAGTAGCACAATGGTGGAGGGAATGCTAGACTCGATCGTGGTTACACTACTAACTATCCAAGCAAGTAGACTTGTACCGAGCTGCACTTTTCTCAAGTTATCTTTGGCAACATGCAAATCTTCCTTGATGTTGGAGGTTTGAGATTCCTTAGGCACCTACAAGGAGAGTTTTTTGATCTTAAATTAATCTTTTTAGAGGTTCGGGATAAGGAAATATCCCAACCTTCTTTTATCATGAGAGGATCACATGTATCCCCAAGGATTACCCTTACAGAACTAGGTGGTTGTTCTAATAAGTAATCTGTAGAAAAAATTATGGCACCCAACTTGTGGTTGTGCTCAAGCTAGTCCTTGAAGGTGATGCAATTCTCTAAGACATGGCCTAACATACGGTGCTAAGGGAAAAAGTTAGGATTATCACTCTTGCCCACTTCCTTCAGCCTATTAGGCTCTGGTAGCTAGAAATTAGGCTTCTTTAATAGGTTTTAAAGATTTTCCTAACTGCCTCCCTCTTGAATGAATATGGCTTGTTTAGTTTGTCCATAAGAGTAGGTGGGTAATAACTACCTGGTGGTGGATAGAAGTACTGCTGATGGTATACTACTGAGGAGGTGGTTGTAATGGCCATTAAGGAGACTATGGTGGCCGGTATGATGACTAAGGTGGTGGTAGAGGTGGTGGACGTGGAGGCTACTGAACTGAAAGTCTCTCAAACTGAACTCTAAGTGGCTGCTTCCCCTAGTCAACTGATGCCACTACCACTGGCTTCTTTTCAAATGCTTTCTGCAGTTTAGGCTTTGATGACTGGTCTTGGAAAAGTAACTATTTATCTTCTCCTTGTAGACTAGCCACCTTATTGATTAACTTCTCAAAGATTTTGATAGTAAATCCTTTGAGCATAAAAGAAACTAGGCCATGAATATTCTTAAGAAGAATTTCTATGGCATGCTATTCGAATAATTATGGTTCACATTTCAGACTCACGTTTAGCCACCTGAGAATATAATCAATGAGGGTTGTATCGAGGTTTTATTGTGCTACAATGAGATAGCCCACAGTGACCCTTTGCTGAGCTCCAATAAATCTCTTAATGAAAAGTTGTCCCAACTCAGCAAATGTCTTTACCAAACTGTTGGGCAATTCGACATACCAATCAAATGCAATCCCTGAAATACTATTGAAAAATAAGAGAAAGAAAAGTGCATCGCTACCACAGGCATTGCAACAGCTAGCTCTAAAGCATGTTATATGCTGCTGAGGGTTGCTACTACCATCAAAAATCTTGAAAGAAGGTAGACAAACCTTTCGAGATACTAAACTGTAATAAATTCTGTTGGGTAGGGTCTACCCTTTGGAATATATGAGGTACCTCAAGCTTTCACTAATGCTTCTCTCACTTACTGTTCCACCATTTTTTTGAGGTCTCTCTCCTGTACGAAGGTGTTATCTATGACATTTTTATGCAAGCTACCACTGTCCTGATCTACCGGAGAGGTACTCTTGGGGGGTCCTATGACATGTAGAAGCTCAAGTTGCTCAGCCTCCATAGGGTTAGGATGTAATGCTAGAGCTTGGTTCAAACGTGCTAGTACTACCGCTAACAAATCTTTAACCTTCTTCTCCATCCTGTGGATTTGATCATCCTTCTACCTAAGCTTGGAGGAGGTGTTGGGTCAAATGGATGACAGTCTTCTTCAACCACAACACCTTCCTAGATCTGATGGTTTTGGTGGAGGGAGCTTCAAGTATCTACCAAGTGGACTTCAGCTGAATCCTCTAGAGGATCATCCTTATCGACGTCAAAAGCTACCCTCCCTCCTCTGAATTTGAATGATCTTTACCCAGAAGTTTTCTCTTCTCAGCAAAGTAGTCCTCTAAGATGTCATCTAGTGCATGATCTCCTACTCTGCTTGGCTGGACCAAAATAAAGAATCATTGATGGCCAATTATGGAACTATGCTCATTTGAATCTATGCAATGATCGCTATCGACGGACACCCTCACCGAGAGGATCACTACCATGGGAACTATACTGTCCTCTCCTCCTCCGCTACTATCATTGTTGGTGACCGCTATGCCTATTGTGGTGGTGGTGGCACAACTAGTGACTTTCGCCACTCCTTCATCAAGTGGGAGGTCAAAAGGGAGAGCTCGACCTCACCTCAGTAGGTGGAGTAGTTGGAGTGGGATCCTTAGGCTATAGCCGGATCACCAATGGGGACTTCCTCTCCCTGAATGTAGATATATGAACCTTGGTAGGAATAGATAAAGGAGGGACCTGGACTGGTAATAGTGGATGGGGAACAGAGCGGTGTGATGGGGGGTAACACACTTTTCACTGAGCTATCCTCGATGGTGGTGGTGTGATTGCTATATCTTTATGCAATCGGCCCTAGTGGCCTGCTAATCAAGGAAATCAACAAGGGCAGAGGCCACCGACTGCCTGGCATACCTCCATATCTCCCTACTTCCAGCCTGGGCTACAACCTTGGCCTCGGTGGGCCTATCTCAATGGATCTGAGAACTAATGCTCCTGGGGGTCACAGACCTTTGATCGAATAATGCACCACACTGAGCATCCATAGGCTCTACCAGCCAGGTGAAGAATTATTCTGAGGCCAACATAGAGTTTCTTCCTCTTCCTAGTTGGTACCTCATAGTAAGCTGGTGGTGGAGGAGATGCAGTAATCCTCCTCTCCATATGAACTAAAGAGGGGATGGAATTTACTACCACCTAAGAAAGGGGAGACTGGTTGAGGAGAACCCTCCTCAGCAATATATGATGCAGCATCTACCTCCCTTACTACTCTCTCTTGGTGCCACTTGATAGTCTTGCTTTTGTTGTGGTGTTGGGTGTGGGAGAACGGTATGCTGAGAGAGTTGGAACCTACCTTGAAGGTGGAGAATATCTCAGATGCTAAGATAGCCTTCCCCTTTGAGGGGACTGAGGATGCGGTAATAGCCTGCACTGGAACTGCAATAGGAACAACAGAAGTAGATTGAACTGCACTAGCACTAGGGCAGGGACCTTCATAACCTTCCTCTTCAAAGAGGAAAATAGGGGTTAGACTCAACATCAAATCGGAGGAGTGGCTTCTGCCCTACCACCTCCTCCCTACCGACAGTTGTGAGGGCCGCCCCCTCATATGTAATTCTAAAGCCCATGAAGCCATGTCCAAAGTAAATTAGCTGGGTGGCCTCAATCGTGGTGAGATTGGACTGATCCAAGGCCAAGTCTACACTAAAGGGGAAAGAGAAAAGAAACTTGCTAGGAGCCATGGAAACTATACTGACTGGAGACTGAGCTTAACTGACTACTGATATCTCTACATGTGAAAATATAACTGAATTAGACTTTGACCTTATTATTTTCCATTAGTGACAAATATCTGATTTGAGTTTGAATTTTGAACCTACAATCAACAAATTTAATTATGCTAAGTGAGGTTCATTGATTTAGAGAGATTTAGAATTTTGAAGAGAGGCTTTGCCATAAGAATTAGTTTGTTGATATTGGAACCTTCATCCAATAAATTAGGATATGTTGAATGAGGTTCTCCATTTAGAGAGATTTTTGGAGATGATTTTATTTTGCTAATTCGTTGTTTTGAGATTTTAATTTTGAAGCTTTCACTTAGCAAATTTGGGTATGCTAAGAGAGATCGAAGTGCATGTTTGAGAATATTTTTGAAAATTTCTTTGTTGTTTGTGATGATTGTTTGTCATGTATTTGATTTGTTTTGATTTGCCAATGGGATCTTTACTTTGCAAATTTAGGTATGCTAAGTGTATCCCAATGTGTTTGATGTATTTTGATTTGATTTTAAAAATGAGATGCTTAACAAATTTGGAATGTTAAGTAAGATTCAAGTGTGTTTAATATATTTGAAAGTGAGATTCTTACCTAACAAATGTGGTATGTTAAGTAAGATCTGAAATATTTGATGATTTATTTTGATTTGAAAAGTGAAACCCATGCTTAACAAATTTGTTATGTTAAGCAGGGCTCAAGTTTGTTTGTTGCTTTGATTTGAAGATAGGGCTCTTACTTAAAAAATGTGGTATGTTGAGTAATGTGTTTGATTTTAATTCGAAAGTGGGATTCTTACCTAACAAATGTAGTATGTTAAGTAAGTATGACTTGGTATTTGTTTCATTTTGAAAGAGGTGAACTCTCATTTAATAAGTATGATTTGGTATGTTAAATGGAGTTCAATTTGATTTTCATGATGATGTTTGATATTATAAAATGGAGATTCTCATTTGACAAATTTGGGTATGTCAAATGAAATTCAATTGTGTTTAATTTGTTTGTGATTTGAAAAAGAGAACACTACTTAGGAAATGTGGGTATGTTAAGCAGAGTCCAATTTGTTTTGACTTTTAAAAAGAGGGCAATTCTTATTTGACAAGTTTGGGTGAGTGAAATGGAATTTAAATGTGCATTGATTTTTTCATAATTTTGAAAGAAGGCACTCTACTTAGCAAATGTGGGTATGCTAAGTAGGATCCAATTTGTTTTGGTTTTGAAAAGGGGAACTCCACTTAGCAATTTTAGGTATACTAAATGGAGTTCAATTATTTGTGTGTGGTTGGTTTTGAAAATAGAACTCTCATTTGGAAAATTTGGGTATTCCAAATGAGATTCAAAATATATATATCTTGACTTTGTGTGTGATATTGCTTTTGAAAAGAGGGGAACTCTAACTTAACAAATTTGAGTATGTGAGGTTTTATTTTTTTTTTTTTTTTTTTTTTATTTAACAAATTTGGGTATGTTAAATGGAGTTGGTTAATTGCTTTTATTTTAAGAAATGTGCTTTTGAAAATCTTTGAAAGGGATTTTATTGATTGTAAAATTTGATTTTTTTTGAAAGAGGACCCTCATTTAACAATTTAGGTATGTTAAATGAGGTTTGATTATTTTGTTTTAAAGAGGTTTGAAAAATTTTATATTTTTGCAAACTTTATGTGGTGTGAATTTAAAAATGATTCTGTTTAGGAAAAGTGCTTTTAAAAATATTTTTCAGAAGACTTTATTTATTTTAGTTTGAGTTTTCTTAATTGTGGGATAAACCTTACCTCACCAAGCTAGTGGTAAAGAGGTTCAAAAATTTGTATTTTTTATCTCCTTTACTTAGTTAGTTTACTTTACCTATTAGGGGACTCAATAGGGATTTTAACACCTACACAGAGTGAGGTCCAAAAACCTAAAGGATGTTGGCTAGCTTTTCTTAAGGATGAAATAAGCTAAGTACCAATGGAAAGAAAGATAATCTTTAGGCTTATATAAAATATAAGTCCACTATCGATGCTTGGAGACAATAATGTCTACTAGAGATGGAGAGAGGAATCCTCTCCAGCGGAGTCGCCAGAAAAATTTGTGTTGTTTATTTTTGGAGGTAGGACACCACGTAAATCTTAGGGGTTATTTATTGAAGTGATCGAGTACTACATTAAGGTATGATGCACTATCTTGAAATATAGAAATCATCGCTCTATAATGGACCTAATAACCTACTAAGGACTCCTAAGGCATGATGGGTCTTCGAATGTACTAGAGATATTTTCTCTACTTTACATGAAAAAGTAAAGTAGGGTTTATATTAAGCCAGGTTCATTAAGTTCCCTATGTAAGAAATCCTCCATAGTTAATTACATCATAAGAAATGGAAATTCCTTAAGAATACTCTTGATTTAAGTTGAAATTAAGGTCTCCAAAGATTTCAAAGCTAGATTATCAAAGGATTATTTGTATTGGAGAATTTAATGGGATTATTCAAGGAGAAGACTTATTATTGAAGACAAAGAGAATGAGTAGGAAATGCTCATGATACTAGGAAGCCTAGTGAGTATTCCAATCTATCTTATGGTTGGACTTTATATGTTTGAAGTTGACATTTTATTAGAAAGCTAGGACTTATAATCTAACAACACAAGATTATGAAAATGCCTAAGAGGTGAAGATTTATGCTAGTAGCCTGAAGGAAATAGCTACCTCGAATCTTAAATCTAGGGAGCTTTAGCATAAGCTAAAGCATGACCTAAGTCTAAGCGAAGATGGGTTTATGGTTTACCTCAACAAGAGAGGATAAACCACATGACTGTTGGGCTTACAACCACCTGGAGTGGTAGCCAGCTAACTCCTCATATGTTTTAAATTAATGTAGGCAAGTCTTATGAGTTGCAAGATAGCTAAGGTAGTTATTATTTAGAAAGATACTATACCCACTCTCTTAGATATTAGAGCATGAGTGGTATGTGTAATGACTTAATCTACAAATGCAAAATCTTTTCAAATTTTATTTCAATTTTGACACTTATTTTTGACAAAGGCTTTAAGATTTTGATGCCTATATGCATGAAAATAGGTTATGGGCCAAATCAGCTAGAAGAAGGTGTTCTCAACCACAAGGGATGCCCTCATAGGTCAAGCATTCCCCTATTGTGCAAGGATGGAGATCTTTCATGTTCAAGAGAGAAAGAATATGCAAGCATGTTGTGAGACATTCAACCATTCAGCTAAGGGGTTGCTAAATCTTTTAATTATCTTATTTAAAACCTATGCTTTATGGTGATGTTATGAGTAATTTTAAATTTTAATTGAGAGTTATTAATTGGGCTAGAGAAATTAATTTTATACTAAGAGCCAAATCACATCCAGGCCACACATTAAAGCATCAAACATATAAGAAACTAAGAAAAGCATGTTGTTTCTAATGCACATTCTAATCACAACATCAAAAATTTTATAGACTACAAAAGAATAAAAGCGGTTCGGCTGGGGTCTTCAAGTCTATTATTCATGTCTCTTTAATTTCTTTATATATCATTGCTTTTGATGTGGTAGACTTCAAGGCATCACATGGAACCCTAGGACTAAGCCTTCTACAATGCTCATCCTAAACCCCATAGCACTAATTCCTAATGCAAAATTATATTAAAATAGGAAAATTAAATCTAACTACTCGCAAAATAAGTGTTAGCCAAACACAGATACAACCCAAGTAGTTATATTTGGACTTAGCACACACATTAAGCACCAAGCTCTTACCCCTTGGAAAAATAATGTAGCATTAAAGACCAACATCAACCTCATCCACCTTTCCTAACATCTTATAAAACATTACATCACAAAATAAAACACAACATCCATACAACCAACACATTGATAACCTAATTTTAGGTCAGACCAGTATTCTAGTGTGAAAAAGGGCTTTGTAAAAAATTTCTAGGCTTCTTTAGTTTAAGTTTCAATTTGGAGTTTGAATTTGTTTAAAATTTTCCTTTGGGTGGTTTCAATTTAAATAATTTAATGATTTATTTTCCATTTTTGTTTCACTTTTATTTGGTTAATGTGATATTTAGGTTTTCAAAAATGAAGAGTAGAATGAATTCCATTTTTGGATGGAACTCACCATATTCTACATCCTAACTCCTAAATAGTATAACTAAGACCTTTAAGTATCTTAATTATCCCATTTGAATTTATGTGATTGATTTGATTTGATTAATTTTTATTTGATTTAATTTAGATTTTTGAAATTTGAGTTTACTTAATCTTCATGTATTTTGATTAATTTTGGATTAGATTTTGATTTAAATAAATTTTGATAATTCAATATCTAATGAAGTTTAAGTTTGTTTAATTTCATATATTCTGATTAATTAATTTTGGATTAGATGTTTTGATTTAATTAAATTTTGATAATTCAATATCCTTAATATCTAATGCTTTTTTATTTTAATTTCATATGAGTATTGTCATTTAGATGTTTGTTTAAATTCATTGATTTTTATTATTTTATTTGATTTGGATTTGGATTGCAGAATGCATTTTAATTTACTTATGATTTATTTGAAGGTTAATGTGTTCTTTTATTTGAATTCCAATTAAGGGTTTAACTTATTAAATTTAACCATCTAGTTTATATAAATTATTATCTCTTTAGCCTAATGATTATTCTCTCTTATTGTTCAATAAGTTTGTTTATTTGGATTTTATTTTTGTTTAACTTATTTTTATATTGATTGGAATTCAGAGTAATTGGATATGATTTAATAACTTTGGAGTTTATATTTAATTTTATGTTTATTTTATTTGATTATGATATTTAAAATATGAATTATACAAGTTTGCTCTTTTTTTTGTCTTGACTTCAATTGACTATGTCCTAAGGGATATGAGTTTATATATATATATATATATATATATATATGTTTTAAAATGTTATTTGAATTAGTTATGAATTCATCCAAAATTTTATATGGATAACTAATCAAATAAAGCTAAGACAATTATAATAGTTGAGTTTATAATTAAGGATATGTCACATAATTAAATTTTCTTTTTGATTATAGAATCAATATATAACAATTACAGATTAAATTGATTTTATAATTGACTTTCATAAATTATGTTCAAACAACTTTTTATATTCAATTATAATATTTATAATACTATTGGTTTAGTTAATTTATTATTTCTTTTTATACTAAGTTTTACTTAGATTTTATGATAATTGAATTTGCACCTTCTTTATTTTGTTTGATCACATATTATTTCTTTTTTCTATTTTGTTTAGAATTCTAAAGATTGATTAACTCCTTTTTTTAGATTTGATTGAATTTAATAAGAAATAAAATAATGTGGATTAATCATGATCATTCGATCAAAAATCAAATGACCCACGAGTTAATCATAGCTTGATAGGTGGAATCAAATCACTATGCCATTTGACCTAATCAAAACTATTCATTTCAAACACATAAAATAAATAGTTTTGCTTTTGTCTTTAAACTCTCATCAAAAGGATTAAAAAGTAAAGTGCATGGGTTCTAAAGGTTGGATCCTAACGACACTCGCATTCAACACATCAAACATAAGATCACTAAGGCTTTCTAAGCATTTAAGAATTATGCCTCACCGGAGCTAATGTCTGATGGATTCTGACTAAGAGGTGTCTTTGTTAAGAAGAAAAAAAGTCCTATTGAGATGCTTGTTGGGTTAGATCAAAACCTTAGCTAGCATTCCTATTCTTTGCTCTTATGGTTCGCTTTAAATGCCACCTCATTGATTGAAGATAGTGTTCACTGAATTGGTCAATTTGAACACTTTCTTGAGACACAAGGGAGCTTTTCCAGATGTTTCTAGGCTTACCACTTCACCAAGTATCCCATAAGATCAATCACGGCCGCTACTTCCCAGAGCTTCATCATTCTCGTGGATAGAATAGTTAGAAGCAAGCTGGTGGATCCTTACATGCGCTTGGGTTGTGTAGAGAATAGTAGTTCAAATGCAGGCCAATGAAGGGAAACCTGGATGGAGAATAGAAGGTAGTGGATTGCAGGTTAGAATAAGGAAAATAGGTTCAACATATAAGAAGATTAAAGTTGTAGCGACATTTTTGTAAGGAAATGTGGAGAAGATCAAGTGTTGGCTATCTAGTAGAGGAAGTGGTCGAGAGGAGAGAGGCTCAATGCTGTAGCATGATATTGTTGAACCAAAAATGAGAGGGCTGAGAAGAAAGCTTCCAACTATAAAGAGTTTAAAGAGGACTAGATTTTGCATTGAGTTGGAGTGATGAATATTCTCGCAGGTTATAGTGCCTCTTGACTTGTGGGCTCGAGGATGAAGCTTGCTTATGGATAAGAGTTTTGGGCATGAGTCTTTGGCTTGGCATGCTCATACAAAGAAAAGAGAGGGAGGTGTGGGTCTAGCCTCTGATTTGATCGAAGGGGAGGAAGAACCGAACTGGTAAGAGGATGAGACACTACTCAAGTGCGACTGATATGGAGAATGAAGATGGGCGAATAAAGGGACTCGAATCCTATATGGCTAGCCTTCGATCGAATGAAATGAGATGTAAGGATGGCTTCGACTACTCTTGCATGACGGAAGATGTGAGAGAGGTCAGGCTTCTCTTAAAAAATGGTGAGGACGAGATGCTTTGTATGCAAGGGAAAAAAAGCTCTGCTTTCTCTCTTGTTCCTATTCAGTTCTTGGGGATGAAAATTAAGGAGGAGATGGTATTCGACAACAGAAACATGGAAAGGAGTATCGACCTATAAATGTTGTTTTTTAGTCATGGATGGGAGGCTCTGTATGGAGAGAGAGAGAGAGAGAGAGACATAGAGATGGCTCGTATGCTCCAAACAGGTAGGATAAGATATTTTATTTTGTTTTATTTATTTTTAAAGCTGGAGAGTAGGTTTTCATTTGAAGGAAATAAAAAAAATTATTTGACATTCACATGAAATAAAAAATAAGACTTCATGCTTTTGTTAGCTTTAATAAAGGAGTGATGTCCAAATTTATTATTATTTTATTTTATTTTTAATGAGATAAATGAGAATGATAGCATTATCATATATATATATATATATATATATATATATATATATATATATATATATATATATATATATATATATATATATATATATATATATCTTGGTTTCACATAACTAAAGATGGAATTTCTTTTGTTATTATTTTTTAGACTTATTATTATTTTATTTATAAATCTTCACAATTTTTAATAATTTTGATATTATATTTTTAATCTAAATGAAGTTTATAGATTACATATACTATAATCAATTATTATTCAAATTGTATATTTATTTTTAATTTATTAGTTAATTATTTTGATTTAATTTTAATTAAATTTATATTTGATGTTCAAATTTAATTATATTCCTATTTTAATTATATAATGACAATGTTGATTGTTTCTCTTTTTTTGGTTTATGATTGATTTTCTAATTTTTATAGTTTGATTAGCTTGCTAATTATATTTTGTTTAAGTTGGGCTTAATTGATTCAAATGATTAATTTGGCTCAATTATGGTGTGTTTGGGTTACACTCATGTTCGATTAAGTGTTTAAGATGATTTGGAGTAATTGATCTCAATTGACTTGATGTAGATTTAGATTTAAGCTCATTTTGACAAAAATTGGGCTTAATGGGCCACATTGGACTTATTTGAGTTAAATGATAAAATTTATTAAATTAAACCCAATGGTTGGATAAATTTTATCTAATAATAAATTTCAAATGATTTTGGATGTTTTATTTGAATTATTTTTTAATTTAATTAGAATTTAGATTTAATAGGATCCATTTGGGTCTACATGGGTTAAGTGGCCAAATCTACCCATTTGGATCTTCATTAAATTTAGATTTGTTTAGTTTTAGACTCAAACATGTTCATTTGATGATTTTGAGTCTTTGGAGTGACTTATTTTGATCAAATTTTAATTTGTTGACTTTTGACTTAGTGGAGTCCATGTGGGTCAACTCTAGGTCAAATGACCTATTTGCTATTTTGTGCCCCATCATGATTTATTTTTTAGTGCTTTGTGTTTATTGATTTCATGTTTATGATTCAATTTAATTTTGTTTAATTTTATTTAATTTGATTTTATTTGGACTTAGGTGATTTGGAGCTTAATTGAATATTTTGGGTCAAATGGGTTAGGTTAGGTTTGACTTTGGCTTGATTGATTTGATTGTAGATTTTGGTATGGATTGAAGTGATGATTTAAGGATTAATTAATTTATGAGAAAATAAATTTAGTTAGGTTTGATTTGGATGAGATTTGGCTAAGTCCATGAAATTGGCTTAAGGGTTTGGATTTGGATTTAGGTTTGGATCATGATTTGAAGTTGAGTTTGAGTTTGAATTTGATAAATTGATTGAAGGGTTGAACTGATATTTCAGAAAATCAATTAAATTTGAATTGATTTCGATTTGGCTAAGGCTAAGTCCATAAGATAAATCATAGGGTTTAGAAAGGATTTTGATTTTAGATTTGATCATTGGATTTAATCATTTGATTTGTATTTGAATTTGGAATTTGATATTTGAATCAAATTTGAGGTTTGGTTTGAGAAGAAAAACATAGGTCGAATTTAGACTACAGAGTAGGTGAGTCTCCTTAATCCCTAAGGCATAGCCTAAATCCTATGGTTAACCCTTCTAAGTCTTTAAGCTTAGGTTAAGTGTTCACTTAATTGCTAGAAGTGTCTTACGACTAAGAAAGTTTTTATGTCTAGAAGACTCCTAGGTCTAAAAGAAGAGGTTGAGAACTCACTCCAAAAGTGAGGTCAATAATGGTTTCTAGGGTTTAGGGTTTAAGGTTTAGGGTTTAGGTTTTAGGTTTAGGGTTCAGGTTTAAGATTAGGGTTTAGGGATTTTGGTTTTTTTTTTAACAGAGAACAAATTTAGATTCAACATTTTTTTCTTTTGAATTTCATCAACCAAGTAACACATAAATTTTTCTAAGACAAAAGTGACAACATAGATCAAAAATGAGCACGCATTGAGTAAATAAAAAACCTTAGATAATTAGATCATCTTTACTGAAAAGACATAGTTCCATAAGTAGTAGATCAGACTGACCATTCTTCAATTTCTCCAATTCCCATCAGAACCACCACGACATCTCGAGTAGCGAGATCCACCATCATATCCTTGATCTCTCCCTCCACCACCACCACGACTGTAACCTCCGTCGCTCCTCCCACTTCCATAACCACCATTCTGACCAGCACACCCATATCCACCAGCACCTCTAGATCCCCCACCACCACTACGATAACCACTGCCTTTGCTTATGCTATATGCATCTGACTAAGTGTGGCAGTGGTTTTTCCTACCGGTTTTTTTTCCCATTCTTAGAGTTTAGGTTTAGGTTTAAGTTTATTCAATTTTAAGGTTTAGATTTATTTTTAATTTATTTAGTTAAATTAGGTTTTGGTTTAGAGTTTTGGGTTTAGTTTGGTTTAGGTTGATTTAGAGTTTAGATTTAGAGGGTTTAGGTTTAGGTTTAGGGTTTATAATTTGGAGGAGTAGTTTAGGGAGGTTTAGGGTTTAGGGTTTAGGGTTTAGGAGGTCATGGTGGCCTGTGGTGGGGAGTCAGTTTGGGGAGTTAGGGCCTAGGCGGGCCAGTTAGTAGGGGGGGTTATGGCCCAGGTCCAAGCAGTGCCCAGGGCCTGGGTTTTTAATAATAGATTTAGGGCCTGGGTAATATGGCCCAGTGGCCCATGGTCAGTTATACCAGTTTTATGTAAGGGCCTTTTTTTATAGGGCCCAGGAGGCTCATGGGAGGTTTTGTTTAGGCCACATCAGGGCCCAGAGCCCAGGGCTCAGGCTTTAGGATTTAGGTTTGGGTTTTAGGTTTTGGGTTGGCCTAATTAGGTATTTATTTTAGGTTTATTTTTTAGGTTTATATAGTTTTTATTTTATTTTATTTTTGATTTATTTTATTTTATTTTAGGTTTAGGTTTATTTTCTTTTTAGGTTTAGGTTTTGGTTTTAGTTTATATTTTTATTTTATTTTATCTTTTTATTTCATTTAGGTTTAGGTTTCTTTATTTATTTTATTTTTTGGTTTTATTTTATGTAGGTTTAGGTATTTAGCTTTTTAGTGTTTAGGGTTAGTTTAGGGTTTAGGGTTTAGGATTTAGTGTTTAGGGTTTAGGGTTTAGGGTTTAGGGTTTGAGGTTTAGGGTATAGTTTTAAGGTTTTTGGTCAAGGGTTTAGGGTTTTAGTGTTTAAGGTTTAGTGTTTTGGGTTTTTATGGTTTATAGTTTAGGGTTTAGATTTTAGGTTTAAGGTTTAGGATTTAGTTTAGAGTTTTTTGTTTTTGGCTTTTTTTAATAGAGAACAAATTCAAATTCAACATTTCTTCATTTTGGTTTCATCAACCAAGTAACACACCAAGTTTTCTTAAACACAATGACAACATAGATAAAAAATGAGCACGCATAGAGCAAATCAAAAACCATAGATAACTGAAACCATCTCTACTCTAAAGGCACAATTCCATAAGTAGTAGATTGGATCATCTATTCTTTAGTTTCTCTAGTTCCCATCAGAACCACCCTGGCCTCTCAAGTAGAGGGATCCACCATCATATCCCTGATCTCTCCCTTCACCACCACAACAGTTGTAACCACCATCGCTTCTCCCACCTCCATAACCACCATTGCTCTAACCACCACCTCTATATCCACCAACACCTCCAGATCCCCAACCACCACTATGATAACAAGCCACCTCTACCTTTGTCCCCACCGCCATATCTAAACTAAGCCTAGTTGACGGTGATGTTCTAACTGTTAAGGTTCTGCCCATTCTTTGGGTTTAGGTTTAGGTTTAGGTTCATTAGGATTGAGGGTTTAGGTTTTGGGTTTCGTGCTTAGGGTTAAGGATTTAGGGTTTAGGGTTTTTGATTTAGGGTTTTAGTGTTTAGGGTTTAGGGCTTTTTAGGGTTTATGGTTCACGATTTAGAATTTAGGGTTTTGGTTTTTTTTTTGTAAATTAAGTAAACCAGTAGGTTTAGGTTTATTTAGTTTATTTTTTCATTATCTTAGTTTATTTTATTTTTTATTTTTATTTAAGTTTATTTTAGGTTTATTTTATTTTGTTTATTTTATTTTTAATTTAGATTTACATTTTTTTAGTTTAGGGTTTAGGTTTTATTTATTATTTAGTTTTAGGTTTTATTTGAAGGTTTATTTCTTAAGTTTAGGTTTTTATTTAGTTTTTATTTTATTTTAGGTTTATTTTATTTTATTTTACATTTAGTCTTTATTTTATTTAGCTTTTCTAGGTTTATTTTATTTTATAATTTAGTTTATGTTTTATTTATTTTACTTTAATTTATTTTATTAATTTATTTTATTTTATTTTAGATCACGCCCAGCTTTTAGTTTAGATTTTCATTTTATTTAGGTTTATGTTTATTTATATTAATTCACATTTAGTTTAGGTTTAGTTGAGTCTAGGGCTCAGTGGCCCAAGGTTTAGGGGGCTCAGTGCAGTCAGGTGTTGGGCCCATGGCTCAGGCCCAGGTTTAGGGTTTAGAAGGTTGCTAAGTAGGGTTTAGGGCCAAGGTTAGCCTCATTTTTTAGTAGCATTTATAGAGTTTAGGGTTTAGGGTGGGCCTGGATGGGGTCAAGATCAGGATGGGTAGGTAGCCTAATGGTTTAGGTGGGTTTCAGGTTTGGGGAGTGGTTTTTGTGGTTTGTTTTATGGTTTTAGGATAACAGGGGTTAATTTTTGAGTTTAGGTTTTAGGTTTAATGTTTCTGAGGGTTTTAGTAGGATTTTTTTAAATTAAGTAAACTAGTAGGTTAAGGTATAATTAGCTTATTTTTTTAATTTATTTTAGTTTATTTTCTTTTTTATTTTTATTTAGGTTAATTTTTTATTTTAGTTTATTTATTTTAGGTTTATTTATTTTATTTTAAGTTTTTTATTTTTGTTTATTTTTTTGGTTTAGGTTTAAGTTTAGGTTTTATGTTTATTTTTTAGTTTTGTATTATTTTTATTTAATTTTTAAGTTTAGGTTTTATCTGTTATTGTTAAGTTTAGGTTTAAGTTTTTATTTTATTTTTTTGGTTTAGGTTTTAGGTTTCTATTTTAGGTGTATTTTTATATTTTTTTTACCTTAGGTTTAGCTTTATTTTTAGTTTATTTTATTTTATTTAGTTTCGGGTTTGGTTTAGTTTATTTTAGGTTTATGATTAGGTTTTAATTATTTTAGTTTAGTTTATTTTATTTTAGGTTTAGGTTTATTTTAATTTTATTTTAGATTTAGTTTTCATTTTTTAATTTTTTTAATTTTTTAGTTTAATTTAGGTTTTATTTATTTTATTTTAGTTTAGTTTTTGTTTTTTATTTAAATTTTTCTTCAATTTTAGTTTAGGTTTAGGTTTTAGTTTAGGTTTTATTTTATTTATTTAGGTTCACATTTTTTTATTTATTTTATTTTTAGGTTTTATTTAGTTTAGGTTTAGGTTTTTAGGGTTTTGGGTTTAGGGTTTAGGGTTTTAGGGTTTAGGGTTTAAGGTTTATTTTTTAGGATTTAGGGTTTAGGGTTTACAGTTTACGGTTTAGGGTTTATGGTTTAGGGTCTAGGATTAGTTTTAGGCTTTAGGATTAAGGGCCTGGGTTTTTTGTTTTTGTTTTTTTAGTTCTTTTACCTTTTTCAAATTAAGTAAACTAGTAAGTTTAGGTTTATTTAGTTTATTTTATTTTCTATTTTTATTTAAATTTAAATTAATTTTTATTTAGTTTAATTTACTTATTTTAGGTTTATTTTAGTTTATTTTTTTTAGGTTTAGGTTTATGTTTAGATTTATTTTTTAGTTTAGTTCTATTTTTATTTTATTTTTTAGGTTTCGATTTTATTTTTAGTTTTGTTAGTTTAGTTTCTTTATTTTTATTTTCTAGGTTTAGGTTTTAGGTTTATTTTAAAGTTTTATTTTTTTACTCTAGGTTTAGGTTTATTTCAGTTTATTTTATTTTATTTAGTTTAGGTTTATGTTTAGGTTTAGTTTATTTTAGGTTTTATTTATTTTAGTTTAGGATCAGGTTTTATTTTATTTTATAAGTTTTTTTAGTTATGGTTTAGGTTTTATTTTTTATTTATTTTTAGGTTTAAGTTTTTATTTAATTTTTATTTTATTTTACTTTTATTTTAGGTTAAGTTTTTGATTTTATTTCAATTTTTATTTTTATAGTTTAGTTTAGGTTTGTATTTATTTTATTTCAGTTTAATTTTTAATTTTTATTTATGTTTAGGTTTAGATTTTGGTTTAGGTTTTTACTTTATTTTATTATTTTAATTTATTTAGGTTTAGGTATTCTTATTTATTTAATTTTGAGGTTTTATTTAGTTTAGATTTAGAATTTTAAGTTTTAGGTTTAGGGTCAGTGGCCTAGGGTTTGTGGCCCAGGGTTTGGTTTGGGGTCAGGGTTTAGGGTTTTGGGTAGGTTGGGTTTAGGTTAGTTTGGGCAAGGTTTTTATTTTATTTTCTTTTAGGTTTAAGTTTAGGTTTATGTTTAGATTTAGTTTTTAGTTTAGGTTTTTATTTTATTTTATTTTAGTTTAGGTTTTCTTATTTATTTATTTTTAAGTTTTATTTAGTTTAGATTTTGGTTTTTAGCTTTTTAGGGTTTAGGGTTTAGAGTTTAGGGATAGTTTAGGGTTTTGGGTTTAGGGTTTATGGTTTGGGGTTTAAGGTTTAGGGTTTAGGCTTTAGGCTTTAGTGTTTAGATTTTAGGATTTAGGGTTAAAGGTTTAGGGTATTGGGTTTAAGTTTAGGGTTTAAGGTTTTAGTGTTTTGTGTGTTTTTAGGTTGTAGGTTTATAATTGTTAGTTTTAGTTTAGGGTTTAAGGTTTTTTTTAACAAAGAACAAATTCATATTCAACTTTTCTTCTTTTCGATTTCATCAACCAAGTAGTAGACCAAGGTTTCTAAGATACAAAGATAAAAAATGAGCATGCATGGAGCAAATAAAAAATCCTAGATAACTAGAATCATCTTTAATATAAAGATAGCTCCATAAGCAGCAGATTGGATCAGTTGTTCTTCAATTTCCATCAACCACCTCCCTCTCCAAGAGTGGAATCCACCATCATATCCCCAATGTCTCCCTCCACCATACCTCAGACCTCTCCACTCCCTCCATAACCACCACTACTCTGACCACCACCTCCATATCCACCAGCACCTCCAGATCCCCCACCACCACTATAATAATTGTCTCCTTCACGTTCGCCTCCACCGCCAGATCTAGACTAAGCCTGGTTGACGGTGATGTTCCTATCACCAAGGTTCTGCCCATTTATTGGGTTTATGATTATTATGTTTTGGGCTTTAGTTTTATTTTTTAATTTATTTACTTATTTTAGGTTTAGGTTTAAGGCTTGTGTTTATGGTTAAGGGTTTAGGGTTTAGGATTTTAGGTTTTATGCTTTTAGGGTTTAGGGTTTATGGTTTGGATTTAGGGTTTAGGGTTTAGTGTTTTGGCTTTAGGGTTTAAGGTTTTTAGGGTTTAGGGTTACTTTAGAGTTTAGGGTTTTAGGGGGTTATTTATGGTTTAGGTTTGTTGTTAGGTTAGTTTTAGGGTTTTAGGTTTGCTGGTTTAGTTAGTTTATGATTTATGGTTTATACTTTTGGTTTGGTTTAAGATTTAGGGTTTAGATTTAGGGTTTAGGGTTTTGTGGTTTAGTTTAGAGTTTAGTTTCAGGTTTAGGTTAGGTTTGTGGTTTAGGTTTAGGTTGGGATCAGGATTAGGTTTGGATTAATCATCTGGGTGTGTGTTTTATGCCAGTGGTCTATGGTTTTGTGGTTTGTTTTGATTTGGGATAGGGTTTAAGGTTTAGTGTTTAGGTTTTGGGTTTGTGGTTTAGGTTTAGGGTTTTAGGGTTAGAGTTTAAGGTTTAGAGTTGTGGTTTTTGTGGTTTAGGTTTTAGGTTTAGTTTTAGGTTTTAGGTTTGTTTGTTTTAGTTTAGGGTTTAGGGTTCTTGGTTTTTTTTAATAGAGAACAAATTCATATTCAACATTTTTTCTTTTTGATTTCATCAACCAAGTAACACACCAAGTTTTCTTAGAAACAATCGAGTACAAAGATAGAAAATGAGCACGCATAAAGCAAATCAAAAATAATTGATAACTAGAATAGTCTCTATTTTAAAGACATAGTTCCATAAGCAAGAGATTAGATCGGTCGTCCTTCAGTTTCTCCAGTTCCCCTCAGAACCACCCCAGCCTCTTGAGTAGTAGGATCCACCATTATATCCCCGATCTCTTCCTCCGCCACCACCATAGTTGTAACCGCCATCGCTCCTCCTACCTCCATAAATGCTACTGCTCTGACCACCACCTCCATATCCACCAGAACTTCTAGATCCCCAAGCACCACTAGGATAACCGTCTCCTTCGCCTCCACCGCTAGATCTAAACTGAGCTTAGTTGATGGTGGTGTTCCTACCGTCAAGGTTCTGCCCATTCTTCGGGTTCAAAATTAGGTTTAGATTAATTGGGATTTAGGGTTTAGGTTTATTTTTTAATTTATTTAGTTACTTTAGGTTTAGGTTTAGGGTTTTGGGTTTAGGGTTTAGGGTTTAGGATTTACGATTTTAAGGATTATGCTTTTAGGGTTTAGGGATTTAGGTTTATGGTTTTTAAGATTTAGGGTTTAGGGTTTAGGATTTAAGGTTAATGGTTATTTCTAAATTAAGTAAACCAAAAGGTTTAGTGTTTCGGGGTTAGGGTTTAGGTCTTTTTTTTAATTAATTAAACCAGTAGGTTTAGGTTTATTTAATTTATTTAGATTATTTTTTATTTATTTTAGTTTTTTTATTTTCTATTTTTATTTTATGTAATTTAGTTTTTTTATGTAATTTAGTTTAGGATTTTTATTTTAGTTTATTTTTAGGTTTATGTTCAGGTTTATGTTTATTTTTCAGTTTAGTTTTATTTTTATTTCATTTGAGAGGTTTAGGTTTTAATTTATTTTATTTTTAGGTTTAGCTAGGTTTATTTTAGATATATTTTATTTTATTTTGGGTTTAGGTTTAGTTTATTTATTTAGTTTAGGTTTAAGTTTTATTTATTTTAGTTTAGTTTATTTTATTTTAGGTTTAGGTTTATTTTATTTTTATTTTAGGTTTAGTTTTTATTTTATTTAGGTTTTTTAGTTTTTAATTTAGTTTAGGTTTTTATTTATTTTATTTTGGTTTATATTTTATTTTTTATTTTATTTTCTTTTTAGGTTTAGGTTTAGGTTTAGGTTTTAGTTTAGGCTTTATTTTATTTTATTTTATAATTTTATTTAGGTTTAGGTTTTTATTTATTTATTTTATTTTTAGGTTTTATTTAGTTTAGGTTTAGGTTTTTAGGGTTTAAGATTTAGGGTTTAGGGTTTAGGGTTTGGTGTTTAGGGTTTAGGTTTGTAGTTTTTAGGGTTTAGGGTTTAGGGTTTAGGGCTTACGATTTAGGTTTTAGGGTTTAGCATTTAGGGTTTAAGGTTTTAGGTTTATGTTTTAGGGTTTAGGGTCTGGGATTTTTTTTTTAAAATTTTTAAATTTTTAAATTTTTTAAAATTAAGTAAACTCGTAGGTTTTGGCTTATTTAGTTTCTTTGGTTTATTTTTTTAGTTTACTTTATTTTCTATTTTTATTTAAGTTTATTTTTATTATTATTTAGTTTTATTTATTTATTTTAGTTTAGGTTTATTTAACTTGATTTTTTAGGTTAAGGTTTAGATTTGTTTTTTAATTTAGTTTTATTTTTGTTTTATTTTTTAGGTTTAGGATTTATTTTTTATTTTTATGTTTAGGTTTAGGTTTAGGTTTTTTATTTTTATTTGAGGTTTATTTTAAGGTTTCATTTTTACTTTAAGTTTAGGTTTATTTCTTTACTTTATTTTACTTTAGTTTAGGTTTAGGTTTTATCTATTTTATTTTCATTTATTTTAGTTTAAGTTTAGGTTTATTTTATTTTTATTTTTTGTTTTATTTATTTTTAAGTTTATTTTTTAGGTTTAGGCTTTTAGTTAGTTATTATTTTATTTTATTTTAGAATTATTTTATTTTTATTTAGGTTTTTATTTTTTAATTTTGTTTAGAGTTTTATTTATTTTATTTTAGTTTAATTTTTAATTTTTATTTATTTTATTTTAGGTGTTTTAGTTTAGGTTTAGTTTATGTTATTTTATTTATTTTATTTAGCTCAAGCTCCTTATTTATTTATAGGTTTTAATTAGTTTAGTTTAGTAGGTTTGTGGGTTTAGGGTTTAGGGAGATTTGTTTGGGGTTTAGGGTTTAGGGCCTGGGCCTGGGGTTTTTATGATTTAAGGTTTAGGTATGGGTTTGGATTAAGGTAGGGTCAGGGTTAGTTTAGCATTTGGGTTAAGTTGAGGGCTTTTATTTTATTTTTTATTTTATTTTTTTCAGTTTAGGTTTTATTTTATTTTATTTCCTTTATTTATTTTTATTTTATTTAAGTTTAAGTTTAAGTTTTTAGCATTTTCGGGTTTAGGGTTTAGGGTTTAGGGTTTGGGGTTTGGGGTTTAGGGTTTAGGAGTTAGTGTTTAAGTTTTAGGGTTTATGGTTTTTGGTTTAGGGTTTAAGGTTTAGGGTTTAGGGTTTTTAAGGTTTAGAGTTTAGAGTTTAGGGTATAGGTTTTAGGTTTATGGTTCAAGATTTAGTTTAGGGTTTAAGGTTTAAAGTTTTTTTTTAATGTAGAACAAATTAATATTCAAAATTTCTTTTCAACTTCGTCAACCAAATAGCAGACCAGAGTTTTGTAAGATACAAGCAATGACATTGATAAAAAATAAGCACACATAGAGCAAATCAAAACCCTAGATAACTAGAACCATCTCTAATGCAAAGACACTGTTCCATAAGTAGCAAATTGGATCGGTCATTCTTCAGTTTCTATAGTTCCCATCAAAACCACCATGGCCACTCCAGCAGAGGGATCCCATCGTCGATCTCTCCCTTTGCCACCACCACGGTTGTAACCTTCGTCGCTCCTCCCGCCTCCATAACCACCACTGCTCAGACCACGACCTCCATATCCACCAGCACCTCGAGATCCCCTACCACCACTACAATAACCACCACCTCTACCTTTGGCTCCACTGCTACATCTAGACTGAGCCTTGTTGATGGTGATGTTGATGTCATCATGGTTCAGCCCATTCTTAAGGTTTATGTTTATTAGGTTTTAAGATTTAGGTTTATTTTTAAATTTATTTAATTACTTTAGGTTTAGGTTTAGGGCTTGCAATTTAGGGTTAAGGGTATAGGGTTACGGTTTAGGGATTAGGGTTTAGAGTTTAGGGTTTAAGGTTTTAGGGTTTATAATTAGGGTTGTGGTTCATGGTTTGGAGTTTAGGGTTTAGGGTTTGTGGTTTAGGTTTTAGTGGTTTGGAGTGGATGATTGTGGGTTTAGGTCAGTTTAGGTTTAAGGTTTAGGGTTTGGGTTTGGCTCAGGATTTTAAAGTGAGGGTTTAGAGTTTAGGGTTTGTGATTTAGCTTAGGGTTTTAAGTAGGCTCAGGTTTAAAGCTCAGGGTGGGTAGGTTTAGAGTTTGGTTTAGGTCAGGGTAGTTTAGCATTTTTGGTTTCAAGTTTGGTTTATTTTAGTAGGATTTGGTTTTGAGTTTAGTTTGTTTAGTGTAGATTTAGGGTTTGTTTAGCATTTAAGCTTTAAGGTTTAGGGTTTTTTAGGTTTAGGGTTTTGTGGTTTAGGTTTAGGTTTTTGAGTTTAGGGTTTAGGGTTTATTTTCCTATTTTAGTTGGATTACATGGGATCGCTTTAAGCCCTTATCTTTTACTTTAGTTATGGATGTTCTTAGGCATTTACAAGAAGATGTTCCTTGGTGTATGGTTTTCTTGACATTCTTCTTGTATAAGACTAGAGGGAGTCCAACAGAAACTTGAATTATGGACATCAACTCTAGAGTCTAAAGGTTTTCGTTTAAGTAGATCTAAAAATGAATATATGGAGTGTAATTTTAGTTGTAGAAGTTCTAGTGATTGTGTTGTGACATTAGGTGAACAAGTCATTAATAAGAGTGAGCGTTTCAGATATTTAGGCTCTATTGTTCAAAATGATGGTGAAATAGATGGAGATGTTATTAGTAGAACTCAAGTTGGATGGTTGAATTGGAGGAATGCATCTGGCCTATTATGTGATAGAAAAGTTCCACTTAAACTTAAGGGAAAATTTTATAAGATAGTGGTAAGACTTGCAATGACTTATGGTGTAGAATGTTGGCCAATAAAAGAGAAGCATAAGACTAAGTTATGTGTTACAGAGATGCGGATGCTTAGATGGATGAGTGGCTTTACTCTTAGAGATAGAATGCAAAATGATTATATTCGGGAAAAATTTGGAGTAGCTCCAGTGGTAGATAAGATTTGGGAGAGTCGCCTTTGATGGTTTGGCCACATAAAGCATCAGCTGTCCGATGACCCGATTAGGAGAGTAGATGCATTAGATTTTCCTTATGTTAAGAAAGGTAGAGGTAACCTAAAAAGACTTGGTTAAGATGTATAAAACATGATCTTAGTATACTTGATTTAAATGAGAATTTGACACATAATAGGACAAAATGGAGACGAAGGATTCATGTAGCTAAGGCTTGTTGTTATTGTTGTTGTTGTTGTTGTTGTTGTTGTTGTTGTTGTTGTTGTTGTAGGGTTTAGGTTTTATTATTTATTTATTTTATTTTAAGATTTATTTTTTCAATTTAGGTTTTATTTATTTTAGTTTTTATTTTATTTTAAGTTTATTTTATTTTAGGTTTATTTTATTTTTATTTTATATTTTGTATTTATTTTATTTAAGTTTTTTTAATCTTAGGTTAATTTTATTTTTTTAGTTTAGTTTAGGCTTTTTTTATTTTCTTTTATTTTATTTTTATTAGTTTATTTTATTTTATTTTAGGTTTTGGCTTAGGTTTTAGTTTAGGTTTTTATTTTTTTTTAGTTTAAGGATTTTATTTATTTATTTTGTTTATAGGTTTTAGTTTTGGTAAGTCTCTTCTATGTTTTGGAAATTGGCATGCTTAAAATTTTCTTCAGTAAAATCAGTATGCGTTGAAGGGTCAAATATAATAGACACTTGAAGGTCACAAACCAAATTTTCCATATGTTTAATATTTGCAAAAAGTTTTTTAAAATAATGTTTGTTCGACCAACCCAAATTTTGTTTAAGTATTTTAAGTTTATACCATAGTCTATTCATCCTCGTAATTGAATTATCATGATGTAAAGGGGCTTTCCAATTCTTAGCTACAACATCAAAGAAATAAATATGCTGAATCCACATGTTCAAAAATCTAAAAGGAAAGGAGTTTTTTAATCTATTAGAATTATTTTTAACAGAAACTAGAAGAGGAGCATGATCAAACAAGGTTATGCTTAAGTGATCAATAGAAGTAGTAGGCCATTAGGTAATCCAATGAGTATTAAAAAGAATCTTGTCCAACCTTTGCTAAAGTATAGAATTTTCCTAAGTATAGTTAGAGCCCTTAATTTTGGCTTAATTAGCCTCATGTTCAATTCGATTATTTTTGATGATAACAAACAAATGCTTGGATGTTCTAATGAATATTTTTATGTGTTTTAGATATATCAATTGCTAATTACATATCTAATACATTAGAGGAAATTGCAAGAGTAGAAGAATGAAAGGATAATGTGAAGCTCAAGATACAATATTTTGGGTTTTATGACTATTCATATGAGTTCATTGGCATGAATCAATTTTCTCACAACTTAACATATTATTTTAATGAAGTTAATTTATATAAATCTTTATTTAATTAACATTCAAATATATGTTTCATACATAGCATTAAAATTGTCAAAGTAATAAATGATAAAAAATATTAAGTATAATTATTTTATTTACTTAATATAATTAATTATTTTAATTTAATTTGCTGGTTATAAGATAACTAACATACTTATGATTATATATAAATTATATCATAATTTTTAAATGTCACATGTCAAAATTAACAAAAATATATAAAATTTTGTATTTTAGCCAAAGTCATTTTCTAATCAAAGAATTCATATCTGATTTCATCTCCAACGGATTCCTTGGATTTTTTCCTTTAATTTAAGAGGTTACATGACCCACTTTTGATTAAAATTGAATCTATTATGATTTTCTAAACATTAGGTGATTTTTATAATGAATGCATGCTACATGCTTTGAATATATTAAGAGCCATATTTGATTACTTTTGACTTACCCATGTGAATAGCCAAATTTTGGCTGCTAAATTTAATATTTATTTAATTTAAATTATATTTTTTTTGAATATTAAATTATTTGATGATAACATGAGGTATGCATGATATATATTTAAAATATGATCTTCTTGCCTATAAATAGCCTCATCCTCTTCATGAAAGCATTCCTAATTCAAAATTCAAAATCCCTCCAGCAAATCTACGAGAAAAATTCTTAGATTTTTCTTGCAAGTGTTCTCCAAATATTGCAAGATCAAATCCTTGGTTTGGAAGCTTCAACATCTTCAACTAAGCAAGCCTTCTCAAATTACTTGAGTTTATTTTCTTGATTTTAATCCTCTTTAGTTGTTCATGCTATTTTCACCATCTATTTATTCTTTCCAATTTATACTTTTGGTGGATTAGTCTTTGGTCATTATTTTCACATCAAAGTTTCTCAATCATTTTTTTGTGATAAACTCTTGTGATAGTTTGTAGGATCTATTTCAACTTGCTGAAAATTTTAACTTCCTACAAATTTATTTTGGTTTCTTGAAATATTTCTTCATTAGTCTTATTTTGAAAGATAATTTATTCTTAGATCTATTTTAGAAGTATATTTTTAAGCTTTTAAAAATAAATTATTGTGCTGAAATTATTTTTATATTTGATAGATCTCTCTTTTTAATTAAAATCTTACTAGCATACTTAGATCTATCATATACTCATTTTATTTAAGTACTTTGTGATCATTAGCATTAATTGAAAGAATCTTTTTGGTAAAAATAAAATAAATTATTCCTTGCTGAATTTTATTTTATTGTGTAAAAGAATATTGTGAAATTATTTTGAAATCATTTTTAAACATCTTAGTAGGATAACTTTAAGATATTTATTTCAATATTAAGTGAGCATATTATCTCGCCAAAAATTTTAAGTTTTAAGTGATCATTTATAAGTTGTGAGATCATTTTTTTGAATTGGATAGCTTAGTATATTTGTGAGAGATTTATTTTATCAAAATTTATTATTTAGTATTTTTCCTTTTATGCTGTAAAATTTATTTTGGGGTTGTACTCGCCCCTTTCTAGGAGAGTATATATTATTGTAGGGGTTGTACTCACCCCGTTATAGGAGAGTACTATTTGTATGCTATTTTTGCATTTAGTGGATTCCTAGTGTTAGGCGGACGAGGCTTTTGGGTTTGAACCACGAAAAAATTGTGTGCCTATTGTCTCTTTACTTTACTACTTTTATTTTCCGCATTAAGAATTGTATCCTGTCATTATAAAATCAAAAATTAATTTTCTACTAAAAATTAAAATTTAAGATTTAAGTTTTAAAATTTTTAATATCACCCAATTCACCCCCCTGGGTGCTATAGTGACTCACACTTAAAGCCAATATCAACCAAACTATAACCAAGGATCATATTGGAAAGTTCTTCCATGGAATGAATATTGGGAGAGCAACCACCACTCCGTTCAGAAGAAAATAAAATAGTGTTGAAATCACCCTGCACAAACCAAGGTTTGTTGATCGAGATAGCAAAGTTCCTCAAATTATCCCAAATGAGATTTTGACCATATCTATAGCAAGAAGCATAAAAAAGGAGCCTAAAACACAATAGTCATCATAGAAGATTTGAGCATTAACATCTTGTTGAAAATCATCAATAATAGAAACCTCATCAAAATTATTCCAAAAACACCAGATCTTATTACTAACATTAGAGTAAAATTTATTAAGGATGATCATTCTAGCAACATGGCTAATTCTATTAGCATGAATGAGAGGTTCCAAACCATTGAGTAAAGACATATTAGGAATGCAAGAAAGATTTCTAATACTATTACAAATAAAGAGGGTAACAATGCCTCTAACATTCAAAACAAGAAAATTAAACATAATGAAGATAAAAAAGGTAAGCAAATGTTAATTGAGAGATGAGTGAGAGGCAGTAGCAGGTCTAGTGTTTTTGGATAGTTTGGGAGGGTAATTTTTAAAAATTTCTTCCTTTTTACCATGATAATTTTGAAAACAATTTCCTTTTTTCCCTAGAATCACCATACGAGTAAGATTTAGTAACATTGATCACCAATTTAGGAGAGTTCTCCAAGTGTTTAGAGGGAAGTTCACCCTCTTCCAAATCCAAATTAAGTTGAAAAGTATGATTAACATGAATATCAAATTAAAAATAAGAGATGGTGATGACTTAGAACCATTTAAAACACAAATAGTTAAATCCATATCAAAAACATTTTCAGCCTGATCGACAACATTTAAATCATCATTGGAATTTTCATCTTCATCAATCAAAGTCGGCATAGAAGCAGGGATAGAATTAGAGGAAATATAATCATCATCCAATAACTTAGAAAAATTATTATTCTCCATATTAAAAATATTCAATTTTAAAGACAACGCAAGAGGTAGTTCATCCTTCCCATTCTTAAAATTAGCAGAAGCCCTAACAACCGTAGGATCCAAAACATGATCAATATGGATAATCCCAATATTCATGGAATTAACCTCAATAGTAGCTTTCATACCATTCTTAGCATCTGAAGCTAATTTTTGAACATATGTGGGGAACGACTTTTTACTAGGGTCCAGGTTTTCCTTGGGAGGATTTCAATTTTTAAATGAGGTTGGAGAATAAAGCAATCTGAGTTATTATGACCATGAATTTTATAATGAGAACAAAAGACTGGAAGATTCTCCAATTCAACCTTTTGCAAATACCTGAATTTTCCAGAGCCAATCCAAACATCCTTGTGGTATTTTTTTAGTTATGTCTAATTCCACTAGAATCCAAGCCACAGAAGGGCAAAATCACTTGGTTGAGTTGCAAAGGCTGACCAAAAAGAGCCCTAATAGTAAAAAGCACATGATGTGTAACAAAATAAATGCACATATTAGGAAGATATAACCACATAGGGACAATAGGAGATTCCTCCTTAATGTCGAAAAGGGGTGACCACTTCAGTAACGACATTTGAAAACTAAAAATGAAGTAAGAACGATGCAAAAAACTCAAGAATAATCCAAATCATTAAAATGTTGAATCAGAATATGTTGGGGGTTAATAAGACCAATCGAGAAAACACCCTAAGCTTAAGATTATGAAAAAAAGGTGTGAATCTAATCCAAATTCGAGTGACGAAAAATAAATTTTTTGATGAGAGAGAATTCAAATGGTTTCACTAACATTTCAACATCCATACTAGAGCACATTTTGGTTGACAAAACCACAAAAAGATGTTGAGATGAGATTAACTAATGTAATAAATGAAGAAGCCTTACAAGTGAACACATCCTTAAATGATTTTGTCGAGTTTGTAGCATTAGGGCCGCTAACCTCCGAAATGTTGGATGCCTTAGCCGAAGCATCTAAAATTTGAGGTGGAGCCATAGGAAATGAACTCACCACAACAGCCAGGATTAAGGATGGAGCATTACGTAATCGGCCAGGTGTCGATCAACCTTTGTAATCGGATGAACCAAAGCCAAAATAGTAGAGATCCCTAGTCGGGGGCATGCCACCAAGAGGAAATGAAAATCGCCAAAGAGAAGAGAGCGCTCGGGTCGAGGTGGAGGAGGGATTTTTTTAGGTTTAGGTTTAGTGGGTTTGGTTTGGGTTTAGGTTTAGGTTTACTTAGTTTAGTTTAGTTTAGTTTATTTTTATTTATTATTTATTTTAGGTTTAGTTTCAGTTTATTTATTATAGTTTATTTTAGGTTTTTTATTTATTTTAGTTTATCATTAGTTTAGGTTAGGTTTACTTTATTTTATTTAATTTAGGTTTATTTTTTTAGATTTTAGGTTTAGTTTATTTATTTATATTTATTTTAGTTTAGTTTATGTTTATTTTACTTTATCTTGTTTATTTTAGGTTTATTTATTTTTATTTTTATTTTATTTTATTTTAGGTTTAGATTTAGTTTATTTTAGTTTTTTATTTTTTATTTTTAGTTTAGTTTATTTTAGTTTATTTTTTTTTGGTTTTATTTTATTTTTATTTAGGTTTAGGTTTTAATTTATTAATTTAGTTTATTTTTATTTTTATTAATTTATTTTGAGTTTAGGTTTTAGTTTATTTTATTTTTTTAGGACTAGGTTTATTTAGTTTATTTTGTTTAGTTTATTTATTTTATTTAGGTTTAGGTTTGTAGGTTTTTAGTTTAGGTTTCTTATTTAGATTTATTTATTTAGTTTATTTATTTTAGTTTTATTTATTTAGTTTATTTATTTTTGTTTTATTTATTTAGTTTATTTACTTTAGTTTATTTCATTTAGTTTTATTTTAGTTTGGTTTAATTTTTTTAGCTT
This sequence comes from Cymbidium sinense, assembly GCA_021442155.1. NCBI lineage: Eukaryota > Viridiplantae > Streptophyta > Magnoliopsida > Asparagales > Orchidaceae > Cymbidium > Cymbidium sinense. Next base: position 194,369,097 of record CM038214.1, read on the forward strand.
TATTTTTTATTTTTTATTTAGTTTATTTTAATTTATTTTTTAGTTTAGTTATTTATTTATTTTTAATTTAATTTAATTTATTTATTTATTTTATTTTTTAGTTTAGGTTTAGTTTATTTTAGGCTTTGATTTGGAAGTGTGGTAGAGTAATGTAGTTTGGGATTTAATGCCTGGTTGTTTAGTCGTGGCCCACCGCCAGTAGGGGGGGACTCCAGTTTAGAGCCTGTGGCCCAGGTTTGGGATCTTGGGTGGCCTAAAAGGTTTAGCCTGGGGAAGGTTTAAGTTTGGCCCAGTGGCCTGTGGCCCAGGGCAGTGGCCCAGGTGGTGGTCATAAGAGGTTTAGACCTGGAAGCCCAGTGGCCCAGTGGTCAGTGGTCAGGTGAAATGTCAAGGTCATGGAACAGCCTCAGGGCCTAGTTTAGGCCCAGCTTTTAGAATCAGTGGCCTAGGCTCTAGTGGTCCGTGGGTCTGGTGGCTCAGATCTGGGCCCAGGACTCCAGTGTCAGTTGGCCTGACTCAGGGCCTGAGCCCAGTAAGGCCTGGGTCAGTGGGCTCCCGGTCAGGTGTGATTCCAGTAGGGCCTGGGGCTCAGTGGCCTTTTAAGACTCAGGGCCTTAGAGGCAAGAGCCCACAAAGAGAAGGTGGTGTTAGTTGGGAGGGTTTTTAATTTTTAAAATTTAAAATTTAATTTATTTAATCAAGCAAAGAGTATGTTAAGGTTTATTTAGTTTATTTTTTTATTTATTTTAGTTTATTTTATTTTCTATAATGATTTAGGTTTATTTTTATTTTTATTTAGTTTAGTTTATTTATTTTAATTTAGGTTTTTTATGTTAGTTGATTTTTAGGTTTAGGTTTGGGTTTTAGTTTAGTTTTATTTTTAGTTTATTTTTAGGTTTAGGATTTATTTTTTATTTTCAAGTTTAGGTTTAGGTTTTTATTTTATTTTTTTAGGTTTAGATTTTAGGTTTTTATTTTAGGTTTATTTTTAGGTTTTATTTTTTAGTTTAGGTTTCAATTTATTTTTAGTTTATTTTATTTTATTTTGTTTAGGTTTAAGTTTAGGTTTAGTTTATTTTAGGTTTAGGTTTAGGTTTTATTTATTTTAGTTTAACTTATTTTTGTGTATGTTTAGGTTTATTTTATCTTTATTTTAAGTTTAATTTTTTTTAATTTAGGGTTTAGGTTTTATTTTTTATTTAATTTTAAGGTTTTTAAGGTTTAGGGTTTAGGGTTCAGATTTTAGGTTTAGGGTGCAGGTTTTAGTTTAGTGTTTAGGGTTTTTGGTTTTTTTTAACAGAAAACAAATTCAAATTTAGCATTCCTTTTTTTGATTTCATCAACCATGTAACACACCAGGTTTTGTAAGACACAAGTGATGACATAGTTAAAAAATGAGCGTGCATAGAGCAAATCAAAAACCCTAGATAACTAGAGTCATCTCTACTATAAAGATTCAATTTCATAAGCAGCAGATCAGATCGATCATTCTTCAGTTTCTCTAGTTCCCATCAGAACCACCCCGGCCTCTCGAGTAGCAGGATCCACCAACATATCCCCAATCTCTCCTTCCGCCACCACCATGGTCAGAACCTCCGCTGTTCTCGCCGAGCAACACCCACTTCTCCGACAACCACGTCCATATCCACCAGCACCTCCAGATCCCCCACCACCCTTGCGATAACAAATGCCTCAGCTTTCGCCTCCACCGACAGATCTAGACTGACCCTGGTTAACGGTGATGTTCTTTCCAAAGCAAAGTTCTGCCCATTCTTAGGGTATAGGCTTAGGTTCAAGTTTATTAGGTTCTAGGGTTTAGGTTTATTTTGTAATTTATTTAGTTATGTTTAGGTTTTGGGGTTTCAAGTTTAGGATTTAGGGTTTAGGGTTTTATAGTTTATGCTTTTAGCATTTATGGTTTAGGGTTTAGGGATTTTTAGGGTTTAGGGTTCATGGGGTTTTTTTAAATAAAGTAAACTGGTAGGTTTAGGTTTGTTTAGTTTATTTAGTTTATTTTTTATTTATTTTAGTTTATTTTATTTTTTATTTTTATTTTGGTTTATTTTTTATTTTTTATTTAATTTAGTTTATTTATTTTAGCTTTATTTATGTGAGTTAAGGTTTTTTATTTTAGTTTATTTTTTAGGTTTAGGTTTTATTTTTTACTTTTAGGTTTAGGTTTAGGTTTTTATTTTATTTTTTTAAGTTTAGGTTTTATGTTTTTATTTTAAGTTTATTTTTAGGTTTTAATGTTTTGTTTTGTTTTAGGTTTATTTTTAGTTTATTTGATTTTATTTAGTTTAGGCTTAGGTTTAGTTTATTTTAGGTTTAGGTTTAGGTTTTATTTTTAGTTTATTTATTTAGTTTCTACTTTTTATTTTATTTTATTTATTTTTTATTTTAGGTTAGTTTTTTTTAGTTTAGGGTTTAGATTTTATTATTTATTTATTTTTAGGTTTTATTTTAAGGTTTATTTTTTTAGTTTAGGTTTTATTTAATTTTTATTATATTTTATTTTAGGTTTATTTTATTTTTATTTTATGTTTGGTTTTAATTTTATTTAAGTCATTCATTCCTTAGATTATTTTATTTTTTTAATTTTGTTTATTTTTTTTAATTTTATTTTTATTAGTTTATTTTATTATATTTTTAGGTTAGGCTTAGGTTTTAGTTAAGGTTATTATGTTATTTTATTTTTTTATTTTATTTAGTTTAAGGATTTTTTTATTTATTTTATTTATAGGTTTTATTTAGTTTAGGTTTTAGGTTTTAGAATCAGGGTTGTGGTTTAGGTTTAGAGATTTTAAACTTTTCAAATGGATGTCAAGAGTGCATTTTTAAGATGATTTATTTATGTATTTTAGAGCAAAAATTTAAATTGTTAAATGATTTAAATTAAAAGAAATTAAATTAAGAATTTGTTTAAAGTTAATTTATTTAAAATTAATTATTTAATAAATCATGGATTTAGAAAGGGTAGATTAGGGATTTTATTTTTATTTTTTTAGATTAAGTAAATATGTAATTTTGGGTTTATTTAGGTTATTTTATTTTTATTTATTTTAGTTTATTTATTTTGGGTTTATTTATTTTAGTTTAGGGTTTTTATTTTAGTTTATTTTTTTGGGTTTAGGTTTTTATTTTAGGTTTTATTTTTTAGTTTAGGTTTAGATTTCTTTTTAGTTTATTTTATTTTGTTTAGTTTAGGTTTTGGTTTAGGTTTAGTTTATTTTTTGTTTAGGCCTAGGTTTTATTTATTTTAGTTTAGGTTTAGGTTTATTTTATTTTTATTTTAGGTTTAGGGTTTTTTTTAGTTTAAGGTTTAAGTTTTATTTTTTATTTATTTTAGGTTTTATTTTAGGATTATTTTTTAGGTTTAGGTATTTTTTAGTTTTTATTTTAGTTTACTTTAAGTTTATTTTATTTTTATTTTAGGTTAAGTTTTTTTAGGTTTATTATTTTTTTAGTTTCGTTTAGGTTTTTATTTATTTTATTTAAGTTTATTTTTTTTATTTTACTTTTTTTAGGCTTAAGTTTAGGTTTAGGTTTTAGTTTTTTTCATTTTATTTTTTATTTTATTTTCATTTATGTATTTTTTATTTATTTTATTTTTAGGTTTTATTTAGCTTAGGTTAAGGTTTTTTGCTTTTAGGGTTTAAAGTTTAGGGTTTGGGGGGTTACTGTTTAGGGTTTAGGGTTTTGGATTTAGGGTTTAAGTTTTAGGGTTTAGGGTTTTTTTTTTGGGGTACCTGAGGGGAGTTAGATTTTATTGTCATAAAAGGAAAAGATAAAATGACCTTAAAAGTGGTAAAAGCTCTAAAAATTTACTATTCTTAGAGCAACAAGAAACCTAAAGAGCTAGACACCTATCTATGTACATTAGGAAAAGAAAAGAAAACAAAAGAGCAAATACAACAACTAAAAAGCACAAGAGAAAAAGACACAGAGTAAGACTAAAACAAATCTTGAAAATAGTAAAAGGATGAGTCAACAGCAATTCATGATTCCTTCGAGAAAGCAAGATAAGCAAGATCCACAACAACAACACTTGGGTTGATTGAGTAACTACCATTCCCTCTGTAAAGTTCCAACCTATAAAAGAAATTTGCAAAACACTACAAAGATAAAAGTCATAGCTACAAAGGATAAGGATAAAGAGAGGAAAAGGAGAGAGCTAAGAAAGAGAAGGCTCATGTTGGCTTAATGAGCCTCATGTTCAATCCAATCAATTTTGATGATAACAAACAAATGCTTGGATGTTCTAATGTATGTTTTATGTGTTTCAGATATATTAATTATTAATTACATATCCAATACATCTCATAATATGTTTGAGAAAATTGCAATAATAGAAGAATGAAAGATCGATCAAAATGGATAATGTGAAGATCAAGATATAATATTTTAGGTTATATGCATTTATAACTATCTTAGAAATTCATATAAGTTCATTGGCATTAATCAATTTATTCACAACTTAACATATTATTTTTATTTATTTTAAATAAGGATAATGAAGTTAATTCATATAAATCTCTATCTAATTAACATTCAATTAAATGTTTCATACATAGCATTTGAATTGTCAAAATAATAAATGATAATAAAGTATGACTATTAAGTGTAATTAGTTTATATACTTAAAATAATTAAATATTTTAATTTAATTTTAAGGTTATATGATAACTAACATATGTATGATTATATATAAATTATATCATAATATTTAAATGTCATATTTCAAAATTAACAAAAATATGTGGAATTTTGTATTTTAGCCAAAGTCATTTTATAATCAAGGAATTTATATCTGATTTCATCTCCAATGAATTCCTTGGATTTTTTCCTTTAATTTGATAGGTTACATGACCCACGTTTAATTAAAATTGAATTTAATATGACTTTTCAAACATTAGTCGATTTTAATAATGAATGTATGCTACATGCTTTGAATATATTAAGAGCCATATTTGATTGTTTTTGACTTGCCGATGCGAATAGCCAAATTTTGGCCCTTGAAATTTAATATGTATTTAAAATAAATTATATTTTTATTGAATATTAAATTATTATATGATAAAATGATGTTAGAATAATATATTTTTTGAAATAATTCAAAATGACCTTCTTGCTTATAAATTGCCCTCATTCTATTCATGAAAGTATTCCTCATTCAAATTCAAAATCCCTCCAGCAAATCTAAGAGAAAATTTCATAGATTTTCCTTCCAAGTGTTCTCCAAATATTGCAAGATCAAATGCTTGGTTTGGAAGCTTCAATATCTTCAACTAAGCAAGCTTTCTCAAATTACTTGAGTTTGTTTTCTTGATCTCAATTGCTTTTTAGTTGTTCATACTATTTTCACCATATATTTATTCTTTCCAATTTATACTTTTTCGTGGATTAGTCTTTGGACATAAAAGTCTAAGTTTTTCACATCAAAGTTTCTTCAATCATTTTTTTGTGAAAACTTGTGATATAGGATTTATTTCAACTTGTTGAAATTTTTATCTTTTTACAAATTTCTTTTGGTTTCTTGAAATATTTCTTCAATATTCTTATTTAAAAGATCATTTATTCTTAGATCTATTTTAGAAGTATATTTTAAGCATTTCAAATTAATTTATTGTGCTGAAATTATTTTCATATTTTCTAGATCTCTCTTTTTAATTAAAAGCTTACTAGTTTACTTAAATCTGTCAGATACAAATTTTATTTCATTATTTTGTGATTAGTTGCATTAATTAAAAGCTTCATTTTCATTAAAATGAAATAAATTATTGCTGGAATTTTAGAGTATATGCTAGATCTATTATAAATCAAGTTTCTTTATCAAAATAAAAATTTATAAAAAAATAAATTATTTTATTTGTCACTTATCTTTTTATTTCAATTTATATCCTTTGTTTTAAAATTTTATCTTGCTTAAATTTAGTAAAGCTTGTTGTTTACATTTAATAATTAAGAAAAGGAAGTTTAGTAGAAAGTTAATCTTTGTTACACTATTATATACATACTAGTTATAGTTTCTCTTAAACTTAAAATTATTTCTTGTTGAAATATAATTTATTGTGCAATAGACTATTGTGAATTTATTTTGAAATCATATTTATATTAATCTACAAATTGTAATAATATAAACATATTAGTAAGATCACTTTAAGATATTTATTTAATATTTTTTGATCAAAATTAAGTGAACATTCTATCTTGCTAACTTAGTAAGTGGTAAAGTGGTTATTTATAGGTTGTCAGATCACTTTTTGAATTGGATAGCTTGGTATATTTGTGAGAGATATATTTTATCAAAATTATTATTTTGTATTTTTCTTTGGTGTAAAATTTATATCTTGTACTGCCCTTGTAAGAAAGTACATATTATTGTGGGTTGTACTCACCCTATAAGAGATACTATTTGTAAGCTATTTTATATTTATTGATTCCTAGAGGTGGCTAGGCATGGATGTAGCTAGTTTTTCTAACCACATAAAATTGTGTGCCTATTATCTCTTTACTTTATTGCACTTTTATTTTTGCGATTAAGAATTGTATCTTCATTATAAAATCAAATATTAATCTTCAACTAAAACTTAAAATTTAATTTAACTTTATAATTTTAATATAATTCACCCCCAACCCCCTCTTGGGTGCGCTCAATTAGATCATCTCATTGGGCAATAAAACATATTAGCATCCAAACTTCATAAAGAAGGGTTACAATCATATGTAATGCTACCAACCAGAGAGAAGAGGTGAGTAACATCAAAGCCATCATAGCTAGCATACCTGATATAAGGAAACATCCTAGGCAAGTAATTCATAGAGTCCCTGATCCTGCACCATTAAACAAAGAGCAACTAACCAACAACTAGCTAGCAGCCAAACCAATAAATAAAAACCTCAACAGACTAATCAAAATAACTTAGAGAGAGGTAGAACAATGTCAGAACACCAACAACAGCCATTATCCAAATACCCATCCAAGCTCCAAACCACGAAAAACTTGAACCATCCATCAACAGGCACCCGACCCATGCCAAGTAATAGAGAAACAGCCAACAAAACCAAGATAGGAGCCCTCAAGCCAAAGTCCTAACAAGTAGTAGTCACCAAGCCAAACCAAGGTGAGCAACCATAAATGATAAAACATCTCAGAAATGAAACCATCAACTAAAGGAAACATAAGCTACAGCTAGTGCAAATCGCCAGAAGATAAAATAGCCACACAAAAGGGGGCCAAAGGCAACCACCAACCACCTGAAACCAAAAAGTCCAATCCAAAAGGATCAACAAAGGTTTCGCCAGCATAACAAAAGGCTCCAACAAATTATCCAAGAAGAAGGAAAAGACCAACAAGAAAAAAATTAACCAACCAAGATTCCAAAGACTATTAAAAGTCCTCCAACCAAACAAACTAAGTAAAACAGTCATAAGACAACCACCAGAGAATAGCCCATCATAAGTAATCGATAAAAGAAGCATCCCCAATAGCTAAGGAAAAGTAGAAAACCAACAAAGCACCACACAACAGAGGACCAAGAGAAGCACAACCACCATAGAAAAGAAACAACAGCAGCAAGCGAGGACTAGCTGAAAAACCAAATTTCCCCAACAATAAAGACTAACCCAACAAGAAGCATAATAATAAAAAAAATATGCTGCAAATAACACACCCAGTAGATGCTAATCCCAAGAAAATAAGCAAAAAAAAAACCAAGGCAAAAAAAGGATAAAACAACAAACAATAAGGAACTGGGAGGCAACTGCCAAAAAGCAGGCAAGAAATTCTCAAAAATTAGGCCCAGAAAAGAAACAACCAATAGTAGTTCCCACTATGAAGGCCACCCATCCAACCATGGAAAACTAGCAAAAAGTAATTTGAGTTCAACAGAAGATCCAATAATCCAAGTAGTGCAAAAAACTTAATAAAGCCAGGGCAGAAACCATCTCATCCACCAACAACTAGAGTAGCAAGGAAGAGAAGATAGCAACCACCAGGATAAAATAAAACCAAGCCAACCAAGGCTTAAAAGATAGCAACCACTACATAGCAACTTAGGCCAACCCAAAGCAAGGTCAAAACATAAGCCTAGCCAAAAGTGAAAATAAGTTTGGTTTAGGGTTTCAGTTAGGTTTACAAGATTATTTTAGGTTTAGGTTTTAGTGTTTGGTTTTAGGGTTTTGGGTTGTGGTCTGGCTCAGTTTAGAGGTTTAGTGGTCAGAGTTTATACAGGCTGGGTAGTGGTTGTGGGTTAGTTTTTAAGATTTAGAATTGATTTAGGGTTTAGGGTTTAGTGTTTAGGGTTAGTTTAGGGTTTATCTTAGTTTAGGGTTTAAGGTTTAGGATTTAGGGTTTAAGGTTTAGGATTTTAGGGTTTACAATTTATTTTAGGTTGAAGGCTTTTTTTTTTAAAATTAAGTAAACTAGTAGGTTTAGGTTTATTCCATTTATTTTTTATTTATTTTAGTTTATTTTATTTTTTATTTTATCTTGGTTTATTTTTGTATTTTTATTTAATTCAGTTTATTTATTTTAGTTTAGGTTTTTTTTAGTTTATTTTTTAGGTTTAGGTTTAGGTTTATGTTTTATGTTATGTTTATTTTTAGCTTAGTTTTATTTTAATTTTATTTTTTAGGTTTATGTTTTATTTTTTGATTTTAAGTTTAGGTTTATGTTTTTATTTTATTTCTTTAATTTTAAGTTTTAGGTATTTATTTTAGGTTTATTTTTTGGCTTAATTTTAAAGTTTAGGTTTATTTTAATTTATTTTATTTTATTTAGTTTAAGGTTTAGGTTTAGTTTATTTTAGGTTTAGGTTAAGGTTTTATATATTTTAGTTTAGGCTTAGGTTTATTTTATTTTATTTATTTTAGGTTTAGTTTTTTTTAGTTTAGGGTTTAGGTTTTATTTATTTATTTATTTTTAGGTATTATTGTTGATTTATTTTTTTAGGTTGAGGTTTTTATTTTGTTTTTATTTTATTTTCTTTTAAGTTTATTTTATTTTTATTTTATGTTTAGTTTTATTTATTTTTTTTAGGTTTATTAGTTTTAGTTTTATTTTATTTTTATAGTTTAGTTTAAGTTTTTATTTATTATATTTTAGGGTTATTTTATTTTTATTTTATTATATTTTTAATTTTAGGTTTAGCTTAGGTTTAGGTTTTAGTTTAGGTTTTTATTTTATTTTATTTTATTTTATTTATTTTATTTAGGTTTTGGTTAATTAATTTTTTTTATTTTTAGGTTTTATTTAGTTTAGGTTTAGGTTTTTAGGATTTAGGGTTTGGGGTTTAGGGTTTAGGGTTAGGATTGTAGGTTAGAGGATTTAGGGTTTAGGGTTTAGGGTTTAAGGTTTAGTGATCAGGATTTTAGGGTTTAAGGTTTAGGGTTTAGGATTTAGACTTTAGGGTTTGTTTTAAGGTTTATGGTTTAGGGTTAAGATTTTTTTATTTTTATTTTTATTTTTTTATTATTTTTTTATTTTTCTAATATTTAGTAAACTAGTATGTTTAGGTTTATTTAGTTTATTTTTAATTTATTTTAGTTTATTTTATTTTTTTATTTTTATTTAAGTTTATTTATATTTGTTTTAGTTTAGTTTATTTATTTTAATGTAGGTTTTTTTGGTTTAGTTTTTTTAAGTTTAGGTGATAGGTTTAGGTTTATTTCTTAGTTTAGTTTTATTTTTATTTTGGTCATTTAGGTTTAGGTTTTATTTTTTATTATTAGGTTTAGTTTTTAGGTTTAGGTTTTAGTTTGTTAATTTAGGTTTATTTTTAGGTTTTATTTTTTTGTTTATGCATAAGTTTATTTAGTTTAGTTTAAGTTTAGGTTTAGGTGTAGTTTATTTTAGGTTTATATTTAGGTTTTATTTATTTTATTTTAGATTATTTTAGTTTAGGTTTAAGTTTATTTTATTTTGTTTATTTTAGTTTTATTTTAGGTTTAGTTTTTTTTTGTTTAGGGTTTAGGTGTTATTTTTTTCTATTTTTAGGTTTATTTTTTAAGTTTAAATTTTTATTTGGTTTTTATTTTATTTTATCTTAGGTTTATTTTATTTTTATTTTAGGTTTAGTTTTTATTTTATTTAGGTTTATTATTTCTAGGTTTCTTTTATTTTTTAGTTTAATTTAGGTTTTTATTTATTTTATTTTATTTTAGTTTATATTTTTTATTTTATTTTCTTTTTAGGTATAGGTTTAGGTTTTATTTTAGGCCTTTATTTTAATTTTTTATTTAGGTTTAGGTTTTAGGGTTTAGGATTTAGGGTTTATGGTATAGGGTTTTAGGGTTTAGGGTTTAGGGTTTAGGTTTAGGGTTTAGTGTTTAGGGTTTAGGGTTTACATTTTAGGATTAGGGCTTAACTTTTAGTTTAGGATTTAAGGTTTAGGGTTTAAGGTTTTGGGTTTAAGGTTTTTTTAACAGAGCTTAGGGTTTAGGTTAGTTTTAGGGTTTAGGGTTTATGATTATTATTTTTTTTTAAAATTTTTTTTAGGGTTTTAGGTTTAGGTTTTGGTTTTTATTTTTTAGGTTCATTTTATTTTATGTTATTTTAGGTTTATTTTATTTTTATTTTAGGTTTAGTTTTTATTTTGTTAATGTTTTTTATTTTTAGTTTAGTTTAGGTTCTTATTTATTTTATTTTAGTTTATTTCTTTGTTATTTTTATTTTTTTTTTGGTTTAAGTTTAGGTTTAAATTTTAGTTTTATTTTATTTTGTTATTTTATTTTATTTTAGGTTTATTTATTTATTTTATTTATAGGTTTTATTTAGTTTAGGTTTAGGCTTTTAGCTTTTTAGGGTTTAGGGTGTAGGGTTTTAGGTTTTGGGTTAGTTTGTGGTTTAGGGTTTGGGGTTTAGAGTTTAGGGTTTAGGGTTTAGGGTTTAGGATTTAGGATTTAGATTTTAGGGTTTTGGGTTGTTTATAGTTTAGGATTTGTTTTTGGGGGAAGTTATAATTTTATTTGCATAAAAGGAAAAGATATAATGTCTTTAAAAGGGCTAAAGCTCTAAAATTCTACTGCTTTGAGCACAACAAAACCCCTATCTTAGTACATTAGAAAAAGTAAAGAAAACAAATGAGCAAATACAACAGCTAATAAGCATAAGAAAAAAAGAGACAAAGTAAGACTAAAACAAATCCTGAAAATAGTAAAAGGATGAGTCAGAAGCAATTCATGTTTCCTTTGAGAAAATAAGATAAGCAAGATCGATAGCAACAACACTTGGGTTGACTGCATAATGACCATTCCCTCTGTAAAGTTCCAACCTGTAAAAGAAATCTATAAAACACTGCAAAGGCAAAAGTCATAGCTAAAAAGGATAAGGATAAAGAGAGGAAAAGGAGAGAGTTGAGAAAGAGTAGGCTCAAGCTTAGTTAGTATCATCTCAAGGGGCAACAATACATATGAGCATCCAACTTCATAAAGAAGGGTTGCTACCAACCAGAGAGAAGAGGTGAGTAGCATCAAAACCATCATAGCCAACATACCTGATATAAGCAAACATCCAAGGCCAGTAGTACATAGAGTTCCAGATCCTACACCATTAAACAAAGAGCGACCGACTAGCAACTAGCTAGCAGGTAAACCACTAAAAAAAATCACAATAGACTAAATTACAATAACTTAGAGAGAGACTAGAACAAAATCAGACACTAACAATAACCATTATCCAAATACCCATCCAAGCTCCAAACTAGGGAAAACCAGAACCAACCATCGGCAAGCACCAGACTCATGCTAATTAGTAGAGAAATAACCACCAAAAAAAAAAAAAATTAACCAACCAAGATTCCAAGGGAAACTAAAAGTCCTCCAACCAAACCAGCTTAGTAAAATAGCCATAAGGAAACCACCAGAGAATAGCCCATCATAAGTAACCAACAAAGGAAGCATCCCCAATAGGCAAGGAAAAGCAAAAACCAACAAAGCACCACACAACATGAGGTCCAAAAGAAGCACAACTGCCATAGAAAGGCAATAATAGCAGCTAGCCAAGACCAACCAAAAAACCAAACTTCCCCAACAATAAAGACTAACTCGATAGGAAGCATAATAACAACATAAAACATGTTGCAGAGGATGCACCCAATAGAGGCTAATCCTAGAGAATATGCAAACACAAAACCATGGAAAAAGAAGGATCCAACAACAAATAATAAGGAATTGGGAGGCAACCCCCAAAAATGTAGCCAAGAAATTTTGCAAAAGAAGGCCTAGAAATGGAACCACCAATAGCAGTTCCTACTAAGAAGGCCACCCATCCAACCATGAAAAACCAGCAAAAAGTAATTTGAGTTCAAGAGGAGAGACAATAAACCAATAGATGTAGAAAATAAAATAAAGCTAGAGAAGAAACCATCTCATCCACCAGCAAGCATAATAACAAGGTAGAAGATAAACCACCAGCTAAAAAATTAAGCCAACCAGTGAGGAACCACCATGTAGTAAGCACCATGCCAACCCAAAAGCAAGAGATTAGAAACCAAACCTAGGGCTTAGGTTAATTTAGGGTTTAGGGTTTAGGGTTTAGAGTTTAGGGTTTAGGGTTTTGAGGGTTTAGGGTTTAGGGTTTATGGTTGTAGGGTTTATAGTTTCGGGTCGTGTGGGGGTTTAGGATCTAGGGTATAGGGTTTATGGTTGTAGGGGGGTTTAGGATTTATGGTTTTGGGTTAGTTTAGGGTTTAGGGTTTAGGGCTTAGGTTAGTTTAGGGTTTAGGATTTAGGGTTTATGCTTATTTGGGTTTAACATTTTAGGTTTATGGTCTAGGGTTTAGGTTTTTAGTGTTTAGGGTTTTTTAGGGTTTAGGCTTTATGGTTTATTTTAGGTTTAGGGTTTTTTTAAAAAAAAATCAAATAAACTGGTAGGTTTAGATTTATTTAATTTATTTAGTTTATTTATAATATATTTTAGTTCATTTTATTTTTTATTTTTATTTAGGTTAATCTTTTATTTTTATTTAGTTTAGCTTATTTATTTTAGGTTTATTTATTTTTGTTCAGAGTTTTTATTTTAGTTTAGTTTTTAGGTTTAGGTTTAGGTTTATGTTTTTTTAGCTTAGTTTTATTTTTTTAAATTTTTTTGGTTTAGTTTTTTTTTAAGGTTTAGGTTTAGGTTTTTATTTTATTTTTTTAGGTTTAGGTTTTAAGTTTTTATTTTAGGTTTTTTTTTAGGTTTTATTTCTTAGTTTAGGTTAGAGTTTATTATTAATTTATTTTAGTTTATTTAGTTTAGGGTTTAGGTTTAGTTATTTTCTTTTATTTATTTTAGGTTTAGGTTTTGTTTTTAATTTAAGGTTTAGGTTTTTTTTATTTGTTTACAGGTTTTATTTTTAGGTTTGATTTTTAGGTTTAGGTTTTCATTTAGTTTTTATTTTATCTTATTTTATTTCAGGTTTATTTTATTTTTATTTTACATATAGTTTTTCTTTTATTTAGGATTTTTATTTTTAAGTTTATTTTATTTTTTTAAATTTAGTTTAGGTTTTATTTATTTTATTTTAGTTTAGTTTTTATTTTTTATTATATTTTATTTTTAAGTTTAAGTTTTACAATTTAGCATTCAGTGTTTTAGAGTTTAGGGTTTAGGGTTAGGGATTTTTTTTTTAATTTTTAATTTTATTATTTTTATTTATTTTATTTTTTAAAATTAAGAAAACTAGTAGGTTTAGGTTTATTTAGTTTATTTTTTATTTATTTTAGTTTATTTCATATTTTATTTTTAGTTAAGTTTATTTTTATTTTTTTAGTTTAGTTCTTTTATGTTAGGTTTATTTAATTTAGTTTAGGTTTTTTATTTTAGTTTTTTTTTTAATTTTAGGTTTAGGTTTAGGTTTTATTTTTTATTTCTAGGTTTAGTTTTAGGTTTTTATTTTATTTTTTTAGGTTTAGGGTTTAAATTTTTATTTTAAATTTATTTTTTGGTTTTATTTTTTAATTTAGGTATAGGTTTATTTTTAATTTAATTTATTTTATTTAGTTTAGGTTTAGGTTTAGGTTTAGTTATTTTAGGTTTTATTTATTTTAGTTTAGTTTATTATAGTTTAGGTTTAGGTTTATTTTATTTTTATTTTAAGTTTAGGGTTTATGTTTTATTTGTATTTTTTTAGGTTTATTTTTTAGGTTTAGGTATTTAGTTTTATTTTACCATGATTTTATTTTTAATTTAGGTTTACTTTTTATTTTATTTAGGTTTTTTATTTTTTTAGTTTAGTTTAGGTTTTTATTTATTTTATTTTAATTTGGTTTTTACTTTTTATTTTATTTTCTTTTTAGGTTTAAGTTTAAGTTTTTATTTTAATTTATTTTTTATTTTATTTTGGTTTAGGTTTATTTATTTATTTTATTTTTAGGTTGTATTTAGTTTAGGTTGGCTTTGCATTCTAGGGCTTAAGGTTAGTTTAGGGTTTTGTGTTTAGGGCTTAGGGTTTGGCGTTTGGGGTATAAGGTTTAGGATTTAGGGTTTAAGGTTTAGGGTTTAGGGTTTAGGGTTTAGGGTTTAGGGTTTAGGGTTTATGTTTTAGGTTTAGGGTTCAGGATTTAGTTTAGGGTTTAGGGTTTTGGTTTTTTAAAAGAGAACAAATTCAGATTTGACATTTCTTCTTTTTGATTTCATCAGCCAAGTAACACACCAAGTTTTTTAAGATATAAGTGACAACATAGATAAAAAATGAACAGCCAAAAAGTAAATAAAAACCCTTGGTAACTAGAATAGTCTCTACTATAAAGACACTTCTCCATAACTAGCAGATCAGATTGATCGTTATCACCACCACTGCTCCTATCTCCTGCATAACCACCACTGCTCTAACGACCACCTCCATATCAACGAGCACCTCAAGATCCCACACCACCACTGATAACTGTCGCCTCTACCTTCACCTTCACCGCCAGATTTAGACTAAGCCGGGTTAACAGTGAAGTTCCTATAGCCAATGTTCTATCTATTCTTAGGGGTTAGGTTTAGGTTTAGGTTTATTAAGTTTTAGTGTTTATGTTTATTTTTTAATTTATTTAGTTACTTTAGGTTTAGGTTTAAGGTTTAGGGTTTAATGTTTAGGGTTTAGGGTCAGGCTTTAGGGTTTATGGTTTAGGGTTTAGGATTTTAGGTTTTATGCTTTTTGGGTTTAAGGTTTAGGGTTAGGGTTTAGGATTTAGGGTTTAGGGTTTAGTGTTTACGCTTTAGGGTTTATGGTTTTTAGGGTTTAGGTTTTAAAGTTTAGGGTTAAGGCTTTTGGGGTTTGGGGCTTAGGGTTTATGGTTTAAGATTTAATGTTTAGAGTTTATGTTTTAGTGTTTAGGTTTAGGGTTTATTATTTACAATTTAGAGTTTATAATTTATGGTTTATGGTTTAGGGTTGTATGATTTAGGGTTTAGGGTTTATGGTTTAGGTGGGTTTAAGGTTTAGGGTTTAGGGTTTAGAGTTTATTATTTTTTAGGGTTTAGGGTTTAGGGTTTAGGGTTTTAAGGTTTAGGGTTTAAGGTTTAGGGTATTTTGGGGTTTACGGTTTATTGTTTAGGGTTTAGGGTTGTAGGTTTAGGGTTTAAGGTTGTAGGTTTAGCGGTTTAGTGTTTAGGGTTTAGGGTTGTAGCTTTAGGGTTTATGGTTTAGGGTTTAGGGTTTTTAGGGTTTAGGGTTAATGGTTTAGTGTTTAGGGTTTAGGGTTTTTGTTAAAACAAAAAAATCAAGTAAATTGGTAGGTTTAGGTTTCTTTAGTTTATTTTTTATTTATTTTTGTTTATTTTAATTTTTATTTTTATTTAGGTTTATTTTTATTTTTATTTAGTTTAGTTTATTTATTTTAGGTTTATTTATTTTAGTTTAAGTTTATTTTTATTTTAGTTTATTTTTTAAGTTTAGGGTTATTTTTTAGTTTAGTTTTTTTTAATATTACTTTTTAGGTGTAGGTTTTATTTTTTATTATTATGTTTAGGTTTAGGTTTTTGTTTTATTTTTTTTGGTTATGGTTTTAGGTTTATTTTTATGTTTTATTTTTTAGTTTTGGCTTAGGTTTATTTTTAGTTTATTTTATTTTATTTAGTTTAGGTTTAGGTTTAGGTTTAGTTTATTTTAGGTTTAGGTTTAGGTTTTATTTATTTAGTTTAGCTTCTTTTAGTTTATGTTTAGGTTTATTTTATTCGATTTATTTTATTTTTATTTTAAGTTTTGGTTTTTTTTTTAGTTTAGGGTTTAGGGGTTAATTTTTATTTATTTTAGGTTTATTTTTTAAGTTTAAGTTTTTATTTTATTTTATCTTATGTTTATTTTTATTTTATTTTAGGTTAAGTTTTTATTTTATTTAAGTTTTTTATTTTTAGGTTTATTTAATTTTTTAGTTTAGTTTAGGTTTTTATTTATTTTATTTTAGATTAGTTTTTATATTTTATTTTATTTTATTTTTATTTTTAGGTTTAGGTTTAGGTTTAGGTTTTAGTTTAGGTTTTTATTTATTTTATTTTATTTTTTAATTTAGGTTTAGGTTTTAGGGTTTATGGTTTAGGGTTTTAGTGTTTAGGGTTTAGGGTTTAGTGTTTTGGGTTTTGGGTTTTTAGGGTTTTGGGTTTTAGGTTTAGGGTTTAGGTTTTAGGTTTAGGGTTTAAGTTTTTGTTTAGGGTTTAGGGTTTAAGGTTTAGGGTTTAGGGTTTAGGGTTTAGGTTTTAGAGTTTTAGGGTTTAGGATTTAAGGTTTAGGGTATACGATTTAAGGTTGTGTAGGGTTTTTTTTGGGAAAGTTAGAATTTTATTACCATAGAACGAAAAATATAATGTCCTTAAAATGGGTAAGGCTCTAAGCTTCTATTGTTCTGAGAGCTACAAGAAGCCTAAAGAGCTAAACCCCAAAAACATTAGAAAAAAAAATCAACAAATAAAAGCATATGAAAAAGAGTAAGACTAAAACAAGTCCTAAAAATAATAAAAGGATGAGTCAACAGTAGTTCAAGATTCCTTTGAGAAAGCAAGATAAGCAAGATTCACAACAATAGCAGTTGGCTTGACTGATTAACGACCATTCCCTCTATAAAGTTCCAACCTGTAAAAGAATTCTACAAAACACTACAAAGGCAAAAGTCATAGTTAAAAAGAATAAGGATAAAGAGAGGAAGAGAGAGCTGAGAATGAGAAGGCTCAGGCTTAGTTAGCTCAAGGGGCAACAATACATATGAGCATCTAAACTTCATAAAAAAGGGTTATAATCATATGTAATGCTACCAACCAAAGAGAAGAGGTTTGTAACATCAAAGCCATCATAGCCAGCATACCTGATACAAGCAAACATCCAAGGCCAACAGTCTATAGAGTTCAAGATCCTGCACCATTAAACAAGAAACAACGACTGACCTAGCGACCAAACCACCGGGAATACTAGAACTATCATCAAGCACCAGACCAATGCCAATTAACAGAGAAACAACCAACAAAACCAAGATAGGAGCCCTCAAGCCAATGTCCCAACAAGTAGCATTCACCAAGAAAAACTAGGATGAGCAACCACAAATGACTAAACAACTCAAATATGAAACCATCAATTGAAGGAAATATAAGTTGCAGCTAGTACAAATCACTAGAAGACAAAACATCCACACAAAAGGGGGCCAAAGACAATCACCAACCACCAAAAACTAAAAAGTTCAATCCAAAAGGATCAACAAAGGTACATCAAGCACAACAAAAGGCTCCAGCAAATTGTCCAAGAAGAAGGAAAGTACTAATAAGGATAAAATCAACCAACCAAGATTCCACGGACAACTAAAACTCCTCCAACCAAACAAGCTAGGTAAAACAGTCATAAGGCAACCACTAGAGAACAACCCATTATAAGTAACCAACAAATGAAGCATCCCAATCAGCCAATGAAATGTAGAAAACCAATAAAGCACCACACAATAATGGTCCAAAAGAAGCAAAACCACCATAGAAAGGAAACAATAGCAGCTAGCCAAGACCAGCCAAAAAACAAAACTTCCAAAACAAAACTAACCGATAGGAAGCATAATAACAACACAAAATGTGCTGCAAATAATGCACCCAACAGGGGCTAATCCGAGGAGAATAACGAAACACAAAACCAATTCAAAAGAATAACCAACAGGGTTTAGCATTTGGGTTTTTTATTTTATTTTTTTTTTTTTTTTTTTTAAAATTAAGTAAACTAGTAGGTTTAAGTTTATTTAGTTTAATTTTTATTTCATTTAGCTTATTTTTTATTTTATTTTTATTTAGATTTATTTTATTTTCATTTAGTTTAATTTATGTTTTAGGTATATTTATTTTAGTTTAGGTTTTTTATTTTAGTTTAGGTTTTTTATTTTAGTTTATTTTTTAGGTTTAGGTTTAAGTTTAGGTTTTATTTTTAGTTTAGTTTTATTTTTATTTTATTTTTTAGGTTTAGGCTTTATTTTAATTTTAGGTTTATGTTTAGGTTTTTATTATTTTCTTAGGTTTAGTTTAGATTTAGGTTTAGGTTTTAGGTTTAGGTTTAAGTTTCTATCTTTAAATTTGAATTTTATTTTTAGTTTAGGTTTTATTTCTTAGGTTTATATTTATTTTATTTTATTTTTAGTTTTATTTAGGGCTTAGATTGTTTTTAGGGTTTAGTTTTGGGTAGGGTCAGGGTTTGGGGTTTGGGGTTTAGGGTTTAGCATTTTAGGGTATTAGGGTTTAGTTAGTTTAGGTTAGTTAGGGTTTTTTTTTTAATTTTCATTATTTATTTTCAAATTAATTAAACTCATAGGTTTAGGTTTATTTAGTTTATTTTTTATTTATTTTGATGTTTTTTATTTTATTTATTTTTATTTAGGTTTATTTTTATTTTTATTTAGTTTAGTTTATTTATTTTAGGTTTATTTATTTTAGTTTAGGTTTTATTTTAGTTTATTTTATAGTTTATGTCTATTTTTTTTTTAGTTTTTTATTTTATTTTTTTAGGTTATTTATTTTTTTATTTTAGGTTTAGTTTTATTTTATTTTATTTTAGGTTTAGGTTTTGGGTTTTAATTTATGTTTATTTTAAGGTTATTTTAATTTATGTTTAGGTTTATTAGTTTATTTTATTTTATTTAGTTTAGTTTTTTTAGTTTAGTAGTTTAGGTTTTATTTATTTTAGCTAAGTTTATTTTAGTTTAGGTTTATGTTTATTTTATTTTTATGTCAGGTTTAGGTTTTTTTTAGTTTAGGTTTTAGATTTTATTATTTTATTTATTTTTAGGTTTATTTTTTAAGTTTAGGTTTTTATTTAGTTTTTATTTTAGGTTTATTTTATTTTCCTTTTAGGTTTAGTGTTTATTTATCTTGGTATTATTAGTAGTTTAGTATTTTTATTTTATTTAGTTTTATTTTATTTTATTTTCTTAGGTTTAGGTTTTAGTTTAGGCATTTATTTTATTTTATTTTGGTTTAGGTTTTTCATTTATCTTTTTAGGTTTTATTTAAGTTTAGCTTTTAGGGTTTAGGGTTTATTGTTTAGGGTTAATTTAAGGTTTAGGGTTTATGATTTATGGTTTAGGGTTTAGGGTTTAGGATTTTAAAGTTTAGGGTTTAGGGTTTAGGGTATAGAGTTTATGGTTTAGGTTTTGTGGTTTAGGACTTAGGGTTTAGGATTTTAGGATTTAGGGTTAAGGATTTAGGGTTTAGTGTTTAAGGTTTAGGGTTTAAATTTTAGGTTTAGTGTTTAGGTTTTAGTTTAGGGTTTAGGGTTTTCTTTTTTTTTTTAATAGAGAACAAATTAAAATTCATCATTTCTTCTTTTTTATTTCATCAATCAAGTAACACACCATGTTTTCTAAGACAAAAGCTGCAACATAAATGAAAATGAGTAAGCATAGAGCAAATCAAAAACCCTAGATAACTAGAATCATCTCTACTGTAAAGTCACAGTTCCATAAGTAGCAGATCAGATTAGTCGTTCTTAAGTTTCTCCAGTTCCCATCAGAACCAACCCATCCTCTCGTGTTGCAGGATCAACCATCATATCTCGGATCTCTCGCTCTGCCATAACCATGGCAGTAACCTCCATCGCTCCTCCCACCTCAATAACCACCACTGCTCTGACCACCACCTCCATATCCACTAGCATTTCCAGATCCCCCACCACCACTATGATAATCGCAGCCTCTGCCTTCACCTCATCCACCAGATCTAGACTGAGCATGGTTGACGGTGATGTTCCTCTCATCAAGGTTCTGCCCATTCTTAGGGTTTAGGTTTAGGTTTTGGTTTATTAGGTTGTAGGTTTTAGGCTTATTTTTTAGTTTGTTTAGTTACTTTAGGTTTATGTTTAGGGTTTGGGGTTTAGGGTTTATAGTTTAGGGTTAAGGATTAGGGTTTAGGGTTTAGGGTTTAGGGTTTAGGTTTTGTTTAAGAAAGATAGAATTTTATTACCATAAAAAGAAAAGATATAATGTCCTTAAAAGGGGTAATGCTTTAAAATTCTACTGTTCTCAGAGCTACAAGAAACCTAAAGAGCTAAAACCCCATCTAAGTACATTAGAAAGGAAAGGAAAATAAAAGAGAAAATAGAATAGCTAAAAAGCATAATAGAAAAAGACACAGAGTAAGACTAAAACAAATCATGAAATAAGTAAAAGGATGAGTCAGCAGTAGTTCATGATTCATTTGAGAAAGCAAGATAAGCAAGATCCACAACAACAGCGCTTGGCTTGATTGAGTAATGACCATTGCCTCTGTAAAGTTCCAACTTGTAAAAGAAATCTGTAAAACACTACAAAGGAAAAAGTTATAGCTAAAAGGATAAGGATAAAGAGAGGAAAAAGAGAGAGCTGAGAAAAAGTAGGCTCAAGCTCAGTTAGAATCATCTCAAGGGGCAACAATACATATGCGCATCCAAACTTCATAAAGAAGTGTTACAATCATATGTAATGCTATCAACCTGAGAGAAGAGATGAGCAACATCAAAGCCATCATAGCCAGCATACTTGATATAAGCAAACATCCAAGGTCAGCAGTCTATAGAGTTCTAGATCTTGCACCATTAAACAAAGAGCAATCAGCTAGCAACTAGCTATCAACCATATAACCAAACAAAAACTACAATAGAATAATCTTAATAAGCTAGAGAGAGGCTAGAGCAAAGTCAAAATACCAACAATAACCATTATCCAAATACCCATCAAACTCTAAACCAAGGAAAACCAGAACCAGCCAACAGTAAGCACTAGGCCAATGCCAATTAATAAAGAAACAACCAACCAAACTAAGATAGGAGCCCTCAAGCCAAAGTCCTAACAAGTAGTAGTCACCAAGGCAAACTAGGGTGATCAACCACAAATGACTAAATAACTTAGAAATGAAACCATCAACTAGCAAAGAGTAATTCAAGTTCAAGTGGAGAGCCAATAAACCAACCAATGCAAAAAACAAAATAAAGGCAGAGCTAAAAAATCTTATCCACCAGCAACCATAGTAACAAGGCAGAGAATATAGCAGCTACAAGGCTGAAAAAACCAAGCCAACTCTGGCTAGAAAGATAGGAACCACAAGGTAGCAACCACTAGGCCAACCTAAAAGCTAAAGTCAAAAATATAACCCAACTTAGGCCCAAAAGTAAAAATAAGTTTAATGTTTAGGGTTTAGTGTTTAAGGTTTTTGGTTTAGGGCTAGGGTTTAGGGTTTAGGATTTATGGTTTAGTGTTTAAGCTTTCGGGTATAGGGTTTTGGGTTTAGAGTTTACGGTTGTAGAGTTTTGGGTTTTGGATTTTGGGTTTAGGGTATAGGGTTGTAGAGGGGTTTAGGGTTTAGGCTAGGGGGTTTAGGAGGATTAATGATTTAGGTTAGTATTGTTTAGAGTTTATGGTTTTGTTTTCACTATGATTTAGGATTTTAGGTTTTAGGTTAGTGGTTTAATTTAGGTTTAGGTTTTTTTAAAATTAAGCAAACTGAAGGAGGTTTAGTCACTTAATATTTAGGTTATTTTTATTTATTTTAGTTTATTTTATTTTATTTTTTATGGATTGTTTTATTTTATTTAGTTAGTTTATTTATTTTACTTTAGGGTTTTTTTATTTTAGTTTATTTTTAGGTTTAGGTTTAGGTTTATGTTTATACTTTAATTTAGTTTTGTTTATTTTATTTTAGGTTTAGGTTTTATTTTTATTTAGGTTTAGGTTTAGGTTTTATTTTATTTTCTTAGGTTTTTTTTTTAGGTTTTTTATTTTAGGTTTATTTTTAGGTTTTATTTTTTGAGTTTAGGTTTAAGTTTATTTTTAGTTTATTTAATTTTATTTAGTTTAGGGTTTAGGTTTAGTTTATATAGGTTGAGGTTTAGGGTTTATTTATTTTAGTTTAGCTTTAGGATTAGGTTTTTTCTTTAGGTTTAGGTTTCTTTTTTAGTTTAGGGTTTAGGTTATTTATTTTTAGGTTTATTTTTAGGTTTAGGTTTTTATTTAGTTTTTATCTTATTTTAATTTAGGTTTATTTTATTTTTATTTAACATTTTGTTTTTTATTTATCTATTTAGGTTCTTTATTTTAGGTTTATTTTATTTTCTACTTTAATTTTAGGTTTTATTTTATTTTCATTCTTTCATTTTATTTTTAGTAGGGTTTGGGGTTTGGGGTTTATGGTTTATGGTTTATGGTTTAGGGTTGTCAGTTTTACAGTTTAGGGATTATGGTTTAGGGTTTTTTTAATTTTAATTTTAATTTTTTAATTTTAGTTTTTTTAAATTAAGTAATTTCTTATGTTGAGGTTTATTTAGTTTTTTTTCATTTTTTTATTTGTTTTAGTTTATTTTATTTAATTTTTTTTATTTTATTTACTTTAGTTTATTTATTTTAGGTTTACTTATTTTAGTTTAGGTTTTTAATTTTAGTTTATTTTTTAGGTTTAGGTTTCAGTTTTAGTTTTGTTTAATTTTTATTTTATTTTTTAGGTTTAAGTTTTATTTTTTATTTTTAGGTTTAGGTTTAGGTTTATATTTTTTTCTTAGGTTTAGGTTTTAAGTTTTTATTTTAAGTTTAATTTAAGGTTTTGTTATTTAAGTTTCTGTTTAGGTTTATTTTTAGTTTATTGTATTTTATTTAGTTTTGGTTTAGGTTTAAGTTTAGTTTATTTTAGGTTTAGATTTAGGTTTAATTTATTTTAGCTTAGTTTATTTTGGTTTAAGTTTAAGTTTATTTTATTTTTATTTTAGGTTTAAGTTTTTTTTTTAGTTTAGGGTTTAAGTTTTATATATTTTGGTTTATTTTTAGGGTTAGCTTTAATTTAGTTTTATTTTATTTTATTTTATTTTATTTAGTTTTTTTATTTTAATTTGGTCTCTTTATTTTTTTTTAGTTTAATTTTATTTTATTTTATTTTATTTTAGTTTATTTATTTTATTTTATTTTCTTTTAGGTTCGTTTAGGTTTTAGTTTTTAGTTTAGGTTTTATTTTATTTTATTTTATTTATTTTATTCTTTTAGGTTTAGTTATTTATTTTATTTTAGGTTTTATTTAGTTTAGATTTAGGTTTTTTAGCTTTTAGGGTTTATGGGTTTAGGGTTTAGTTTAGGGTTTAGGTTTTGGGGGTTAGGATTTAGGGTTTAGGGATTAGGGTTTAGAGTTTAGGTTTTAGGGTTTAGGGTTTAGGTTTTATGGTTTAGGGTTTAGAGTTTAGGGTTTTAGGATTTAGGATTTAGGATTTATGGTTTTTAGGGTTTAAGGTCTAGGGCTTAGGGTTTAGGTTTTAGGTTTAAGGTTTATGTTTTAATTTAGGTTTAGGGTTTTTGGTTCTTTTTTTTAACAGAGAACAAATTCAGATTCAATATTTCTTCTTTTCGATTTCATAAACCAAATAACACATCAAGCTTTCTAAGATATAAGAGACAACATAGATAAAAATTGAGCACACATAGAGCAAATCAAAAACCTTAGATTACTAAAACTATCTCTACTATAAAGACATTTCCATAAATGATCGGATGGCCATTCTTCGCTTTCTCCAATCATCAACCACCCAGCCTCTCGAGTAGCGGGATCCACCATCATATCCCCGATCTCTCCCTCTGCCACCACCACGGCTGTAACCTCCATCTATCATCCTACCTCCGTAAGCACCACTTCTCTAATCACTACCTCCATATCCACTAGCATCTCCAGATCCCCCTCCACCACTGCAATAATATCCACCTTTGCCTTCGCATCCATCGCCAGATTTAGACTTAGATACTTCGTTCAGTTACATGTACTGGTTTACCCTATTTTAGATAGTTTATTTAATTTAAGTTTAGGTTTAAGTTTTAAGGTTTGGTTTAGTTTTAATTTATTTAGTACTTTATGTTTAGGTTTATGATTTGGGGTTCAGGGTTTAGGGTTTAGGGTTTAGGGTTAGGGTTTAAGGTTTAGGGTTTAGGGTTTTAGGTTTTATGTTTTTATGGTTTCGGGTTTACAGCTAGGGTTTAGGGTTTAGGGTGAGTTTAGGATTTTATGGTTTATGATTTAGGGTTTAGGGTTTAAGTTTAAGATTTAGGATTCAATGTTGTTTAGGGTTTAGGATTTAGAGTTTAGGTTTTTTGTTTGGGGTTATGGGGCGGGTAGTTAGAATTTTATTACCATAGAAAAGATACAATGTCCTTAAAAGGGGTAAAGCTCTAAAATTCTACTCCTCTCATACAAGAAACCTAAAGAGCTAAACTCCCATCTAAGTACATTAGACAAAGAAAACAAAACAAAAGAGAAAATACAATAGCTAAAAAGCATAAGAGAAAAAGACACAGAGTAAGACTAAAACAAAACCAGAAAATAGTAAAAGAATGAGTCAGTAATAGTTAATGATTTCTTTGAGAAAGCAAGATAAGCAAGACCAACAATAACAACACTTGGGTTGACTGAGTAACAACCATTTCCTCTGTAAAGTTCCAACCTATAAAAGAAATTTGCAACAGACTACAATGGTAAAAGTCATAGCAGAAAAGGATAAGGATAAAGAGAGGAAAAGGAGAGAGCTGAGAAAGAGAAGGCTCAGGCTCAGTTAGGATCATCTCAAAAGGCAACAATACTATGAGCATCCAAACTTCATAAAGAATGGTTATAATCATATGTAGTGCTACCAACGAGAGAGAAGATGTGAGTAACATTAAAGCCATTATAGCCAATATACTTGATACAAGCAAACTTCTAAGGTCGGTAGTCCATAGAGTTCCAGATCAGCACCATTTAACAAAGAGCAACCGACCAACAACCCGCTAACAGCCAAACCACCAAAAAAAACCACAACAGACTAATCACAATAACCTAGAGAGAGGCTAGAACAAAGTCAGAACACCAAGAATAACCATTATTCAAATACTGATCCAAGCTCCAAACTAGGGAAAACTTAGAACCAGTAGTCAGCAACCACCAGACCCATGCCAACTAATAGAGAAACAACCAACAAAACCAAAATAAGATCCCTCAAGCCATAGTCCCAACAAGTAGTAGTCACCAAGCCAAACTAGGGTGAGCAACCAGAAATGACTAAACAGCTCAGAAATGAAACCATCAACTGAAGGAAACATAAGCTGCATCCTGTACAAATCAACATAAGATAAAACAGTCACACAAAAGGGGACAAGGAAGCCACCAACCACCAGAAACCAAAAAGTCCAATCTAATAAGATCCACAAAGGTTCAGCCGACATAACAAAAGGATCTAGCAAATTATCCAAGAATAAGGAAAAGAACAATAAGGAAAAAAAAATCAACCAACCAAGATTGTAAGGAAAACTAAAAGTCCTCCAACCAAACCAGCTACATAAATCAGCCATAAATCAACCACCAGAGAACAACCCATAATAAGTAACCAATAGAGGAAGCATCCCCAGTAGCTAAGGAAAAGTAGAACACCAACAATGCACCATACAATAGAGGTCCAAAAGAAGCACATCAACCATAGAAAGGGAACAATATTAGCTAGCCAGGACTTGCCAAAAAAACCAAACTTCTCCAGCAACAAAGACTAACCCGACAGGAAGCACAATAATAACACAAAACATGCTACAAACAATGCACCCAGTAAATGCTAACCTCAAGAGAATTGCCAAATGCAAAACCAAGGCAAAAGAAGGATCCAGTAATAAACAACAAAGAACTCAGAGGCAAACCCAAAAAAGTAGCCAGGAAATTCTACAAAAGAAGGTTCAGAAAAGCAACAACCAACAAAAGTTTCCCAATAGGAAGGCCACCCATCTAAACATGAAAAACTAGCAAAAAATAATTCAAGTTCAAGAGAAGAGCCAACAAACCAATTAGTGTAGAAAATAGAATAAAGTTAGAGTAGAAACCATCTCATCCACTAGCAACCAGAGTAACAAGGCAGACACGATAGCAACCACATGGCTAAAAAAACCAAGCCAACCATGGCTGGAAAGACAGGAACCACTAGGTAGTAACCACCAAGCCAACCAAAAAGGTAGAGGTCAAAATCATAACCTAGCTCAGGCCAAAAAGTAAAAATAAGTTTAGGGTTTAGGTTTTTGAGGGTTTAGGGTTTAGGGTATAGGGTTTAGGTTTAGGGTTTGGGTTTAGGGTTTAGGGTTTAGGGTTTAGGGTTTAGGGTTTAGGGTTTAGGGTTTAGGGTTATAGGGGGTTTAGGGTTAGTATAAAGTTTAGGGTTTAGGGGTTAGGTTATTTTAGGGTTTATGTTTTTTTTATGTTTAGGGATTAGGGTTTTAAGAATTAGGGTTTAAGGTTTAGGATTTTTTTATGATTTAGGGTTTTTTTAAAAAGAAAATTAAGTAAACTAGTAAGTTTCGGTTTATTTAGATTATTTTGTTTATTTTTTTTATTTTGATTTAAATTATTTTTTATTTTTATTTAGGTTTATTTTTAGCTTTTATTTAATTTAGTTTATTTATTTTAGTTTTATTTATTTTAGTTTAGGTATTCTATTTTAGTTTATTTTTTAGGTTTAGGTTTAGGTTTATCTTTAGTTTTTAGTTTATTTTAATTTTAATTTTATTTTTTTAGGTTTAGGTTTTATTTTTTAGTATTAGGTTAAGGTTTTAGGTTTTATTCTAGGTTTATTTTTATGTTTTATTTTTTAGTTTAGGCTTAGGTTTATTTTAGTTTTTTTTATTTAGTTTAGGGTTTAAGTTTAGTTTATTTTAGGTTTAGGCTTAGGTTTATTTATTTACTTTAGTTTATTTTAGTTTAGGTTTAGGTTTAGGTTTATTTTATTTTGTTCATTTTAGGTTTACATTTTTTTTTTAGTTTAGGGTTTAAGTTTTATTATTTATTTATTTTTATGTTTATTTTTTAGGTTTAGGTTATTATTTAGTTTTTATTTTACTCTATTATAGGTTTATTTTATTTTTATTTTCCCTTTAGTTGTTATTTTATTTGGGTTTTCTATTTTTAGGTTTATTTTGTTTCTTAGCTTTGTTTAATTTTTTATTTATTTTATTTTAGTTTAGTTTTTATTTTTTATTTTATTTTATTTTTAGGTTTACATTTAGGTTTATGTTTAGGTTTAGATTTTAGTTTAAGTTTTTATTTTATTTTATTTTATTCTTTTATTTATGTTTAGGTTTATTTATTTATTTTATTTTTAGGTTTTACTTAGTCTAGGTTTAGGTTTTTAGTTTTTTAGGGTTTAGGGGTTTAGGGTTTGGGGTTTAGGGTTGAAGGTTTAGGGTTGTAGGTTTTAGGATTTAGGGTTTAGAGTTTAAGGTTTTAGGGTTTAGGGTCTAAGGTTTTAGATTTAAGGTTTAGGATTTATTTTAGGTTTAGGGTTTTTGTTTTAAATTACATAAACTAGTAGGTTTAGGTTTATTTAGTTTATTTAGTTTTATTTATTTATTTTAGTTTGCTTTATTTTTTATTTTTATTTTTGGTTTATTATTATTTTTAATTAGTTTAGTTTTTTTATTTTAGGTTTATTTATTTTAATTTAGGCTTTTATTTTAGTTTATTTTTTAGGTTTAGGTTTATGTTTATTTTTTAGTTTAGTTTTATTTCTATTTTATTTTTTAGGTTTAGGTGTAATTTTTAATTTTTAGGTTTAGGTTTATGCTTTTCTATTCTTTTTTTAGGTTTAGGTTTTAGGTTTTTATTTTATGTTTATTTTAAGATTTTATTTTTTAGTTTAGGTTTAGGTTTATTTTTAGTTTATTTTAATTTATTTTATTTATGTTTAGGTTCAGATTTAGTTTATTTGTGGTTTAGGTTTAGGTTTTATTTATTTTAGTTTAAGTTTAGGTTTATTTTATTTTTATTTTAGGTTTAGGTTTTTTATTTGTTTAGGGTTTTGGTTTTACTTTTTTTTAGGTTTATTTGTTAGGTTTAGGTTTTTATTTCATTTTATTTTAAGTTTATTTTATTTTTAATTTAGGTTTAGTTTTTATTTTTATTTAGGTTTTTTATTTTTTTAGTTTAGTTTAGGTTTCTATTTCTTTTATTTTAGTTTAGTTTTTATTTTTTCATTTTATTTTCTTTTTAGGTTTAGGTTTAGGTTTTAGTTTAGGTTTTTAATTTATTTTATTTGGATTAGGTATTTTTATTTATTTTTTTAGGTTTTATTTTGTTTATGTTTAGGTTGTTAGCTTTTTAGGATTTAGCGTTTAGGGTTAGTTTAGGGTTTAGGGTATAGGGTTTGGCATTTAGTGTTTAGGTTTTTTTTTTTTGTAGGAAAAGTTAGAATTTTATTACGATAAAAATAAAGGATGCAATGTCCTTAAAAGGGGTAAAGCTCAAAGTTCAACTGCTCACAAAGCTACAAGAAACCTAAAGTGCTAAACCCCCATCTAAGTATAATGGAAAAAAATTTAAAGATCAAATACAATAGCTTAAAAACAAATGAGAAAAGACCCAAAATAAGACTAATATAACTCAAGAAAGCAGTAAAAAGACTAGTCAGTAGCAGCTCATGATCTCTTTGAGAGGTTAAGATAAGCAAGATCCACATCAATAGTACTTGAGTTGACTGAGTAAAGATCATTCCATCTATGAAGTTCTAGCCTACAAAAGAAATCTGCAAAACACTACAAAGGCAATGGTCATAGCTCAAGGGAAAAGATAAAGTAAACAATTTAGAAAAGAGAGAAGAGAAAGCTCGTTTAGATCATCTCAAGGGCAATAATAATACATATGAGCATCCAAACTTCATGAGAAGAGTTACAATCATATGCATGCTACCAACCAGAGAGAAGATATGACGAAACATCAAGGCCGTCATAGCCCGCATACCTGATATAAGCAACCATCCAAGGCAAAATAGTCCATAGTGATCCAGTTCCTACACCAAAAAAATAGAGAAAAATAGCCAACTAGTAGCTAGCCAGCCGCCAACCCACTAAACAAAACCCACAACAAACCAATCACTTAAAGCCAACATCACAGAAGTTACAACAAGATCAGTGGAAAAGCTAAAATAAACCAAGCAGTAACTCCACCATAGCCACCACCAATAGGAACAGAAAAAGAAAAGGGGGTAGTCAGCATAAATAGGGGGAAAAACACAATCGAGAAAAACAGTCCCAAAGGAAAAAAAAAACAACCCACGACTATCTCCGCTAGCAATCCAAATTAAAGGGAAAAACCTCCACCCAAATAGTAAAATAGTAGGAGATAAGCAGCACCAGAGAGAGGAAAGCCATAGCATAGAGAGGCCATGAGGGTATATAGAAATTACCATAAAAACCACCACTAAGGCAGCCAAAAGAATAGCAAATCCACCACCACCAACCAAGAGGCAAATATTAAGAAACAAGGAGAGCCAAATAAACCAGATGGAGTTAATACTAACATCCAACATAAATCCCAAAACACCAAGCCACAGCACAAGTATCCAAGCCAAGACAGTAGCCACAAAAAACCCCTCAAGCAGCCAACCCCAAACAGCAAGTCCTAAAATAGGACCAAAAAAACCACAAGAGCTCATATCCTCCACCAACAAAATAGCCAATAAAAACACCTAGGCCAGTAGCCAATAGGATGAATAGTAGGAGAAATCAGAGCAGCAGAAAAATTGACACCCAAATTGAGAACAAAATTAAAGGAAAAGCACACCGGAGGAAAACTAACCCGAGGCGGACAACCCAACCCAGATCCCAACCAAAAGCACCTAAACTAACCATCAAACAAAGCCAACACATCCATCCAGCCAACCAACCCAGCCAGCCAAAATAGCCAACCATCCCAGTCAGCCAACAAAACCAACCAACAGACAAAGTCAATATAGAGCCCATAAAAGAGGGAAAGAACAACAACTGACAATGCCACAACCAACCTAGAGATCTTTGAAATAACTAAGAAACAAAAATGGTAGTCACCTAGCCAGACAAAGGCCAAGGAGGACCACCCAACAACAATAAGCAAAACTATAAGGAAAGGAACAAGGCTAGAGGAAAACAAAACCCCTTCCAATTCCTAAAGACCAAACAATCACCACAAAAGAGAAAAAAAGAAACACAACAACCACAAAATAGCTAACTCCAATCCACAAGGTGGAGGGAAAACCAACCAGTAGAAGTCCCCAAGCCAAACCAGGAAAGGAGAACATCAACCACTAAAAAACCCAAAACTAAGCCAAGCAAGAAGGAGGCCAACAACAGCCATGAAAAATAACCACCCAAAATAACTAGAAAAATGGAAGAAGCAAATAGCAACAACCAATAGAGCCAACCATAGTAGCCAAAAATCCAATTCGAATAAGGCCATAGCCAGCCAAAACCAGAGGCAAACCCAACATCCATTAATAAAAGGGGTAGGCCAAAAATGGGCACCACCACAGCCCAATAAGAGACCCTCAAAAAATTACTAGCTATGTGATAAAAGAAGCATAGCATGAGCCATAGAAAGAAAACTACCAGTCTCGAGGATAGGGAAATCAATTATAGCCACTATGACCCAAAAAAAGGTTCTATCAAGTATAGAATGGGGTTAAGAGGAAGGAGGTTTATGTATAAAAATAAACTCAAAAAAACCACTTCATGGTGAGGGAAGCACAAAATAAATAACCAAAAAATTGTTTGAATAAAACCACCATAGCAAAAAGATCAACAAAATAATAGAAGGTTAAAATTAGAGGGTAAGGTAGTCCAGTGTTATCTAGATTAACCAGACCACATAGATGCTTAGGTAAGCTATGGTTATCAAATAAAGTGAGCTCATTTAATTCCTCCCAAATTAGCGAAATCGACAAGCATTACCTCACGAAGAATGTGAAAAATTTTGTAGCAAACTTGAGAAAGAAGCTTTTTAGTGTAATTATGAAGATAAAATAAGTCAGTATTCCCCATTTTTATTATTATTGAGCATATCAAGTAAAAGAAGAGCATAAACTTCAATCCAAATATTAAAGAGGCCTATGCTTAAACAAATAACAATAGCTTTGTTAAAAGCCATGAGCTCAGCATAAATAATAGAACAAGCTTTGAGGGGGTAGGCAAAAGCACAAATGACAGTACCTTTAAAATCCCTAAGAATTCCAACACAACCATATTTGTTTGGGGAAATAGGACCATCAGTATTAATCTTAATAAAATTTTCTTTAGGCTTAATCCAATGTATCATCATAATACTCTTGTAAGAAGGATCATCATGCAAAGTGATACCCGATTTTTTAGCCAAAAATTTATAACCTCTAAAATAAAGATTACTAATTAAATTTGCATTAAAAAAGCATGAATTTTTTTCTTTAGTTCTAGCAAGGATCCTTTTATGGTTTATAGGGACACCACGATATTTAGCATCATTTCTATCCATCCAAATGAACCAAATATGGGTAATAAAAATTAAAACTTTGATATGACCTTTCACAGTATTTTGGAAACAAACTTCAAGAAGTCGATATAATGAAAGAGAACCTTGAAAATAGTTAGTGTTAAATAAATCATCATACCATTTCCAAAGTTTGGAAGCAATAGCACCATTGACAAAAACATGATTAACATTTTCAATAAGAAAGCAACAATAGCACTTAGAAGGTAAATAAAACCCTTTAAGATAGAGCAAGGAATCAACAGGGATGAAGTTATTCAAAATCTTCCAAGCTAAAATAGAATAAGAAATGGGAATGATATTGTTCCAAAGTTTAATGAAAACATTAGAGGTGTTCTAATAAAATTCCAAACCTCTTTAAAAACGAATTCACCATTGTAAGAGAGCTTGAAAAGAATTTGATTCAGTTTATTAGAAAAGATAGCGATGTTGCAAAACTTGTCAAAAAAAGGAATAGGAATGTTGTTCTCAAGTTTGTTTTTATTCCAATTGTTATTAAGCCAAAAAGAGTTAACTTTGATAGTAGCAGTAGAGTGTGTAGATAAAAGGGAGTCAATAGAGCCATTACCAATCCAATTATCTTGACAAAAGAAGAACCCGAATGAATACCCCAAGATATTAAGGATTCAACAACCCATTTAATAGAGAAAAGCTTTTTCCAAACTGGAGAATTACCAAATTTATAAGCAGAGGTAAGAGGGTAAACCAAACCCTTTCTCTTGATGAGAAGTGAATTCGAAAAGATAGCGATGTTTACAATTCGAAAAGGATTTAGCAACATTATTCACAGATTTAGGAGAAAGCTCTTGATGAGAAGTGAATTCTCCTTCTTCCAAGACACTAGAATTTATTAAAGACAAATGAGCTTCAAGAATAGTAAGGGAGGGAGCAGAAATCAATTTATTAAGAAGGTAAGTGGAAAAACCAAACCCTTTCTCATCATTAGCCAAATTATTAGATAAAAAAAATCTTTTTGAGAAGTTAAACCATCTTGAATTTGAAATATGGAATCAAGTTTATTAACCTGATTATCATGAGGTATTAAAGCCATATTCTCCATTGAATTAGAATGATGCATAATATTAAATTTCTCATTTATGTTCTCCATCAAAGCTTCATTTTCATTTATCAAAGCCAGCAAGGTTGCAAGAATCAAATCAGAGGAAACAAAATCCTCATTCAAAAGTTTAGAAAAGCTATTATTGTTCACATTAGAAGCCTTCAATTGCTTCAAAGAAATAAAAGGTAAATCAGCCTTATTAGGAACATTCAAAGAATCCTTTTATTTAATAGTGGTCGACCTAGAGTTGGGAATAGAAGTTTCATTAACAGGGATTTTCTTTTTTAGGTGAACATGAAAAATGAAACATTCAGAATTATCATGCCCATAGAATTTTGTAGTGAGAAAAAAAGATAGGGAAGTTTTTAAATTCAATTCTTTGCATATAACCATAATTTTCAGATTCCAACCATATATCTTTTTGGTGTTTCTTGGTAATGTCCAATTCAACAAGGATTCTAGCCATTGAAGGATGATATTTGGTAGCCATTGCTTAATCAATTTGCAGTGGCCAACAAAATAAGGCACCCACAACAAAAAGGAATTCATGGTTATCAAAATGAATTCACATATTGGGGAGAGAAATCTAAAGCAAAATATTTAAGGATTCTTCCTTAATATCAAATAGTGGAGTCCATTTCAGCAATCTCATTTGGCAATTGAAAACAATATAAGAATGATGAGAGAAAATACTAGAGTGATCCAAATCATTAATCAATGGAATCAAAATGTGGTGGGGATCAATTAAACCAATCATAAAAGAACCCAAAAGTTTTAGACTATGAAAGAAAGAGCGAATGTTTTCCAAATTAGGCCTACAAAGAGTATACTTTCCAACTAAGGTGAATTCAAATGGCTTAGCAGGCTTTTCCACAATTAGACCAGAACACATAACCACAGGAATGCCTTGAAAAGAAGTCAAAATAAGTTCCAAGGACTCACTAAATAGCCATCCTTACCACGATAACATCATTGAATGATTTCAAATTATCCGAAGCCAAAGTAGAAGATGCCTTATCAGGATCCATAGGATTCTTCAATTTTCTTGAAGGAATCATCAGAGAAGATGCCAAGCCACAACATCACTTTAAAAAGACATCAAATCAAATCTACCTATGGCTATTGATTCTAGAAAGAATCTTGTGTGAATCACTCAAAGCGGCAAAGATCCAAAAGCCCAAAATGAGAGCGAGAAAAGATAATTGCCAGAACATGAGGAGAGGGCTTGAGCGGTAGGGTTTTTCACTTTAATTTTTTAATATTATTAGGGTTTAGGGTTTATGATTTAAGGTTTAGGGTTTAAGGTTTAGATTTTAGGGTTTAAGGTTTAGGGTTTACGATTAAGGGTTTTTACGGTTTAGGGTTTAGGTTTTAGGTTTAGAGTTTAGGTTTTAGATTAAGGTCTAGAGTTTTTTAGTTTTGTTTAGAAGAGAACAAATTAATATTTAACATTTTGTCTTTTTGATTTCATCAACCAAGTAACACACCAAGTTTTCTAAGACATAAACGATAACATAGATAAAAAATGAGCATGCATAGATCAAACCTAAATCCCTTGATAACTAGAACCATCTCTACTGTAAAGACATAGTTCCATAAACAGTTGATCGGATGTTCTTGTTTCTCTGCTCTATCGAACCACCCCATGTCTCTCAGGATCCACCATCATATCCCCAATCTCTCCTCTCACACCACCAGTTGAAAACCACATCCTCCCATAACCACCATTGCCAACAATCCAACACCTCCATCCCCTCCACCACTATGATAACCATCCTCTCCTCCACCGCTAGATCCAAACTAGGCCTAGCTGATGGTGGTTTTCCTACCATCAAGGTTCTGCCCATTTTTTGGGTTTAGATTTAGGTTTAGGATTATTAGGTTTTAAGGTTTAGGATTATTTTTTTAACTTATTTAGTTACTTTAGGTTAAGGTTTAGGGTTTAGGATTTAATGTTTAGGATTTAGGTTTTAGGGTTTTAGGGTCTATGCATTTAAGGCTTATGGTTTAGGGTTAGGGTTTAGAATTTAAGGTTTAAGTTTTTTATGGATTAGAGTTTAGGGTTTATGGGTTAGGGTTGAAGGTTTAGGGTTTAGGATTTAGGATTTAGGGTTTATGGTTTTTTTAAAATTAAGTAAACGTAGGTTTATTTAGTTTATTTTATTTTATTTATTTTTATTTATTTTTTTATTTTATTTAGGTTTATTTTTATTTTATTTAATTTAGTTTAATTATTTTAAGTTTATGTATTTTAGTTTACATTTTATTTTAGTTTATTTTGGTTTAGGTTTAGGTTTAGGTTTATTTTTAGTTGAGTTTTATTTTATTTTATTTTTAGGTTATTTTATTTATTATTTTTTTTTTTTTTTTTTTTTTAAGTTTAGGTTTAGGTTTTATTTTATTTTTAGAGTTTTTTATTTATTTTGGGTTTTATTTTATTTGGGTTTAGGATTTTATTTATTTTATTTTATTTGGTTTAGGTTTATTTTAGTTTAGGTTTAGGTTTATTTTATTTTGTTTATTTTTTTATTTTAGGTTTACATTTTTTAGTTTAAGGTTTATGTCTTAATTTTTATTCATTTTTAGGTTTTATTTTAAAGTTTAATTTTTTAGGTTTAGGTTTTTATCTAGTTTTTATTTTAGGTTTATTTTATTTTTATTTTACATATAGTTTCTATTTTATTTAGGTTTTTTATTCTTAGGTTTATTTTAATTTTTAGTTAAGTTTAGGTTTTTATTTATTTATTTTAGTTTATTTTTTTCGATAAATTTATTTTATTTTCAAGTTTAAGTTTAGGTTTTACTTTAGATTTTTGTTATATTTTATTTTTTTTATTTTATTTTAGGTTTATTTATTTAGTTTATGTTTAGGTTTTAGGTTATAGTTTAGGGTTTAGCTTTAGGGTTTATGGATTGGGTTTTAGGGTTGTGGTTTAGGATTTATTTAGGCTTTAGGGTTTAGTTTGGGATGTTGTAGGGTTTAGGGTTTAGGGTTTATTTATGGTTTAGTATTTAGATTTTAGTTTATGTTTTTATTTTATTTATTTAGGTTTAGGTTTTTTGGTTTAGAGTTTAGGGTTTATGGTTAAGGGTTTTAGGGTTTAGGGTTTAGGGTTTAGGGTTTAGGGTTTGGTGTTTCAGGTTTAGGGTTTTGAGGGTTTAAGGTTTATGGTTAAGGTTTTGGTTTAGGGTTTAGGGTTTATGGTTTAGGGTTTAAGGTTTAGGGTTTAAAATTTTTTTCCCTTAACAAAAAATAAATTCAAATTCAACATTTCTTCTTTTTAATTTAATCAACCAAGTAACACACCAAGTTTTCTAAGACACAAGTGATAACATTGATAAAAATGAGCATGCATAGAGTAAATCAAAAACCCTTGATAAGTAGAATCATCTCTACTATAAAGACACATTTCCATAAGCAGCAGATCAGATTAGTTGTTCTTCAGTTTCTCCAATTCTCATCATAACCACCCCCCCCCTCTCGAGTAGCGGGATCCACCATCAAATTCACGATCTCTCACTCCACCACCACCATAGTTGTAACCTCTATCACTCCTCCCACCTTCATAACCACCACTGCTCCGACCACCACATCCATATCCATCTATACCTATAGATCCCCCACCAGCACTGCGATAACCGCCGCCTCCGCCTTTGCCTCGATCGCTAGATCTAGACTAAGCCTGGTTGACGGTGATGTTCCTACCATCAAGGTTCTACCTATTCTTAGGGTTTACGTTTATTTCTTTTATTTATTTAGTTACTTTAGGTTTAGGTTTAAAGATTAGGGTTTAGGGTTAAGGGCTAGGGATTTAGGGTTTTTAGGGTTTTGGGTTTAGGATTTAGGGTTTTTTTTTTTAAATTAAGTAAACCAGTAGATTTAGGTTTATTTAATTTACTTTTTATTTATTTGAGTTTATTTTACTTTTTAATTTTATTTAGGTTTATTTTTATTTTTATTTAGTTTAGTTTTGTGTTTAGCTTTTTTATTATAGTTTATTTTTTAGGTTTAAGTTTAGGTTCAGGTTTATTTTTTAGTTTAATTTTTTTTAGTTTTAGGTTATATATTTTATTTTTAGGTTTTAGTTTTGGTTTTTATTATAATTTTTTAAGTTTATTTTATTTTTATTTTATGTTTGTTTTTTATTTTATTTAGGTTTTTTATTTTTATGTTTATTTTATTTTTTTATTTAATTTAGGTTTTTATTTATTTTATTCTTTTATTTTATTTTAGTTTTAGGTTTAAGTTTAGGTTTAGGTTTTAGTTTAGGTTTTTATTTTATTTTAATTTTTTTATTTTGTTTAATCTTAGGTTTTATTTATTTATTTTATTTTTAAGTTTTATTTAATTTAGGTTTAGGTTTTTTTGATTTAGGGTTTAGGGTTCAGGGTTTAGGGTTAGTTTAGGGTTTCGAGTTTAGGGTTTTGGGTTTAGGGTTTAGGGCTTAAGATTTAGGGTTTAGGGTTTAGGTTTTAGGTTTAGGGTTTTGATTTTAGTTTAGGTTTTTATTTTATTTTAATTTATTTTTTTATTTAGTTTTAGGTTTTAGGGTTTAGGGTTTAGGGATTAGGGTTTAAGGTTTAGGGTTCAAGATTTTTTTTAATAGAGAAAAAATTCAAATTTAATATTTCTTTTTTTTATTTCATCAAACAAGTAACACACCAAGTTTTCTAAGAGACAAGTAACAACATAGAAAAATAATGAGCTCGCATAGAGCAAATCAAAAACCCTAGATAACTAGAACAGTCTCAACCATCATATTGGTCGTTCCATAAGCAATAGATTAGATCGGTCATTCTTCCATTTCTCTAATACCCATCAGAACCACCCCTGCCTCTCGAGTAGCGGGATTTGCCATCATGTCTATAATCTCTCCCTCCATCACCAGCACGGTTGTAACCTCTGTCGCTCCACTCACTTCCATAACCACCACCTCTTTGACCACCACCTCCATATCCACCAACACCTCCAAATCTCTCACCACCACTATAATAATCATTGCCTCTGCCTTTGCCTCCACCTCTAGATCTAGACTGAGCCTGGTTGATGGTGATGTTCCTACCATCAAGGTTCTACCCATTTTTAGGGTTTAGGTTTGTTTTTTTATTTTTTCAGTTACTTTATGATTAGGTTTAGGGTTTAGGGTTTTAGGTTTTGGGTTTAGGGTTAGGGTATTAGGTTTTAGGTTTTAGGGTTAGGATTTAGGGTTTAGGGTTTATGGTTTTAAGGTTTAGGGTTTTATGGTTTAGGGTTTAGGATTTAGCATTTAGGATTTAGGGTTAGGGTTTAGGGTTTAGGGTTTAGGGTTTAAAGTTCTTTTGGGTTAGTTTAGGGTTTAGGTTTAGGGTTTATGATTTTGTAGGGTATAGGGTTTTTATTTTAGTGTTTAAGGTTTAGGGTTTAGGGTTTAGGATTGTAGGTTGTAGGTTTAGGGTTTAGGATTTAGGATTTAGGGTTTAGGGTTTGTAGGGTTTAAGATTTAGGGTTTGGAATTTAAGATTTTTTTTAAAATTAAGTAAACCGATAGATTTAGGTTTATTTAGTTTAGTTTATTTATTTTAGGATTATTTATTTTAGTTTTGTTTTTTTATTTTAGTTTATTTTAGGTTTTGGTTTAGGATTAGGTTTATTTTTAAATTTTGTTTTAATTTAATTTAATTTTATTTTATTTTTAGGTTTAAATTTTATTTTTAATTTCTATGTTATGGTTTTGTTTTTTATTTTATTTTTTTAGGTTTATTTTATTTTTATTTTAGGTTTACATTTTATTTTAGTTAGTTTTTTTTTAGGTTTATTTTATTTTATTTAGTTTAGTTTAGGTTTTTATTTATTTTATTTAAGTTTAGTTTTTATTTTATATTTTATTTTATTTTTAAGTTTAGGTTTAGATTTTTATTTTAATTTAGGTTTTTATTTTATTTTTTTATTTTATTTATGTTTAGACTTTTTTATTTATTTTATTTTTAGGTTAATTTAGTTTAGGTTTAGGTTTTTAGGTTTAGGGTTTAGGTTTAGGGTTAGTTTAGGGTTTCAGGTTTAGGGTTTAAGGTTTGGAGTTTAGGTTTAGGGAGGGAGGAGTTTAGATTTAGGGTTTAGGAGTGAGGGTTTAGGTTTAGGTTTATGGTTTAGGATTTAGAGCTTAGGGCTTGTTTAGGTTAGGAGGTTAGGGCCCAGGTGGTTTAGGGTTTAGGGTTTAGGTTTAGGGTTTAGGTTTAGGGTTTAGGTTTGAGTTTAGATTTTAGTTTATTTTATTTTATTTTATTATTTAGGTTTATGTTTTAGGGTTTAGAGTTTAGGGTTTAGGGTTTTAGGGTTTAAGGTTTAGGGGTTAGTGTTTAGGGTTTATGGTTTTTATGGTTTAGGATTTTGGTTTTAGGTTTGGGGTTTAGGTTTTAGTTTAATGTTTAGGGTTTTGGGTTAGGGTTTAGGATTTTTTGTTTGGGAAAATTAAGGGAATTTTATTGCCACAAAATAAGGAGTGCAAAGTCTTTAAAGGGGATGAACCTCTAAACTAATACTCAAAGAACTATAATAAAACCTAAGGATATGAATCCCTTAACTATTACAATATTAAATAGAGAGAAGCAAAAGGAAAACCAAATTTGCAAAAACAGAAGATCCATATGAGCAACATCAAAATCCACCAGCTAGACTGCCAGCCTATAAAAGAAATCTACAACATTCAAAGGAAAGGATGAGTACAACTTAGTGGGCAAAAAGAGAAAGAGCAAAGTAAAGAAAAGGCTCAAGCTTAGTCACAATCATCTTAATGAGCAACACTATATGTAAGCATCCAAATATCAGAAGAAGGGTTACAATTATATATAATGCTACCAGCCAAAATAAGAAATAGAAGGAAACATTGAGGCCATCATAGCTAGCATACCTCATGTAGGCAGTCATCCAGAGATCATCATCCAACAAGGCTACAAAGTCTTCCAACCAACAAAGAACATCACAAACACAAAACCAAACAAGCCTAGTAAGGCAGACCAATAGCCATCCATGGGGGACTGTAGCAATACAACAAGAAAACCACCAAAGCCAACACCAAAAGGGAGGAGAAATACCAAAAAGAGCAAGCATCATTAATAGGGATAATAACACAGTCCAGAAAAGATAGGTCCAAAGACAAAGAACCATCCCAAGATTGTCCCCAAAGCAACAGCAAACCAATACCCAAATAAAGGGGACAGCTAACACCAACATCTGCCACCAATCCAATCCAGGCAGAGGATAAGCCAAGCAGCATGCAAAAGATAAAAGGGTGAGCCACACCTCCACCAAGACAGATAAACAAAAAGACCAAAGGATAATCCAGCAAGGCTACCAACAAGAATAGCTAGTGTAACAGTAAAACCACCACCACAAACCAAGAGGCTGGTATTAGGAAACAAGCAGAGCAAAATACACCTTAACGACTTAATACCCAAAAAAAAAATAAAATCCAAGACACCAAACCAAGCCATGAATACCCAAGGAAAAAACAACAATTCGACCTTCAAACTCAAAATAACAACAAAAACAAAGGCAAAAAATAACCACAAGAGCTCACTAGAAACAAAAGCAAACAACCAATAAAGCCACCCACCAGAGAACAACATTTATGCTAGGAGAAAATAGACCCACTGACTACACCCAAATAGGAAAAGCAGTACCAAGAGGAAGACCATTACTGAGGAGGTGAAAACATAACCAAAAGAATCAAACCAAAACCATTGAAACTAATAATAACTAAGCCCTAATCAACAAAATATAAAAATAATAGCCAACAAATAGCCTCGACTAGGAAAAAATCAAACCAAAGATAAACCAAGAACCCCCAAATCGCCACCAAAAGGTAAAAGTAGCCAACACACCCAATCAACCATAGCCAATAACCAGACCAATCAACTCATCCGACCAACAAGGAACCCAACCACAATAGGAAGATCCAACTCGGATAAAGAAACCAGCAGATAGAAAATCATTCAAGGGAAAGATCAATTCAGGGCATAGCCAACCTAATTGGAGGCCACCAAAAATAACCAAGAAATAATTATGGTAATCACCCAGCTAGGCAAACAACCAAGGGAAGGCAAGCCTAGGAGGACCACTAACCAATTGGTAGTAAACTAGGGAGGAGAAAGGAACAGACCAAAATATGGTCTAGAAATAACAAATAGCCACCACCAAAGAGAAAATAGGAAGGCAACAACCACAAGTTAGAGGGAACAAACAAAAATTAGTAGTGACTGAGCCAAAATAGGAAAGGAAAGCAGCAACCCCCAAATAGCTGAACATAAAGGCAGAAATGAAAAGACTAACAATAGCCTTCAAATAAACAGCACCCAAGACAACCAGGCAAAGGGTAGAAATAAACAAGAACATCCACCAAACAAGGAAACACTCATAGAAAATGAGGTTAGCCAAGACCCTAAAGAAGAATAGCAAGGAGTAATCCTAAGATGGGAAAGCACAAAAACAACAATCAGTAAAAGGATCAAAGAAAATGCCGTAGTCAAAGTCCAACAAAAAAAGCCACAAGTTAAAGTCTGAAGTGAGCTATCTAGATTAACCAAGCCTTTCAACAATTTTGGTAAGTTTTGTTTATCTAATATAGTTAGCTCATTTAATTCAGCACCCAAATTGGCTAGGAAATCCGCACAAGAATTACCTTCATAAAGAATATGAGAAATTTTGTAGCAAACTCAAGAGAGGAGGGTTTTAGTGTGATTATGGAGATAAAATAAGTCAGTATTCCCCATTTTTTTAGAAGTGAGCATATCAAGTAAAAGAAGAGTGTCAACTTCAATCCAAATATTAAGGAGGCCTTTGTTCAAAAAAATATCAATAGTTTTATTAACATCCATAAGCTCGACATAAATAATTGAACATGCTTTCAGGGGATAAGCAAAAGCACAAATGACAGTACCTTTGGAATCCCTAATAATACCATCACAACCATGTTTATTAGGTGAAACTGAACCATCAGTATTAATTTTTAATAAAGTTCTCATTAGGTTTGATCCAATGGATAATCCTAATAGCCTTATTGAAAGAAACATTAGGCAGAATGTGACCTAGTTTTTTAGCCACGATTTTGTAACCTCTAAAATGGATGTCACTAATTAAATTAGCATTAAATGAAGCATGGATTTTTTCTTTAGTTCTAGCTAGGAACCTTTTATGTTTCATAGGAATACCATAATATTTAGTATCATTTCTATCCATCCAAATGAACCAAATAAAGGTAATAGCAAGGGGTTGCTAAATCTTTTAATTATCTTGATTTAATGCCTAGGCTTTATGTGAGGTTATGAATTATTTAAAACTTTAGTTATGAATTATAGTTGGGTAAAAGATTTATTTTTCCCTTAGAGCCTAATTGCATCCAGGACACACATTTAAACATCAATCATTTAAGAAACTAAGAAAAGTGTGCCATTTCTAATACACATCCTAAACAAATTATCAACCAATTTCTATAACTATGGTGAAAGAATAAAAGGCCGATGAGGTCGGGTACCACCGTACACCCCAAAAAAAGAAGATGGGGAACTGAGCTCTACGCTTATACAACCTGAAATTACAAAATAATAATTACAATTTATAATGAATGAATGCTATGGGCAGTCTTCATTCTTCTTTCTTCATGTCTTTATTATTTCCTTTGATTTAATTTGCTCCACTTCAAAGACATCATATGGCCTCCTGGGATAAATAATGCTCATCCTTATCCCCCATAGCAGTAATCCTAATTCTTAACTATAAAATTACATTAAGAATAAAAAAGTAAATTTAACTACACCTACAAAATAGAGGTTAGTTAAACATACATATAATCTCAAGCAGTTATATCATAATTTGGACTTAGCACCTTGCACATGGGTAACCAAGCCCACCTGTCCTAACTTGGATTATTCTTAGGGGCTGAAGCAACCTACGAAGAGAACATTTATATTTATTTTTAAGCGGCCCCTTTAACATAATCCCCTGTAAAAAATATGATTAGGCTAATCACGACCTCCCATCCGGTCTACAACAATACATCACAAACCAAAATATACATCATACCAAGCACTACCCTAACATAAAGCTAAAAGT
The DNA here is from genome assembly GCA_021442155.1 of Cymbidium sinense. Taxonomy (NCBI): domain Eukaryota; kingdom Viridiplantae; phylum Streptophyta; class Magnoliopsida; order Asparagales; family Orchidaceae; genus Cymbidium; species Cymbidium sinense. The sequence continues at coordinate 194,411,943 of CM038214.1, forward strand.
AGAATTAATTCTAATGTGTGTGTTAAAGCTTATGTGGTATGTCTTGCTAGGCATTAGTGTCGTAGTTCTCTAAGTTTAGAAAGATTTAATTTAACATGAAGGGTTGGTTTCACATAAAGTTATTTAATTGATTTAAGAATTTTAATTTGTGTTTTCTTTTATTTCATTTGATTACACTTAGCAACTAAGTGTTATAAAGAGAAGAAAAGAGGATTGCCCTCTTTCATCCCTAACTTAAGCCACTTTTTAAAGCATGTAAATTTGATTTAGTTCTCTTTAGTGAATGGCTTACTATAAATTTTAACTTAATACTAAGTTTAGGCTCACTTTAAATAATCTTATTTAATATGAAAGGTATATTAAGATTAATTCAATTGAATTATTATCACATGAAATATGTTCAATCATTACTTTCCATCACATGTAACATGCATACGATATTAATCCTAAATATACCTACACATGCAATATGTTTTAGCACACTTAGATGATGAATGTAGATGTGTATATTTGTAGAAAAAGATATTTTAATTCATTAGCTAAATACACATACAAGTGTATCAAAGTTTTAAGTAGATACTTTGCCATTGTTAAACTAGGGGAATGAGGTAAAGACCTCCTTGGGGCTACTGAAAGCCTCGCATCCCCGGAATGTCCAGATTAGATATACCCACTATTCTTGAATACACATGAATGTACAAATGACTAAAAGAATGGAAAATCATGCACAAGTTGTATTTCTTTCAATTGAATTATTTATACAAGTAAGCTAAAGTTGAAAAGGAGATTTTCATTCATTAGCTAAATGCACATACAAGTGTATAAAAGTTTTAAGTGGATACTTCACCATTTTTAAACTAAGGGAGTGAGGTAAAAACCTCCTTCAGGCTACTTAAAGCCTTGCATCCCCAGAATGTCCAGACTAGATATACCCACTATTCTTGAATACACATGAATGTACAAGTGACTACAAGAATAGAAAATCATGCAAAAGTTGTATTTCTTCTAATTGAATTATTTATACATGTGAGCTAAAGTTGAAAAGGAGATGTTCATTCTTTACATAAATGCACATACAAGTGTATAAAAGTTTTAAGTGGGTACTTCACCTTTGATAAACCAGGGGAGTGAGGTAAATACCTCCTTGGGGCTACTTAAAGTCTTGCATCCCCAGAATGTCCATACTAGATATATCAACTATTCTTGAATACACATGAATGTACAAGTGACTACAAGGAGTGAAAATCATGCAAAAGTTGTATTTCTTTCAATTGAATTATTTATACATGAGCGCTAAAGTTGAAAAGGAGATCTTCATTTATTAGCTAAATACACATACAAGTGTATAAAAGTTTTAAGAAGATACTTCACCATTGTTATACCAAGGGAGTGAGGTAAAGACCTCCATGAGGCTACTTAAAGCCTTTCAGAATGTCGGATATATCCACTATTTTTGAATACACATGAATGTACAAGTGACTACAAGAATGGAAAATCATGCAAAAGTTATATTTCTTTCAATTAAATTATTTATATCTAAATTCTAACATAGAAATACATTGGAATGAATTCAAACAAATGTTGAGTGCTTCTCAAATGGACTATATACTTGTTAACATTCAAACTTTATGCAAATCCATATAGACTAAAGAAAGAGAATTCCATATCACATGTTCTAAACCATAAAACACTTATACTTATAACTTATACCCAATTGTAGTGATAATAGCCACACTTATTTTAAATTAAATCAACACATGCAAGTTTGACATACAGGAAACCATTTCATTTAGTTAATTTTGCAAAAGATGAATGCTTGAATCAAATGACATACAACATTTAATATGATTGGAGAGGAATAACTAAACATAAACACATGATTTTGTTCAATTAAATTAATTCCTAGGGACAATCATATCAAATAAAAACATTTCAAGTGAACCAAAGTTTCTTATGTCACTTTTAACTTTTATGTTTCAATTTGATTTAATGAAATGAAAGAAAGTTTGCTGATCCTAACCCATTTTCATGTTTGTGAATTGATTTGGTTTAATAAAATGTAATTAAGTGGATTTTATGGATTAATTAGGTTGTAATATGCATTAAATCCACTAATTAACCCTTACCTATGTACCTTATAGTAATTAATTAAATAATTATGTGCTGACATGATATGCATGGAAAATAACTTGCAATGATCCTAAGGAATGAAGGCATGCAATTGGCTCATTAAACTCCATAAGAATTAATTAATTATGTAGATCAAATATGATTGTAATTTTAATTTGATTAATGAAATAATTAATTAATTAATCAATTTCTCCTACTTAATTTGCCAAATTGATTATCCTCCAGATGAAATGGATTTAAGGAATGGGTTGTGAAAGAGGTCCCAATCCTATTCCATAAATCCGTCTTTTAATGAAATAAATTAGAGGAAACAATTAGGAAAGAAGTCCTAATCATTTTTCTCCAATATTTTATATGAATAATTAATCAAATAAAGCTTAGTCAATTTTAATTAATATTAAAATTAATTATAAATAAGGATAAGTCTCATAACTAAATTTTCTTTTTGACTTTTAAGATCAACATATAATAATTAGGGATTGAATTGATTTTTATAATTGACATTAATAAATTGTGTGCAAACAACTTTTTATATTTGATTATAATATTTATAATGTTTTTGGTTTAGTTAATTTTTTTATACAAAGTTTTACTTAAATTTTATGATAATTTAATTTGTACATTTTTTTGGATTTTGTTTGATCACATATTAGTTCTTTCTTTTTTTATTCTAAAGATTGATTAACTCCTTTTTTTAGATCTGATTGAATTTAATAATAAATAAAATATTGGATTAATCATGATAATTCAATAAAAGATCAAATGACCCACGAATTAATCATGGCTTGATAGGTGCAATCAAATCACTATGCCATTCAGTCTAATCAAAACTATTCACTTCAAACACATAAAATGAATAGTCTTAATTTTGTCTCTAAACTCTCACTGAAAGGATTAAAAAGTAAAGTGCATGGGATCTAAAGGTTGGAACTTAACTATGCTTACATTCAACACATCAAACATAAGATCCCTAGGGCTTTCTAAACATTTAAGATTTATACCTCACCGGACCTAATATCCGGTGGATTCTGACCAAGAGGTGGCTTCATTTGGAAGAAATAAAGCCCTATTGAGGTGCTTGTTGGGTCGGATCAATACTTTGCTAGCATTCTTTTTCTTTGATCCTATGGTTTGCTTCCTCCTCACTTGCTCTTAGACACTTGGCTTTGGGCATCCTAATAGAAAAGGCAAATCCAAATTCTTGATCTTTCTGAATGTTCTTGGAAAAATATTATCCACATATATAGTCCCATTCAGATGATCAAACTCATCTTGTAATATGTGAGCCATCCATCCAGAAGCAGCAATTTTGATAGGTTGACCAAAATGACCATGACCTGTCACCTCCACCGACAGATGCTGCTCTACCATAGCTCTAAATCCATCAACGCTCAAACATCTTTCAAATAACAAAGCTATTTTGCTTCCCTTCTTCTGAAGCTTTGGATTAATTTTTACCAGCAGATCAAAAGGTCGGTGGTCTTGTGCATCAGTTTGACTCTTAGGAGCATAGCTAATGCATTCCTTTATTTCTTCAAAAATAATAATCTCCACCTAAATTATATATATGATGTGTTAGGGCATTGAGAACAATAGGTTCAAAAGCCTCTAGAAGCTGAGCATACTACTATGGATCATTAAAGAACCCTCTAGATGCTACCATTAGTGTCTTTGATTTGGAATTTATGTACAGATTATTGAAGATGGATTTCAAGGAAATTAAATCCCTTGCAAACTATTCTGCATCAATACTTGCACCTAATTCCATGTCCACTCAGCTCATTTCCCTCAAAGGAATACCAATCTATGGAGCAGCGAGGTCGATGCCAGGGGCCTTTCGCATGACCGTAATCATGCAATCTATGATCTTCTAGATCTTCTCCGATCCGATCTCCTCCACAGAGACTTCAATGGTGGGCTCGTGGAGGACCAAATTACTGTCCTTGACAATTTCAAGTAAAGATTGTTCTTCACACTAAATCCAGAGAACCATCCACCAAAGAATTTTGAAGGAGTTCTTCTACGACCAGTGATGCAATGGGAGAAGCGATGAAGAATGGGTCTGATGCTTGGTGCTGGAAAGTCATGGTCTTTATTAAAAATGATGGAGACATAGAGGGAGTGTTCACTGGGTGGCTAGTGGCATGGTTTCGATCAATAGAAAATTCATGGGATGTCTCATGTTGCTTTCTGGGAAGCTAAATTTATGTGAAGGGATCATGGAAGGGCTACATGCTTGCTACTATGTGTCTCAATTTTTGCCAAAGAGAGGGAAGAGAGGGAAGAGAGGTCACCTGATGGAGGAAGAGGGTGGCATGGATGCTGTTTAGGTCAGCTAGGCTTCACTTGATTGAGAAGAAGAGATGAATGTGAAGGAGAGTTCACTTTCGGCTTTGCGTCCAGCAGAGGAGAGGTGCTCAAAGAGATTTTTTTATTTTTTTTTTTTTGGGACCGGTTGGGTTGGGAGAGCTGCTCTCAAGCGAAGTAGGAATGAGAGGACTTCGGCTTCTCTTGCCTAAAGGGAGATGAGAAAAAATATGGGGCCTCATTTTTTTTTTTAGTGTGTCTTGTTTTCTACTAGTTGACATAAAGGGAGAGAGAGAGAGAGATGCCAACTTTGTCCTACATGCCTCAACTTCTCCCACATTCCCTCTTTTATTTCTTTTTTTTTGTTGCATTTTTTATGTGTTATCATGATCACATAAATTTGCAAGGAGTAGGTCATTTAATAGTTTTATCATTTTAACATTGTTTTAAAATTTGGTGAAACCAAATATTTTTTTTAGAAATAAATGATTTTAAAAGTTTTACATAATTTTAATAGCTTTAGTAAATAATTGAATGAAAATTTATAAGTTAAGTGTATAAAATAAGATAATTTTAACTATGATTAATAATTGTTGATAATATGGATTCAAAATTTGATAAATTAATTATTTTGATTTAATACTAAATATATTATATATATAACATTTATTTTTATTTTTTATTTTTATTTAATTTTGAATAAATTTCATTTGATGTTTAAAATTAGTTTAATCTCTCTCTCACTCACTCTCTCTCTCTCTCTCTCTCTATATATATATATATATATCTCTCTCTCTCTCTTTCTTTTTTGTTGTTCATTTTAGATTTCAAATGGATTGTGTATGTTAAATTAAAATTTGTTTTTTGTTATTATAATTTTCTTATTATATATATTAGTGACTTAACATTCAAATCATGATTTGATTTAATTTAGGCTTAAACTTGACTAAAATTTCATTTGATTTTGAATTGTAATATGAATGTTTTACTTGATGGTTTTGATTATGATTTTAGGTAGAACTTGGAATGATGACTGAAAGATTGATTGATTTTAGGTAGAACTTGGCTAAGTCCATGAAATTGGCTTAAGGATTAGGACTTGGATTTGATTTGATTTGATTTGGATTTAGGTTTGGATCATGATTTGAAGTTGAGTTTGAGTTTGAATTTGATAAATTGATTGAAGGGTTGAATTTATCTTTGAGAAAATCAATTTAATTTGGATTGATTTGGATTTGGCTAACGCTAGTCCATAAGATAAATCATAGGGCTTCAGAAGGATTTCAATTTTGGATTTAATCATGGGTCTCAATCATTTGATTTGGATTTGAATTTGGTTTTCATTATATTTGAATTGAATTTGAGGTTTGATTTGAGAAGGTGAACACAGGTCGAATTAATACTATATAGTAGGTCAATTTCCTTAATCCCTAAGGCATAGCCTAATCCTTTGATTAACCCTTCTAAGTCTTTAGGTTTAGGTTAAGTGTTCACCTAATCACTAGAAGTGTATTATGACTAAAGAAGTCTTAGTGTCTAGAAGATCCCTAGGTCTAAGAAGAGGAGGTTGAGAACTTACTTTTAAAGTATGGTCAACATTAATATGCTAAATCCACATGTTCTGAAAGGAGAGAAATTCTTTAATCTATTAGAATTATTTTTAATAGAAACCAAAAGAAGAGCATGATCATATAAGGTTCTGCTTAAATGATCTATATAAGTAATAGGACATTGAGTAATCCAATGAGTATTAAAAAAAATTCGGTCCAACCTTCGCCAAAGTTTAGAGTTTTGCCAAGTATAATTAGAACCCTTAAAACCAGTATTATTCAAATTACAATCAAGGATCATATTGGAAAAGTCTTCCATGGAATGAATATTAGGAGAGCAACCACCACTTCATTCAGAAGAGAACAAAATAGTGTTGAAATCACCACCAAAAAACCAAGGTTTATTAAAAGAGGTGGAAAAATTAGTCAAGTTATCCCAAAGAAAATTTCTACCAGATCTATTACCAGATGCATAAACAAAATAACCCAAAACACAATAACTGCCATAAGAGATTTGAGCATTGACAACTTGATGAAAATCATCAAGAATATAATCATCTATAAAGTTATTCCAAAAACACCAAATCTTATTACTAACATTAGAGAATGTTTTATTGAAACTGATCATTCTAGCAACATGGTTAATTTTATTAGCATGAATAAGTGGCTCAATAATAATAAGTAAGGAAATATTATGAATACGACCAAGATTTCTAATACGATTACGAATAGAGAGGTATCAATCCCTCAAACATTCAAAATTTAAAAATTAAACATAAAGAAAAGGTGAGGGGTGGACTAAAAGTTAATTGAGAGATGAGAGGGAGGTTGTAGCAGCTTTAGTGTTTCATAGCAATTTGGGAAAAAATTTAACATTTTTTTCTCTTTCGAATATGAAGTTTTGAAGTCATTTTATTTGCTCTTTGAATCATCATCCAAAAAGGATTAGGCAACATTAGTCACAAATTTAGGAGAAATCTCCTGATGAGAAGTGAAATCTCTTTCTTCCAAAACACTAGAATTTATTAAAGACAAATGAGCTTTGGGAATAACAAGAGAGGGAGAAAAAATTGATTTATTAATAAGACAAGTGGGAACACAAAACCCTTCCTCATCATTAGCCAAATTATTAGATAAAAGATAATCTTTTTGAGAAGCTAAATCATCCTGAATTTGGAATATGGAATCAAGTTTATCAACCTGATTATTAGGAGGTATTAAAGCCATATTCACCATTGAATTAGAATGATGCATAGTATTGAATTCCTTATTTATGTTCTCCATTAAATCAACATTTTTATCTATCAAAGCCAACTAGGATGCAAGGATCAAATCAGAGGAAATAGAATCTTCATTCAAAAATTTATAGAAGCTATTATTTTTCACATTATAAGCCTTCAATTAGTTAGAAGAAGTGAAAGATAAATTAGCCTTATTTGGAACTTTCAAAGAATCCTTTTTTCCAAAGTAGTGTTTTTCTATTTAATAGTGGTCGGCCTAAGGTTAGGAATAGAGGTTTCCTTAACAGAAATTTTCCTTTTTAGGTGAGGATGGAGAATGAAAAATTCAAAATTATCATGCCCGTGGATTTTATAATGAGAATTAAAGATAGGGAAATTTTTAAATTCAATTCTTTGCATGTAATTATAATTTTTAAATCCCAACTACATTTCTTTGATGTGTTTTCCTAGTAATGTCCAATTCAACAAGGATTCTAGCCACTGAAGGATGAGATTTCATTGTTGTTGCCTGTTAAATTTGAAATGATCGACCAAATAAAGCACCCATAATAAAAAGGAATTGATGGTTATCAAAATGGATTCGCATATCAGAGAGAGAAATCCAAATTGGAATGATTGGGAATTAAGGTTTAGGGCTTAGTGTTTAGGGTTTATGGTTAAGGTTTTGGGTTTAGAGTTTAGGGTTTAGGCTTTAGGATTTAAGGTTTTTAGGGTTTAGGGTTTAGGGTTTAGGGTTTAGGGTTAGTTTAAGGTTTAGGGTTAAATCAAGGATAAGGGTTTAGGTTTTTAGTGTTTATCATTTACTATTTAAGTTTTAGCTTTTAGGGTTTAGGGTTTAAGGTTTAGGCTTTATGGTTTGTGATTTTAGGTTCGTGGTAGGTTTAGGTATGGTTCTTATTGATTTTAGCATTTAGGGTTATATGTTTAGGGTTTAGGAGTTTAGTGCAACTTTAGAGTTTAGGGTTGAGTTTTTAGTTAGTGGGGTTTAGGGTTTAGGATTTAGATTTAGGGTTTAGGATTTAGATAGGTATGTGGTAGGGTTTAGGTTTCTTTGCATTAATTGGAAGGTTTAGTAGTACTAGTTTATTTTTATTTATTTTAGTTTATTTTATTTTTATTATTATTTAGGTTTATTTTATTTTATTTAGTTTATTTATTTATTTTTAGGTTTATTTATTTTGTTTTATTTTAGTTTATTCTTTAGGTTTAGGTTTAGGTTTAGGTTTAGTTTTATTTTATTTTATTTTTAGAATTTATTCTATTTTACATCTAGGTTTAGGTTTTATTTTATTTTTTAAGATATTTTATTTTATTTTAGGTTTAGTTTTATTTTATTTTGGCATTTTATTTTAGGTTTAGTTTAGTTTAGGTTTTATTTATTTTATTTTAATTTAGTTTTTATTTTTTTATGTTATTTTATATTTAGGTTTAAGTTTAGGTTTAGGTTTAAGTTTTAGTTTAGGTTTTAATTTAATTTAATTTAATTTAATTTATTTAGGTTTAGGTTTTTTTATTTTTTTAATTTTTAGGTTTTATTTGGTTTAGATTTTGCTTTTTATGTTTTTAAGGTTTAGGGTTTAGGGTTTAAGGTTTAGGGTTTATGGTTTAGGGTTGTAGGTTTTTGGATTTTGGGTTTAAGGTTTAGGGTTTAGGGTTTTAAGTGGTGAGGGTTTTGTTTTTATGGTTTAGGTGGTTTTAGGGTTTAGGTTTAGGTTTAGGTGGTTTAGGTTTAGTTTTGTTTAGTTTTTAGAGGGTTTAGGGTTTATGGTTTAGAAATTAAGGTTTAGGTTTTAGATTAAGGGCTTTTATTTTTGTTAGGTTTTAGGGTTTAGGGTTTAGGGTTTGTGATTTTTTTTAACACATAACAAATTTAGATTTAACATTTCTTCTTTTCAATTTCATCAATGAAGTAGTACACCATGTTTTCGAAGACATAAGCGATGACATAGATAAAAAATGAGCACACATAGATCAAATAAAAAAAATTTAGATAACTGGAATCATCTCTACTATAAAGACATAGTTCCATAAGCTGCAGATCAAATTGGCCATTTTTTAATTTTTCCAGTTCCCATTAGAACCACCCCCACCTCTCGAGTAGCTGGATCAGCTATCAAGTCCCTCCACCACCACCACGAATTTAACCTCCGTCCCTCCTCCCATCTCCATAACCGCCACCTTCGTATCCACCAGCACCTCTAGAACCCCCACCACCACTGCGATAACCGCACCTTCACCTTTGCCTCCAATGATAGATTTAGACTAAGCTTGGTTGATGGTGTTGTTCCTGTCGTTAAGGTTCTGCCCATTCTTAGGGTTTAGGATTTAGTTTAGGTTTATTAGCTTTTAGGGTTTAGGTTTATTTTTTTATTTATTTAGTTACTTGATGTTTATGTTTAAGGATTATGGTTTAAGGTTAGGGTTTAGGCATTAGTTTGGGTTTAGAGTTTAGTTTAGGTTTAGTTTGTGGTTTGGGGTTTAAGAGTTGAGTTTAGGTTTGGTTTAGTTTAAGGTTTAGTGGTTTAGATTTAGTAGGAGGTGGTTAGTGATAGGGTGGAGGATTAGAGTTAGATTTGGGGTTTAGAGGTTTAGGTTTAGGCCTGGGTTTAGAGTTTAGAGTGGCAGTGGAGGGTTTAGGTAGCCCAGAGAGTTTTAGGAGTGGTTAGGTCAGATTGAGGATTTGGGATTGGTGGCTCAGTTTAGTTAGGGTTTAAAGTTTATGGTTTGGTTTATGTTTTTTAAGGTTTAAGTGGTAAGGGTCCAGTCAGTTGTGGTTTGGGATTAGTGGCTCAGTTTAGTGGGTTTAGGATTTATGGTTTGGCTTTTTAGGTTGGGTTTCACTTTAGTTTTATGGGTTTTATTGATTTTTTTAAATTAAAGTGTTTTAGGTTTATTTAGTTTATTTTTTATTTATTTTAATTAGTTTTAATTTTTATTTTTATTTAGCCTTATTTTTATTTTTATTTTATTTATTTTGTTTATATTAGGTTTATTTAGTTTATTTTAGTTTTACTTTTTATTTTATTTTTTAGGATTAGGTTTTATTTTTTATTTTTAAGTTTAGGTTTCAATTTTTTATTTTTATATTTTAAGGTTTAGGTTTTATATTTTTATTTTAGGTTTATTTTTAGCTTTTATTTTTTAGTTTAGGCTTAGGTTTAGGTTTAGTTTATTTTAGTTTAGTTTATTTGATTTTAGTTTTGTGTAGGTTTAGTTTATTTTAGGTTTAGGTTTAGGTTTTATTTATTTTAGTTTAGGTTAAGTTTCATTTTTTTATTTTAGGTTTAGGTTTTTTTTTAGTTTAGGGTTTATGTTTTATTTTTTATTTATTTTTAGGTATGATTTTAAGGTTTATTTTTTATGTTTTGTTTTTTTAGTTTTTTTAATTATTTTAGGTTTATTTTTTTTATTATATGTTTAGTTTTATTTTATTTAGATTTTTTATTCTTAGGTTTATTTTATTTTTTAGTTTAGTTTAGGTTTTTATTTATTTTATTTTATGTTATTTTTATTAATTTAATCTATTTTATGTTATATTTAGGTTAAAATTTTTTATTTTATTTTATTTTATTATTTTATTTAGGTTTAAAGTTTAAGATTTATTTTATTTTTAGTTTTTGTTTAGTTTAGGTTTAGGTTTTTAAGGTTTTTGGGTTTAGGGTTTGTTTAAGGTTTTGGGTTTGGGGTTTAGGGTTTTGGGTTTAGGGTTTAGGTTTTAGGTTTTAGGCTTAGGGTTTATGCTTTATTTTAGGGTTTAGGGTTTAGGGTTAATAGTATTTTTTAATAGAGAACAAATTCAAATTCAACATTTCTTATTTTCGATTTCATCAATCAAGTAGCACACCAAATTTTCTAAGACGTAAGCGATGACATAGAGAAAAAATGTGCACACATAGAGAAATCAAAAACCCTAGATAACTAGAACCATCTCTATTGTATAGACATAGTTCCATAAGCAGCAGGTCGGATCAGTCGTTCTTCAATTTCTCTAATTCCAATCAGAACCACCCCAGCCTCTTGAGTAGCAAGATTTGCCATCATATCCCTGATCTCTCCCTCCGCCACCACCATATTTGTAACCTCTATCACTAGTCCCTCCTCCATAAATGCCACCGCCATATTAACCAACACCTCTAGATCCCCCACCATCACAAAGATAACTATCGCCTCTGCCTTTGTCTCCACGGCTAAATCTAACCTGAGCCTAGTTAACGGTGATGTTCCTTCTATCAAGGTTTTGCTCATTCTTAGGGTTTAGGTTTAGGTTTAAGTTTATTAGCTTTTAGGGTTTAGGTTTATTTTTATTTATTTAGTTACTTTAGGTTTAGGTTTATGATTTAGGGTCTGAGTTTGGGTTAGCATTATGGTTTAGGGTTTAGGTTGAGGTTTAGGTTTTGTGGGTTTAGTGTTTGTGTTTGGGGTTGGTTAGTTTAGTTTAGGGTTTCAAGGTTTAGTATTTAGGATTTAGGGTTGCTTATGGTTTAGGTTAGTTTAGTTTAGTTTTGGATTTAGGGTTACAGGGTTTAGGTTTAAAGTTTAGGGTTTTGGTTGGAGGGTTTGGGGGGTTTATGACAGAGAGGATTTAATGTTTAGAGGTAGTTTGTAAAGTTTAGAGTTTGTGGTTTTAAGTTTAGAGTTTAGCATTTAGGTTTTGTGGTTTATGTTTTAGGTTTGTTTAGGGTTTAGTGTTTAGGATTTGTGGATTTTGTTTAAGTTAGTTGGGTTTAGGATTTAGGTTTAGTAGTTTTAAGATTAGCAAGGTAGTCTAGGTCAGGTTTAGTTTTAGGTTTAGTTTAGCTTTAATATTTAGGGCCTGTGCCCAGTTTAGGGTTTAGGTGGGATCAGTTTAGGTTTATAGTTTAGGGCTTTAAGCAGGTTTTTAGGATTTAGGTTTAGGCTTTTTTAGAGTTTAGGTTTACTTTTAGTTTTTAATTTTTTTAATTTTCTTCTTAAATTAAATAAGCCCATAGGTTTATGCTTATTTAGTTTATTTAGTTTATTTTTTATTTATTTTAGTTTGTTTTATTTTTTATTTTAGTTTATTTAGTTTAGGGTTTAGAGTTTAGGATTTAGGGTTTAGGGAATTTAGGGTTTTTTTATTTAATTATTTATTAATTATTTTTTATTTAAACTAAGTAAACCCGTAGGTTTAGGTTTATTTAGTTTATTTTTATTTATTTTTATTTTATTTTATTTTTTATTTATGTTTAGTTTTTTATTTTTAGTTTTAGTTTATTTATTTTAGTTTATTTATTTTAGTTTGGTTTTTAATTTTGTTTCATTTTTTGGTTTAGGTTTAGGTTTAAGTTTATTTTTTTGTTTAGTTTTTTTTAATTTTTTTATTTTTAGGTTTTATTTTTTATTTTTAGGTTTAGGTTTAGGTTTTTAGGATTTATGGTTTAGGGTTTAGGGTTTAGGGCTTAGGGTTTTACGATTTAGGGTTTAGGGTTAGGGTTTAATGTTTAAGGTTTAGGGTTTAGGCTTTAGGGTTTTTAAGGTTTAGGGTTTAAGGTTAGCTTAGGGTTTAGGGTTAGTTTAGGGTTTATGGCTTTAAGGTTTAGGGTAAGGGTTTAGGATTTATGGTTTATGGTTTGGGATTAGGGTTATGGGTTTAGGGTTTAGGGTTTAGGGTTATGAGTTTTAGGGTTTAGGGTTGTTTATGTTTGGGGTGTAGGTTTAGGGCAAAACCTCCACCCAAAAAATAAAATAGTTAAAGATAAGCAACACCAGAGAAAGGAAAGCCATAGAAAGACCAAGAGGGCATCCAAAAATTACCATCAAAATCACCACCAAGGCAGAAGGAAAAACATCAAATCCAACACCACCGACAAAGACACAATATCAGAAAATAAGGATGGCAAAAGAAACTAGAGGGATTCAATAAAAATAGGCAACCTAAATCGCAAGACCCCAAGCCAGGGCACAAGCATCCAAGGAAAGACAACATCCAATCGCAAGACACCAAGCTAGATAGAGTCACAACCAAACAAGACAGACCAATGAGGAACTGCCGAAACCAGAATAAGCAAAACTAGCCACAACCATCTCCTCAACTAAATAGAATCCCAGGATTGGAAGAAAAAAAACTACAAAGCAGCTGCCCTCATACCAATCAACAGAGAAAACAACCAACAAAAAGAAAACACTATCCTAAACTAGGAAAACAACCAAAAAGAATTAAAAAAACCAAAGCTGAGAAATCTGAAGAGACCAACTGCCACCCAACAATCAACCACAACAACAAATGTTCCAATTCTGTAAAAGGACCAGCCAGCCAAAATAAGAGGTTAACCCAATACAGAGCCCAAAATAGAGGGAAAGAACAATAGCAGGCATAACCACAACCCACCTGGAGATCTCCAAAAAACCAAAAAACAAAATTGGTAGTCACTCTGCTAGACAAAAACCCAAAGTATTGAATTCCAAAGAGAACCACCCAACCACAAGCAGCAAATCAGCTAGGAAAGGAACAAGGCCAGAGGCAAACAAAGCCCCTTCCAAACCCTAAAGAGCAAACAATTACCACAAAAGAGAAAATAGGAGGGCAACAACTAGAAAAAAGCTACCTCCAATCCACAAGGCAGAGGGAAAAACCAACCAGTAGAAGCCCCAAATAGAAACCAAGAAAGGAGAACAACAACCACCAAAAAGCCCAATACTAAGCCAAACTAGAAGAGACCAACGACAACCATGAAAAACTGACCACCCAAAATAGTCAGGCAGATGGAAGAAGCAAAATTGCAGATTTAGCGAACCAAACCATATAAAAAATCCAATTCAAATAAGGTAATAACTAGCCAAAACTGAGGCAAACCCAACATCAATTAGTATAAGGGTAGGCAAAATCGCACAACCACAACCCAATAGAGACCCCAAAACATCACTAGTTGTGTGATAAAAGAAGCATAACATGAGCCATAGAAAAAAACCATCAGTCTTAGAGCATAGGAAAACCAATTAAAAATAGATCCACTATGACCCAAATTAGGGTCAGTCAAGTATACAATGGGGTAAAGAGGAAAGGGGTTTAAATTTATAAATAAACTAAAACCAACAAGGCAGCTTTCATATAAAGTGCGATTGACCACAACCCTAAAGAAAAATAACAAAAACCACTTCCTTGTGAGGGAAGCACAAAAAAACAACCAAAAAATAGACTAAATAAAACCACCATAGCAATATGATCAACAAAATAATCGAAAGTTAAAATCTGAGGTAAGGCAATCCAATGTCATCCATATTGACCAGACCATGCAGAGGCTTAAGTATGCTAAGGTTATCAAATAAGTGAGCTCATTTAATTTAGCTACCAAATTAGCCAGGAAATCAGCACAAGCATTACCTTCACAAGGAATCTGAAAAATTTTGTAGCAAACTTGAGAAAGAAGCTTTTTAGTGTGATTAAGAAGATAAAATAAGTCAGTAATCCCCATTTTATTATTATTGAGCATATCAAGTAAAAGAAGAGCATCAACTTCAATCTAAATATTAAAGAGGCCTTTGCTTAAATAAATATCATTAGCTTTATTAACAGCCATGAGCTCAGCATAAATAATAGAACAAGCTTTTAGGGGCTAGGCAAAAGCACAAATGACAGTACCTTTAGAATCCCTAAGAATTCTGCCACAACTCTATTTATTTGGGGAAATAGAACCATCAATATTGATCTTAATAAAATATTCTTTAGGCTTAATCTAATGTATAATCCTAATACTCTTGTAGGAAGGGTCATCATGAAAAGTGATACCCAATTTCTCAACCACATATTTATAACCTCTAAAATGAAGATTACTAATTTAATTTGAATTAAACAAAGCATGAATTTTTTTCTTTAGTTCTAGCAAGAAACCATTTATGGTTCATAGGGATGCCTCGATATTTAGAATTATTTCTATCCATCCAAATGAACCAAATAAAGGTAATAACAATTAAAAAATTTCATATGACCTTTTACAGTTTTATGGAAACAAACTTCAAGAAGTTGATATAATGAAAGAGAGCCATGAAAATAGTTAATGTTAAATAAAGCATCATACCATATCCAAAGTTTGGAAGTAATAGCCCCATTGACAAAAACATGATTAACATTTTCAATATGAAAGCAACAATAGCACTTGAAAGATAATAAAACCCTTTAAGCCAAACCAAAGAATCTACAAGAATGAAGTTATTCATAATCCCCCAAGCAAAAATAGAATAAGAAATGTGAATGATATTGTTCCAAAGTTTAATGAAAACATTAGAGGTGTTTTGTTTAATTCTAAAAAAATTCAAAACCTCTTTAAGAACGTGATAACAATTGTAAGAGAGCTTGAAAAGAATTTGATCAGGTTTATTAAAATAGATCATAATGTTGCAAAACTTGTCAAAAATAGAAATATGAATGTAGTTTCCAAGTTTGTTTTCATTCCAATTATTATTAAGCCAAAAAGAGTTAACTTTGATAGCAGTAGTAGAGTGTGTAGATAAAAGGGAGTCAATAGAGCCATTGCAAATCCAATTATCTTGCCAAAAGAAAGAAGATCCAAAATGAATAGCCCAAGATATTAAGGACTCAACAACCCATTTAATGGAGCAATGCCTTATTCCAAACCGGAGAGTCACCAACTTTATAAGCACAGATAAGAGGGTGTTTACCTTAGCAATATTTTTCCATCATAAAATTAGCCCAAAGGCTATCGTTCTTTTTAAAACTCCACCAGAGCATATGAAAGAAGGCTGCCATAACATCACAAATAGGTTTGCAACCAAGACCACCTTCACCCAAAGGAACACAACATTTATGCCAGGATGTCCATTGCATTCTTTTAATAGAATTATTAGATCCCAAAAAAATTTATTAAGCAAGCGATCAATTCTAATAAGAGTAGAATTAGTGGGAATAATAGTTTGAATCAAATAAAGAGGCATAGAATTGAGAGTGCTTTTAAGAATAGTGAGCCTACCACCAAAGGAAAGTAAATGGAATTACTAACCAAAAATTTTATTTAAATTTTTGAATTAACTCATCAAAAAGATGGGATCATTTTGGACCTTTAAATAGAGGAGCACCCTAGTACTTAAGAGGTAAGTGTTGATGTTTAAAATTAGTGGTGTGATAGATTTGATTTATTTTATAATTAGAGATACTTGAAGAAATAATAAAACATTTTTTGTTATCATTGATAGAAAGACCACATTTTCTACCAAATTTATTTTAAAAAATCTTGAGGTTCTTGATATGTTGAATACAAGCATTGCAAAAAATAATGAAATCATCTATAAAGCTTAAGTGGGAAACAAAAAGACCACCAAGAGTTCTGTAGTACATGCTATGATTGTTTAAAAATAACTCATTAATGCACCAAGATAAGTACTCAACAACAATAATAAATAGAGTAGGAGATAAAGGATCCCCTTGTCTTAAGCCACGGGAAGAAGGTAAGAAGACCAAAGCTTCCCCATTAAGAAAAATAGAAAACCAAACAGTATTAATACAATTTTTAATAAGAAAAGTAAATTTTTCAGAAAACCCAAATAAGTTTAGAATATGGAAAAGAAAATCCCAAGAAGTATTATCAAAAGCTTTGGTAATATCTAAATTTAGAAGAATGTTCAACCTCTAGTATTAGCATCTAAGTCATGAATTAATTATTGGGAAAGTAAATTATTATCAGAAATAGATCTACCTCTAACAAAACCAGTTTGGTTGAGAGAGATAATCTTATGAAGTAAATGATAAAGCCTGTTGGCATGAATTTTGGAAATCAGCTTATTGAAGAAGGTGCAAAGACTAATAGGTCTAAAATCACTCCAATAGTCTAGATTATCTTTCTTAGGTATGAGAATAATATAAGTGCTAGTAAAATATCTAGGAAAAAGATTACCATTAAAAAAAATCAGCCACAGCCTCAATCAAATCATTTTTAATAATAAACTAACAAATTTAAAAAAATTGAGTAGTGAAACTCTCGACCAAGAATAATCTATGTTCATGCTATTAAGAACTTTAAAATTTCATCTTCAAGGCACAATAGTAAGCAAATCATTATCATCATGTAATAATAGAAGGAATCAAGTGATTTAGAAATAGCTTCATAAGAGAAACTCTTAAGGATATTTTCTAAAGTAATTAATAATTGAATCCTTAATATCATTATTCTCCATTATCATCTTTAATTTTTTTTGAATATTATTTAAGGCTTTCTTTTTAACTAAAGCATGAAAATAGAAGTTCCTATCACCATCTACAATGTGTTAATAGCAATAAGTCTCTTCCATATTTTGAAAATTAACAAGCTTATCTTTCGCCTCAGTCAAGTCCTTAATCTTAGAAAGATTAGACATAATAAAGACCTCAAGATCACAAACCTTTTTTTCCATATCATTGGTATTAGCAAAAAGGTTATTAAAATAATGCTTGTTCCACCAACCCAGATTTTGCTTAAGTCTTTTAAGCTTAAACCAAAGTCTATTCATCTCCATAATCGAATTATGAAGATGTAAAGGAGCTATCAAATTGTTAGGCACAACATTAAAAAAATCAATATGTTGAATCTACATGTTCTGAAATCTAAAAGGAGAGAAATTTTTTAATCTAATAGAATTATCTTTAATAGAAACCAAAAGAGGAGCATGATTAGAAAAGGTTCTTCTTAAATGATTGATAGAATTAATATGCCATTGAGTAATCCAATGAGTATTAAATAGAATTTGATCCAACCTTTGTCAAAGTCTAGAGTTTTGCCAAGTATAATTAGAACCTTTAAAACCAATATCAATCAAATTACAATCAAGGATCATATTAGAAAATTTTTCCATGGAATGAATATTCGGAGAGCAACCACCACTTCATTCATAAGTTAATAAAATAGTGTGGAAATTGCCACATATAAACCAAGGTTTATTGATAGAGGTAGCAAAATTCCTCAAATTATCCCAAAGAAGATTTCTACCAGATCTAAGCCCAAAACACAATAATCACTATAAGATATTTGAGCATTGACAACTTATTTAAAATCATCAAGAATAGAAACCACTACAAAATTATTCCAAAATAAACAATCTTATTACTGACATTAGAGAAAAATTTATTAAAATCGATCATTCTAGCAAGATGGTTAATTTTGTTAGCATGAATAAGAGGCTCCAGAAAAATAAATAAAGAAATATTATGTCTATGAAAAAGATTTCTAATATAGTTATGAATTGAGAGGGTACCAGTCCCTCTAATATTCCAAACAATAAAACTAAACATAAAGAAATAAAAAGGGGTTAATAAAAGGATAATTAAGAGAGGATAGGGAGGCCATAGCTGATCTAGTATTTCTTGGAAATTTGGGAGGGAAATTTTTATCATTTTTTCTCCTTTTAGCATGATAAGTTTGGAAACCATTTTCTTTTCCCATAAAATCATCATCCGAGAATGATTTAGCCACATTAGTCACCAATTTAGGAGAAATCTCCTAATAAAAAATGAGTTCTCCTTCTTCCAAGACATTAGAATTTATTGAAGTCCAATGAGCATCAAAAATAATAAGAGAGGGAGCATAAACAGATTTATTAAGAGGCATGTGTGAACACTAAAAACTTCCTCTTCATGACCCAAATTATTAGACAAAGATAAATCTTTATGAAAATTTAAATCATCCTTAATCTGGAAAATAGAAAAAAAAATTTGAACCTACTTATCATTAGGTATTAAAGCCATATTCTCCATTGAATTTGAATGCTGCATAAAATTAATATCTTCATTTATTTCTCAATCAAAGATAGTAAGGATGCAGGGATTGAATTGGAGGAAACATAATCATCATTCAAAAGTATAGAAAAACTATTATTGTTCACATTAGAAGCCTTCAATTTCATAAAATAATTAAGAGGTAAAACTACCTTATTAGGAACATTCAAAAATTTTTTTTTTTTTTCTGAAGTAGCTTTTTAATATTTAACAGTGATTAGCCTAGGGATAGGAATAGAAGTTTCCTTAATAAGGATTTTTTTAAGTGAGGATGAAGAATGAAACATTCAAAATTATCATGCCCATGGATTTTACAGTGACAACAAATGATAGGGAAATTGTCAAATTCAATCCTTTGCATATAACCATAATTTTCATATCCCAACTAGATTTCTTTAGGGTGTTTCTTGGTAATGTCCAATTCAACATGGATTCTAGCCACTAAAGGATGAGATTTCATAGCCATTGCACAGTCAATTTATAATGGTCGACCAAATAAGCATACACAATAAAAAGGAATTGATGGTTAACGAAATGAATTTGCATATTGGGGAGAGAAATCTAAACTGTAACATCTCTGAATGATTTCAAAGCAATTAAAGCCAAGTTAGTTGATGCCCTAGCAAGATCCATAGATCCTTCTATCTTCCCAATGAATCATCGAGCAAGAAGCCAAGCTGCGGTGTCACCCAATGAAGACACGAAATAGGCAAGTGTCCGTCGATTCAAGAAAGAATCTAGTGAGAATCATGCAAAATAGCCCGCAAGCAGTGGCTAGAAAACTAAAAATGAGAGGGGGAAAAGGGAAATCACCAGAGCACTTGGACAAGGGCTCAGTAGGGTTTTGAGTTTTATTTTAGTTGGTTTTAGTTTAGTTTAGGGTTTAGTTTAGGTTTAGTTAGGTAGTTTAGGTTTAGGTAGCCTAGGTTTAAGATATAGCTCAGGCCCAGTTTAGCTCAGGCTAGGTTTAGATTTAGATTTAGGGCTCAGGGCTTAGCAGTTAGAGTTTAGGGGCCCAGGCCAGATTTAGGTCCATTTAGCCCAGCTCAGCCTGGAATTTAGGCCCAGCTCAGCCTTGGCCTGGCCTAGCCTGGGCTCAGCTCAGTTTAGCCAGCCTGGGGGCAGGGCTCTGGCCCAGGGCCCAGCCTGGGCTCAGCAAAGCCTGCAGCTGCCAGGGCAGTTGCTCAGGCCCAGTTTCAGGGCCCAGTCGGCCCAGCCCAGCCCAGGCAGCCTGCCCAGCCTGTTCAGCCCAGCCCAGTGACAGGCTCAGCCCAGCTCAACCCAGCCCAGGGCCTGGGGCCCAGCTCAGGTGGCCCAGGGCTGCCCAGTAGCCTAGGGCCCAGTTTATCAGCCTGGGGCCCAGCCTTTATTCAGGCCCAGGGCTCAGACTCAGTCACGCCCAGTCAGGGCCCAGCCCAGGGCCTTAGAGCCTAGCCCAGGCCCAGGGCCCAGTAAGCCCAGCTCAGCCCAGGGCCTAAGCCTCAGCCTTTCAGGCCCAGTCAGCTCAGCCTTTAGCCTGGCCTCAGCTCAGGCCTGGGCCTGGGGTTCAGATCAGTCTGGGCTCAGCCTTAGCCTGGGCTCAGGCTAAATTTAGCCCAGGGGGCCCAGGGCCAGGCCCAGGGCCCAGGGCTCAGGTAAGTTTAGCCTGGAGTTTAGCCAGGCCTGGTTTAGGGTTTGATCAGTCAGCCTAGGGCTCAGAGGTTTAGCCCAGTTTTGGCCTAGGCCCAGTTTAGGGTTTAGGGTGAGGTTTAGGATAGTGGCTCAGGGTAGGTTTATAGTGTGGTATGGCTAGGTTAAAGGTCAGTAGTTTTACTAGAATGAGTGGGGTTTTGTGGTTAGTTTAGGGTTTTGGGTTTAGGGGTTGTACATTTTATAGTTTAGGTTTTTGGTTTAGGTTTAGGTTTAGGTTTAGGGTGTTTATTTTGGTTTCATTTGTGTGTATATTTGAGGGGACACCACACAGATCTGAGGATGTACATATTGAGGTGATCAGGTATGACATCAAGGAACAATGCACTATCTCGAAAGATAGAAATCACTACCCTACTATGGACCTAATCACCTAAGAAGGACTCCTAAGGCATGATGAGTCTTCAAAAATACCATAGATTTTTCCCCTACTTTACATGGAAAAGTAAAGTAGGGTTTATTTAAACTGGGTTCAAGTTCCTTGGAGGCCCCATAGTTAATTACATCTTAAGAAAAATGAATCCCTTAAGAATACTCTTGATTGAATAAGTGATTGTTGTCTCCAAAGAATTCAAAAATAGGACTATCAATAAATTGGTTGCATTTTAGAAGATCAAGTGGGATGGATCAAAAGGGAAGAGTTATTATCAAAACCAAAGGAGATAAGTAAGGAGTGCTCATGATATTAGGAAACCTAGTGAGTAGTCCAATCTATCCTATGGTTGTGCTTTATCAATTTTAAATTGAGGAGATTTATTTATTTGATTTGAAAATTTTATTAGAAATCTAGGACTTATAATTCCACAATACAAGATTGTGGAAATACCGAGGTGAGGATTTATGCTTGTAGTCCGTAAAGGGAAATAACAACCTCATATCCTAAATCTAGGGAACTTTGGTGAGGGTAAAAGCATGACCTAAATCTAAGGCGAAAGTGGGTATATGATTTACCTCCATAGGAGAGAGTAAACCACCTGACTGCTGGACTTATTACCGCATGGAGTGGCAGCCAGCTAACTCCTCCTACATTTTAAATTTATGTAAGCAAGTCATATGCTTTTGTGAGATGGCTATGTTGTTATTATTTAAAAAAAAGTCTAAGTCCTTAAACCCACTCCCTAAGAGACTAAAGCATGGTGGTTGAATAATGACTTAAATCTAATGCAAATTCTTATCAAATTATATTTAATTTAGGACTCTATATTTTGACACAGGCTATAGGATTTTGTATGCCTAAATGCATGAGAAGTTGATTATGGGCCAAATCAAAAAAGAAAGAGGTGTTCTTCCATCACAGGCTCTCAAAGGTTAAGCTCATTTTATCTAGAAAAGATGGAAGCCCTCTCTTAATAAGAGTAAAACAAGATGATTATGCATGATTTTAAACATACAACATCTAGCTAAGGGTTGCTAAATATTATATTATCTTGATTTAGTGCTTAGGTTTTTATATAAGCTTATGAGTTATTTTAAAAGTTTAGTTATGAGTTATAAATGGATAGAAAATTTATTTTTATCCTAATAGCCTAATCGTATCTAAGCCATACAACAATCAAAAATCATAAACAAACTATGAAAAGGCATGCTTTTTCTAATGCACAAGCTAAACAAAACATCAAACAATTTTTATAAAGCTATTGCAAAAGATTAAAAGGCCGATACAGTCAGGTACTACCATGCATCCTGAAAAGAAATGTGGGTTGTCAAGTTCTATCTTTATACAACCTGGATTACAAGAGAATAATTACAATTACAAATGATGAATGTTATGGGTGTCTTCATTCTTCATTCTTCCTTCTTCATTTCTTCATCTTCCATTTCTTCATTTGATTTGCTTTATTTCTTCCTTCTTTTGGCTTGATTTGGACATGCTTGCTCCAAAGGCACCACATGGTACATAAGACTTGGTCTTATAATCAATGCTCATCCTAATCCACCATAATACTCATCCTAATCCTAATGCAAATGATATTAAAAGAAGGAAAGTAAATCTAGCTACACCTGCAAAACAAATGTTACCTAAACATACCATACAATCCAAATAATTATATAAATAATTTGGACTTAGTACCCCACACATGGGTAACCAAATCCACCTGTCCTAACTTGGGATATGCTTAGGGACTAAGCAACCTGCATAAAAAAAGTATTTTTATTTTTATTTAGCAGGTCCTTAAGCACAACCCTCTACAGAAAGCATGATTAGGCTAATATCGGCCTATTATCCAGACTATGCACATACACACTAACATCTAGTCTATAATAATACATCACAAAATAGGCATACATCAAACCATATGCCGCCCTAACATAAAGCTCAAAATGGTGACTTAGCCTAATGTGTGTGAATTAAAGCTTGTGTGGTATGTCCTAACTAGGCTTTAGAGTTGTAATTTGCTAAGTGTAAGGGATTTAATTTATAAAGGGGTTGATTTTTCTTTAAGTGATTTGATTGATTTAAAGATTTTACTTAGTGTTTTAGGTTTAGGTTTAGGTTTTATTTATTTTAATTTAGTTCATTTTAGTTTAGGTCTAAGTTTATTTTATTTTTATTTTAGGTTTAGGTTTTTTTTTATTTTAAGGTTTAGGTTTTATTTTTAATTTATTTTTAGGTTTATTTTTTAGGTTTAGGTTTTTATTTAGTATTTATTATATTTTATTTTTGGTTTATTTAGTTTTTATTTCACATTTAGTTTTTAATTTATTTTATTTTAAAGTTTAGTTTAGGTTTTTATATATTTTATTTTAGTTTATTTTTATTAGTTTATTTTTTAGGTTTAGGTTTACATTTTAGTTCATGTTTTTATTTATTTTATTTTTTTATTATATTTATGTTTAAGTTCTTTTATATATTTTAGTTTTAGGTTTTATTTTAATTTTTTTTGGTTTTTTTTAGGTTTAGTAGAGGTTTAGAGTTTAGGATTTAGGGTTTTAGGGTTTAGGGTTTAGTATTTAGGCTTTAGGGTTGAGGGTTTTGAGAGTTTAGGGTTTAGGGTTTAGGGTTTAGTATTTAGGGTTATTTTAGAGTTTAGGGTTTTTTTTTTTAGAAAATTAAGTAAACCGATAGGTTTAGGTTTATTTTCTTTTATTTATTTATTTTAGTTTATTTTTTATTTATTTTTTCTAACTTTTATTTAGCTTAGTTTATTTATTTTATTTTTTTTATTTTAGTTTATTTTAGGTTTTAGGTTTTAGTTTAGGTTTATTTTTTAGTTGAGTATTATTTTAATTTTTTTTTTTTAGGTTTAGGTTTTTATTTTATTTTTTTAGGTTTAGGTTTTACATTTTTATTTTAATTTAAGTTTAGGTTTATTTTATTTTTTTATTTTATTTTTATTTTAGGTTTAGGGGTTTTTTTTAGTGTAGGGTTTTATTATTTTTTAATTATTTTAGGTTTTATTTTAGGCTTAAGATTTTATTTAGTTTTATTTTATTTTATTTTAGTTATATTTTACTTTATTTTATTTTATGTTTAGTTTTATTTTATTTAGGTTTTAAACATTTTATTTTAGGTTTAATTTAGGTTTAATTTATTTTAGTTTTATTTTAGTTTAGGTTATTTTATTTTATTTTATGTTTAGGTTTTTTTTAGTTTAGGAATAGATTTTTTTTATTTATTTTTAGGTTTAAGTTTTATTTAGTTTTATTTTATTTTATTTTAGGTTTATTTTTTTTAATGTTTTATTTTATTGATTTTTTTATTTTTTTATGTTTATTTTTTTTAGTTTAGTTTAAGTTTTTATTTATTTTATTTTAGATTATTTTTTTTTATTTTATTTTATTTTTAGGTTTAGGTTTTAGTTTAGGTTTTTATTTTATTTTATTTTTAATTTTATTTATGATTAGTTTTTTTTATTTAGTTTATTTTTAGGTTTTATTTAGTTGAGGTTTAGGTTTTTTGGTTTTTAGGGTTTAGGGTTTAGGGTTTAGGGTTGTAGGTTTAGGGTTTAGGGTTTAAGGTTAGTTTTAGGGTTTAGGGTTTAGAGTTTAGGTTTTTTATATTTTATTTTAATTTTTTAAAATAAGTAAACTAGTAGGTTTATGTTTATTAAGTTTATTTTTTATTTATATAAGTTTAGTTTATTTTATTTATTATTTAGGTTTATTTTTATTTTAATTTAGTTTAGTTTACTTATCTTAGTTTTATTTATTATAGTTTAGGTTTTTTATTTTAGTTTATTTTTTAGGTTTAGGTTGGTGTTTATTTTCAGATTTTTATTATTATTATTATTTTTAAGTTTATATTTTTTTATTTTGGTTTATTTTAGGTTTTCTTTTATTTTATTTTAGGTTTAGCTTTTAGGTTTTTATTTTAGGTTGATTTTTAGGTTTTATTTTTTAGTTTAATTTTAGGTTTATTTTTAGTTTAATTTATTTTATTTAGTTTAGGTTTAGGTTTAGGTTTAACTTATTTTTGGTTTAGCTTTAGCCTTTATTTATTTTTGTTTATTTTATTTAAGTTTAAGTTTAGGTTTATTTTATTTTTATTTTATGTTTAGATTTTTTTTTAGTTTAGTCTTTAGGATTTAGTTTTTATTTATTTTTAGGTTTTATTTTTAGGTTTGGGTTTTTATTTAGTTTTATTTTATTTTATTTTAGGTTTATTTTATTTTAATTTTTGGTTTTGTTTATATTTTATATAGGTTTTTTTTTATTTTTTTAGTTTAATTTAGGTTTTTATTTATTTTATTTTATTTTAGATTTTGATTTTGATTTTATTTTCTTTTTAAGTTTTGGTTTGGTTTATTTTAGATTTTAGTTTAATTTATGTTCTTATTTTATTTTATTTTTTATTATAATTTGGTTTAGGTTTTATTTATTTTTTATTTTTTAGGTTTTAGTTTAGGTTTAGGTTTTACTTTGGGTTTAGTTTGGGTGGTTTAGCTTGGGTTAGGGGTTTAGTTTGGGATTAAGATTTTTTTAGGGTTTTTAGGTTTAGGTTTTGTGGGTTTAGGGTTTAAGTTTAGGGTTTTAGGTTTGGTTTTTAGTTTAGGGTTTAGGGGTTTTAGGGTTTAGCATTTATGTTTTTGGTTTATGGTTCAAGTTTTAGTTTAGAATTTTTTTTTTTTTAATAGAGAATAAATTCAGATTTAATATTTCTTCTTTTTGATTTCATCAACCAAGTAACACATGAAGTTCTCTATGACATAAGGGATGACATAGATAAAAAATGAGCACTCATAGAGAAAATTGAAATCCCTAGATAACTAGAACTATCTCCTTAAAGGTAAAGCCCATGTGTAGACTGGATTTATTATTCAATTTCTCCAATTCCCATTCGAACCACCCTGGCCTCTCGAGTAGTAAGATCCACCATCATATCCCCGATCTCTCCCTCTACCACCATGATAATTGTAACCTCCATCGCTCCTCCTGCCTCCCTACATAACCGCCAGATCCCCCACCGCCACTGTGATAATTGTTGCCTCCTCCTTCACCTCACTCTGAGATCCCAGCCTGATGGTTGTTGCCATGGTTCTACCCATTTTTAGGGTTTAGGTTTATTAGGTTCTATGATTTAGGTTTATTTCATTAATTTATATAGTTACTTTAGGTTTAGGTTTAGGTTTAGTTTTAGTGTTGTGTTTAGGTTGGGTTTGTGGTTTATGATTTTAGGGTTTAAGGTTTAGGGTTAGGGTTTAGGGTTTAGGGTTTAGGGTTTTTTAAGCATTAGGATTAGGGTTGTAGGTTTAGGTTTTGGGGTTGTAGGTTTAGGGTTTAGGGTTTAGGATTTAAGGTTTAAGGTTTCTTTTAAAAAAAAATTAGTAAACCAGTAGCTTTTGGTTTTTTTAGTTTATTTTTTATTTATTTTAGTTTTTTTATTTTTATATATTAATTTATTTTTATTTTTATTTAATATTAATTATTAATTTTTTATTTATTTATTTTAGTTAAAAAAAATTTTGTTTATTTTTTATTTTGAGTTTAGGTTTGATCTGGGGTTTATGGTTCCATTAGGTTAGTTTTAGTTTATGAAATAGGGTTTAGGTTTTATTTGAGGTTTAGTTATTTTTTAGGGTTTATTTTAGTTAGTTATGTTTTTATTTTTATTTATTTATTTATGGTTTATTTATTACTTTAGGTTTAGGGTTTAGGTTTAGGTTTTAGACTTTGGGTTTAAGATTTATTTTTTTTATCTTAAAATTAAGTAAACGGTAGTAGTTTATTTAGTACATTTAGTATATTTTATTTTATTTAGTTTTATTATATTTTATTTTATTTTGGTTTATTTTTATTTTTTTATTTTAGTTTTTTTATTTTAGGTTTTTATTTTAGTTTATTTTAAAGTTTAAGATAAGGTATTTTTTAGTTTAGTTTAGGTTTATTTTTTAGTTAATTATTAGTTTAGGTTTAGGTTTAGTTTACTTTATTTTAGGTTTTCAGGTTTTATTTATTTTAGTTTAGTTTATTTTATTTTAGGTTTAGATTTTTTTTATTTGGTTTATTTTATTTTTATTTTAGGTTTAGGTTTCATTTTTTATTTCTTTTAAGCTTTAAATATAGGTTTACATTTTTATTTAGTTTTTATTTTATCTAATTTTAAGTTTATTTTATTTTAATTTACATTTAGTTTTTATTTTATTTATGTTTTATTCTTAGGTTCACTTTATTTTTAGTTTTATTTATTTTATTTATTTTATTTTAGTTTCTTTTAATTTTATTTTTGGTTTAGGTTTTTATTTATTTTAGATTTTATGTTTATTTTATTTTATTTATTTATTTAGTTTAGTTTAAGTTTTATTTTTATTTTTTATTTTATTTTAATTTAGGTTTAGGTTTTTTTTTTTATTTAGGTTAGGGTTTTAGGTTTTATGGTTTAGGGGGATTTGGCTTGGCTTAGGGTTTAGGCTCAGTTTAGCTCAGATGTTAGGGCCCAGTCTAGGTAGTCTGTGGCTCAGGGATTTAGTGCCTGGGTAGGCCCAGTTTAAGTTTTAATATTTTCAGTTTAGGATCATAAATGCCACTCAGTGGCCTGTAGGGGTTTAGGGCCTAGTCTGGTTTCAGTATTTTAGGCCCATGCCTGGGTGGTTAGGTTTAGTTTAAGTCCACCTCAGCCTGGGGTTTCAGCTCATGCCTAGGGCCGCTCATGATTTGTCATTAGGCCTGGGCTCAGGGCTAGGAGTCAGGCCTTGCATCAGGGTCATGATCCAGCCTTAGGGTTTGTGGTTTAAAGATTCTACTCAGGGAAGAGTTTAGGTCAGGTAGGCCCAGTCAGGATGGGCCTAGGGCCTAGTTAGCCAGGGGCCTAGGTTTTAAGTGGGGCCCATGATGAGCCTAGCTCTAAGGATCTTTGTGGTACAGTAGGCCTAGGTTTAGGCAGTGTAGGTCATAGGTTTAGTATAGGATTTATGATAGGTTTTAGGCCTGGTTTTAATTAAAAAACCCAGTTTAGTTTATTTAATTTATTTTATATTTTTTTGGTTTATTTTTTATTTTTATTTAGATTAAGTTTTTTTATTTTATTTTATATTTTAGGTTTAGGTTTAGGTTTATGTTTATATTTTTAGTTTAGTTTTATTTTTATTTTATTTTTTAGGTTTAGGTTTTATTTTATGTAGGTTGTGAGGTTTTATTTTACATTTTAAGTTTAGGTTTTAGATTTTATTTTAGGTTTACTTTTAGTCTTATTTTTATTTTTAGGTTTATTTTAGTTTATTTTAATGTTTATTTTAGGTTTGGTTTAGTTTATTTTAGGATTAGGTTTTAAGTTTATTTTATTTTAGCTTAGTTTATTTTTAGGTTTAGGTTTATTTTATTTTATTTATTTTTATTTTATTTTTATTTTATTTTTATTTATTTTAGGTTTTTTTTTATTTATTTTATAGGTTATTTTATTTATTTTATGATTAGCATTTTTAATTTTAAGTTTAGTTATTTTATTTTTTTATTTAGTTTTTACTTTAATTTTATTATTTTTTAGGTTTAGTTTATTTAGGTCAGATTTTAGTTTAGGTTTATTTTATTTTATTTAGGTTTAGGTTTATTTATTTATTTATTTATAGTAGTTGGGTGATTTAGTGGCTTGGGTTTATGTAGGTTTAGGGTTACAGGATGGTCATGATTTAGGGTTTAGGCAAGTAGGGTTAGGGTTTAGGGTTTAAGTTGTGGTGGGGGATGGTATAGGGTTTAGGTAGGTTTAGTGTTGATGGGGTTTTATGGTTTAGTGGTTAGACATGGTTTAGGTTTAGGGTTTAGGCTTTAGAGTTTTAGGGTTTGGGGTTTGTTTAGGGTTTAAAGTGTAGGATTTTTGGGTTTAGGGTTGATGGTTTTGAGTTTAGGGTAGGGTTTAGGGTTTAGGTTTTATTTTTAAGGAAATGTTAGAATTTTATAACAATAAAATAAAAGGATAAAATGTCTTTAATAGGGGTAAAGCTCAAAGATCTATTACTCTTAGAGCTACAAGAACCCTAAAAAGCTAAACCCGCATCTAAGTACAATGGGAAAATAAAGAGAAAAAGCATCATCTAAAAAAGTAAAAGAGGAAAAGACATAAATTAAGACAAATATAATATAAGTAAAAAAATAGTCAAAAGACTACTCAATAGTGGCTCTTGATCCCTTTTGGGAGGCAAGATAGCAAGATCCACATCAACAGCTCTTGAGTTAACTGAGTAATGATCATTCCATCTAAAAAGTTCCAACCTATAAAAGAAATATGCAAAACACTAGAAAGGCAATAGTCATAGCTAATAAGAATAAGGATAAAGAAATCAATTAGAGAGAGCTGAGAAAGAAAAGGCTCAGGCTTAGTTAAAATCATCTCAAGAGGCAACACTGCATATGAGCATCCAAACATCCTAAGAAAGGTTACATTCATATGCAATGCTACCAACCAAAAGAGATGATATGGGTAACATCAGGGCCATCATAGGTATAATACCTAATACAAGCCAACATCAAAAGAAAGCAGCCCAAAGGATTCCAGAACCTACATTAGCAAACAAAGAAACCTACATTGGCAAACAAAGAAATAACTTAACCAACAAATAAACAACCAACAAAAGCCATACACCGTCAAATAGCCACCAACCGTAAGATACAAGAAGGTCGTGAGACACCACGAGCAAGGAAGAATTCAAAGGGACAAGCCAATTCAAAAGCATACCAACAACAAATACAATAGCCCAAAAAGAGACTAAAAAATAATAATAACAACAACCTTCATTCAAATAGACATTAAAGCTCCAAGAATGGGAGAGCCATAACTAGTCATCAGTAGAACCTAGACCAATCTAGGTAGAGAAAAGGATCCCATCAATCCAATAGGCAGTGACAAAAAGCCACTAGGTATCAGCCACCAATAAAATCTGCCATAACTCGATCAGGAAGGAAAAAACCACAAAGAACTATCCTCATGCCAATCAAAAAGAAAACAACTAACCAACAGGTATCCCCAACACAAACAAAGAGACCAACAACTGCCACTCAACAACTAACCATAACAGTAGAGAGATCCAATAACAGAAGGGGGCGGCCAGCCAAAATGAAAGACTAACCCAAAATAGATCCCAAAATAGGTGGAAAAAACAACAGTAGCCATAGCCACAACCCTCATAGAGATCATCAAAAAAACCAAAAAATAAAAATTTTAGTCACCTAGCCAGACAAACAACCAAGGGAGAAAACACCAAGGAGGGCCACCCAACCAGCAACAGTAAATGAGGAAGGAGACAAAATAGGCCAGAGGCAAGCAAAGTCCACTCCAACCCCCATAGATCAAGCAGTCACCATGAAGAAGAAAATAGAAAATCAGAAAAAACTAAGGAGCTACCACCAATCCACCAATCTAAGGAAAAATGCATTATTTAGTTTATTTACATTTTTAGTTTATTTAGGTTTAGGTTTAGGTTTTTATTTTTAGGTTTAGGTTTATTAAGTTTTAGTTTATTTAGGTTTGGGTTGATTTATTTATTTTATTTTGGTTTAGGTTTCAGTTTAGGTTTTATTTTTTTTTCAGTTTATTTAGTTTTATTTTTATTTAGGTTTAGGTTTAGGTTTTAGGTTTTTTATACTGGGTTCAAGTCTATTTTATTTAGTTTATTTAGTTTAGGTTTAGGTTTTCATTTATTATTTATTTAGGTTTAGGTTTATGTTTTATTTTATTTTAGGTTTTACTTTTCATTTAGTTTATTTTAGTTTATTTTAGTTTTGGTTTATTTAGGTTTAGGTTCAGGTTTTAGTTTATTTTTTATTTTACGATTAGGTTTTATTTTTTGGTTTAGGTTTATTTTTATTTATTTAGTTTATTTTTAGGTTTAAGTTTTTGGTTTAAGTTTAGGTTTAGGTTTAGGTTTATTTAGTTTAGATTTTTATATTTAGGTTTTCTTTATTTAGGTTTATTTAGTTTAGTTTAGTTTAGGTTTATGATTTTACGTTTATGATTTATTTTTATTTTATTTAGTTTAGGTTTTATTTTTATTTATTTATTTTAGGTTTATGTTTATTTACATTTAGGTTTTAGGTTTCACGTTTAGCTTAGGTTTATGTTTAGGTTTAGTTTTATTTGGGTTTAGGTTTAGGATTAGGTTTAGGCATTTAGGTTTATTAACTTTTATTTAGTTTAGGTTTAGGATTTAGCTTTAGGTTTTATTTAGTTTAGGTTTAGATTTTATTATTTAGGTTTAATTTAGTTTAGGTTTAGGTTTATTTAGGTTTAAGTTTAGGTTTAGTTTAGTTTTATTTATTTAGGTTTAGGCTTTCATTTTTTATTTATTTTTAGTTTATTTTTTAGTAGTTTAGTTTAGGTTGGGTTTAGGTTTAGGTTTTATTTTAGGTTTAGGTGAGTTTAGGTTTAGGTTTTATTTTTTTTTAGTTTATTTTTAGTTTTTTTTTATTTTTATTTTTTATTATTTTAGCTATTTTATTTTTTAGTTTATTTTTTAGGTTTAAGTTTATTTATTTATAGAGTTTAGGTTTTAGCTATTTTAAGTTTAAGCTTTATTTTATTAATTTTAGGTTTAGGTTTTAGTTTATTTATTTTAGTTTATGTTTTATTTTATAGCTTTATTTTATTTATCCATTTAGGTTTAGGTTTAGGTTTTTATTTACTTTATTTATTTAGTTTAGTTTAGGTTTTAGGTTTTTAAAGGTTTAGGTAGGGTTAGGTTTATTTACTTTTGTATAGGTTTAGGTATTATTTAGGTTTAGGCTTTTTAGGTTGAGTTATTTTAGTATTTAGTTTTTTAATTTTGTTTAGGTTTAGGTTTAGGTTTAGGTTTAAGTTTTTATTTTTATTTTTATTTATTTAGTTACTTTAGGTATAGATTTAGGTTTAGGTTATTTTTAGCTTTTAGCTTTAGGTTTAGGTTTAGGTTTTTAGTTTTATTTTAGGTTTAGGTTTATTTAGTTTAGTTAGATTTAGATTTATTTATTTAGTTTATTTATCTTTACTGAGGTTTATTTTTAGTTAATTTATTTAGGTGTATTTAGGTTTAGGTTCAGGTTTTAATTTTAGTTTATTTAGGTTTAGATTTTATTTATTTAGCTTTTAGGTCTTTAGGTTTAGGTTTGTGGGTAGGGTTTAGGGTTTGGTTCTTTTAAAAAATTAAACCAGTTAGGCTTATTTAGTTTATTTAGTCATTTTATATTTTATTTAGGTTTATTTCTTATTTTATTAGTTTAGTTTATTTAATTTATTTATTTTAGTTTAGGTTTTATTTTAGTTTATTTTGAGGTTTATGTTTATTTTTTTACTTTAGTTTATTTTTTATTTTATTTTAGGTTTAGGTTTTAGGATTTTATTTTAGGTTTATTTTAGCTTTATATTTTAGTTTAAGTTTAGGTTTATTTTAGTATATATTATTTTATTTTAGGTTTATGTTTTATTTATTAGTTTAGTTGGTTTATTTTATTTTTTTTATCTAGCTTAAGTTTTCTTAGTTTAGGGATTAGTTTATGATTTAGGGTTTATTTTAGGTTTATTATTTAGAAATTTTAATTTAGTTTTATTTTATTTACATTTTAGTTTATTTTATTTTATTTTTAGGTTTTATTTTATTTAGGTTC
Source organism: Cymbidium sinense (assembly GCA_021442155.1). Taxonomy (NCBI): domain Eukaryota; kingdom Viridiplantae; phylum Streptophyta; class Magnoliopsida; order Asparagales; family Orchidaceae; genus Cymbidium; species Cymbidium sinense. The sequence continues at coordinate 194,444,585 of CM038214.1, forward strand.
TCAATGAGGTTTCTTTTAAGTTTATCTTTAGTTTAGTTTATTTTTTATTTTATTTTATTTTAAGTTTAGTGCTAGGTTTTAAATTTATTTGATTTATTTAATTTAGGTTTCTAGTTTAGCCCAGGTTTAGGTTAGGTTGGTCAGTGGCCCAGGTTTCAGGGTGTGGTAGAGTGCCCAGGTTGGAGTGGCCTGGTCAGCTTTATAAGTAGGTTGGGTTTAGATTTAGGGATGGTCAGGTTTAGGGCCCAGTGGTTAGCCTTGGGTCAGTAGCTAGGGTAGGGTTTGGGTTAGTAGGGTTAGTGTAGGGCTCAGGTTTAGGGCTCAGTTTAGTTTTGTGCCTGTGGCTCAGGTAGTTTTAGGTTTTAGGCTGGTAGGGTTTAGGTTTATTTATTTATCTTAAGTTCACGTTTATTTTATTTTGTCAATTTAGGTTTAGTTTTAGGCCAGTTTTAGTTTATTTTATTTTGGTTTTATTCTAGGTTTATTTTAGCTTTATTTTTAGTTTATTTTAGTTTATTTATTTTATTTTAAGTTTATTTTATTTTATTTTATGTTTAATTTCTATTTTATTTAGGTTTATTTTAGTATTTTAATTTTAGTTTGGTTTAGTTTTAATTTATATTTTATTTTATTTTTTTTAGTTTAGGTTTAGTTTAGTTTTCATTTTATTTTAAATTTATTTTGGGTTCATTTATTTATTTATTTTATTTTTTTATGTTTTATTTTATTTTAGGTTTAGGTTTTTAGGCTTTTAGGCTTTATGGTTTAGGGTTTAGGCTTTAGAGTTTTAGGGTTTAGGTTTTATTTATTTTACTTTTGGTTTATGTTTACTTTATATTATTTATTTTAGGTTTAGGTTTTTTTTTTAGTTTAGGGTTTAGGTTTTATTTTATATTTTTAGGTTTGGGTTTAGGTTTTGGTTTAGGTTTAGTTTATTTTAGGTTTAGGTTTAGGTTTTAATTATTTTAGTTTATTTTATTTTATTTTAGGTTTAGGTTTAATTTATTTTTATTTTAGGTTTAAGTTTTTTTGTTTAGCGTTTAAGTTTTAATTTTTGTTTATTTTTATGTATATTTTTTACATTTTTATTTAGTTTTTATTTTATTTTATTTTATTTTAGGTTTATTGTATTTTTATTTTAGGTTTAGTTTTTTTATTTAGATTTATATTTTTTAATTTAGTTTAGGTTTTAATTTATTTTATTTTAGTTTAGTTTTTAGTTTTTATTTTTTATTTTATTTTCTTTTTAGGTTTAGATTTTGGTTTAGGTTTAGGTATATGTTTTAGTTTAGGTATTTATTTTATTTCATTTTATTTTTTATTTTTGTTTAGGTTTTTTTATTTTTTTTATTTTTATATTTTATTTAGGTCATGTTTAGATTTTTATCTTTTTAGGGTTTAGGGTTTAGGGTTTGGGGTTTAGGGTTTAGGGTTTAGTGTTTAGTGTTTAGGGTTTAGGGTTTAGGCACTAGGTCTAGTGTTCAGGTTTTAGTTTAGGATTTAGGGTTTTTGGTTTTATTTTTTATAGAGAACAAATTCAGATTCAACATTTATTCTATTCAAATTCATTAACCAAGTAACACACCAAGTTTTCTAAGGCACAAGTGATGACATAGATTAAAAGTGAGCACATAGAGCAAATCAAAACCATAGATAATTAGAATCTATCAGAAGACACATTCCATAAGTAGCATCAAATCTTTCCGCTTTCTAGTTCCCATCGAGTCTCTCGTAGTGGGATCCACCATCATATCCCTCCACCTCCATGACTATAACCTCCATCGATTCTCCCGCATCCATAACCACCACTACCCTGACCACCACCTCCATATCCACTAGCACCTCTAGATTCCCCATCACCACTATGATAACAATCATCTCCGCCTTCACCTCCATCGCCGATCTGAGGCACGATTGACACCGATCAAGGTTTCCTTTTGGGGTTTAGGTTTATTTTATAATTTATCTATTTATCTTTTAAGTTTAGGTAGACAGGTGGTTTAGGGTTTAGTTTGTTTAGGTTTAGGAGTTTTTGGGTTTAGTTTGGGTTAGTTTGTGGTTAGGTAGGTTTAGGTTTTAGGTTTAGTGGTTTTAGGGTTTGGTGGGGGTTATTTAGGGTTTTAGTTTAGTTTGGGGTTTAGATTTAGGGTTTAAGTTTAGGTGTTTAGTTGGGGTTTAGGGTTTGGTTTGTTGGATTGGGTTTTAGTTTAGATTTGGTGTTTGGGTTAGGTTTAGGTCAAGTTGTGGGTTTGGGGTTTTAGGGTTTAGTTTAAGCTCAGTTTTAATTTTAGGTTTAGGTTGGTTTCAGTTTAGATATTTTATGGTTTTATAGCTAGTTTTAAAGCCAGGGTCAGTCAGTCCATGGTCCACTCAACATTCTTTGGTCTTTTGTCCCACCATGCCCATTCTTAAGGCCTAGTTTATCAGATCATTAGGATTTTAGGACCAGGTTTATTTTTTTAATTTATTTAATCACTTTAGGTTTGTGTGGTTTGGTAGGGTTTAGGGTTTAGGTTTAGTTTCATTATTTAGGGTTTATTAGGTGGATTTAGGTGGTGTGGGGTTTAGTGGTTTATGCTTTTAGGGTTGGGTTTAGGATTGAGTTTAGTTTAGGTTTATGGTTTAGGTAGGTAGTGAGGTTCATGGTTTTAGGTTATAGGTTTAGGTTTAGGATTTAGGGTTTAAGGTTATTTTTTAAACAAATCTAAGTAAACTAGTAGGTTTAGGTTTATTTAGTTTATTTAGTTTATTTATTATTTATTTTAGTTCATTATTTTTTATTTAGTTTTTTATTATTTTTTATTTTTTAGGTTTAGGTTTAGGTTTAGTTTTTTATTGTTTTTATTTTAGGTTTATTTTTATGTTTTATTATTATTTTTTAGGTTAAGGTTTATTTTTAGTTTAGTTTATTTTATTTAGTTTAGGTTTAGGTTTATTTTAGATTTAGGTTTAGGCATAATTTATTTTAGTTTAGTTTATTTTAGTTTAGGTTTATGTTTATTTTATTTTGTTTATTTTATTTTTATTTTAGGTTTAGTTTTATTTTTTAGTTTATGTTTTATTTTTTGTTTATTTTAAGTTTTATTTTTTTGGCTTATTTTTTAGGTTTAGGTTTTTATTTAATTTTTGTTTTATTTTATTTTATGTTTATTTTATTTTTATTTTCCATTTAGTTTTTAATTTATTAAGGTATTTTGTTGTTAGGGTTATTTTATTTTAGTTGTTTTTTTTAGGTTTAGGTTTAGGTTTTAGTTTAGGTATTTATTTTATTTTATATTTTTATTTTATTTATGTTTAAGTTTTTTTTAATTTATTCTATTTTTAGGTTTTATCTAGTTTAGGTTTTTTTTTTTTTTATTTTTATTTTTTTTAAATTTTTTTTTTATTTTAGGTTTAGGTTTTTAGGTTTTTAGTGTTTAGGGTTTAGTGTTTAGGGTTTAGGGTTTTAGGGTTTAGGGTTTAGGGTTTAGGCCATAAGAGAATGGCCTAATCCCTAGCTTGAGGTAAGAGCCTCAAGGATCCCAGATCACCTTTTTTAATCAACTCAATAATGGTGATAATTTCAACAGTACCCTTATTGATCCTAGTTGGGATATTGAGAACATGGAAGAAAGAAGTCTTTGACTAGTGTTGCCTGGAGGTACCACAACATCAATAGGTGCAACAAGGCCAACATGGGCAGGAGCACCAACTTTGTATTTCGCAACCTCTTCGCTGACATCTTTAAGATCACCTTTCGTAAATATCAGCTCAACCAGTGTTTAGGGTTTATGCTTTTAAGGTTTAGGGTTTAAGGTTAGGGTTTAGGTTTTAAGGTTTATGGTTTAGTGTTTAGGGTTTAGGGTTTAAGGTTTAGGGTTTACTATTTAGGGTTGTAGGTTTAGGGTTTAGGGTTTAGGGTTTAGGGTTTAGGATTTAGGTTTTTTTTTTAAGAAAAAAATTAAAGTAGGTTTATTTAGTTTATTTACAATATTTTAAATTTATTTTAGTTTATGTTATTTTATTTTTATTTATATTTTTTTTTATTTAGTTAAATTTTTTTTTAGTTTAAGGCTTTTATTTTATTTATTTTTTAGGTTTAGGTTTATTTTAAATCAGTTTATTTTATTTTATTTTATAGATTTAGGTTTTATTTTTATTTGTAGGTTGTTTAGGTTTTTTTATTTTATTTTTTAAGTTTAGGAATTAGGTTTATTAGGTTTATTTTAGGTTTTATTTTTTAGGTTTAGGTTTTTTTTAGTTTATTTTATTTTATTTAGTTTAGGTTTAGGTTTAGGTTTAGGTTTAGGTTTAGTTTATTTTAGTTTAGTTTATTCTAGTTTAAGTTTAGATTTATTTTATTTTCTTTATTTTATTTTTATTTTAGGTTCAATTTTTTTTGTTTAGGGTTTAGTTTTATTTTTTCTTTATTTTTAGGTTAATTTTTTAGGTTTAGGTTTTTATTTAGTTTTTATTTTATTTTATTTTAAGTTTATATTACTTTTATTTTATATTTAGTTTTTATTCTTAGGTTTATTTTATTTTTTAGTTTAGTTTAGGGTTTAGGTTTTTTTTTAACTAAAATGGAATTTATTGCTTAGAAAAATAGGTACAGGAAGACCATATTAGAGACTAAACTCAAAAAGAAAAAAACTACCGCTCAAATGAACTATAGGAAAATACTAAAGAGTTTAGTCCCTAAACTAATTCATTATAGAGTAATAAAGAAAAATAAAGACGAAACTAAAAAAGCCAAGCAAAAGACAACAAAAGGGAAGAATCCACAGCGCTCCAAAAGAACCTCCAAAGAGACGATGATCCATAAGAAAAGGAAACCGCAAACAAAGACAACTCCATCCATCTAAGAAAAAGAGACCATCAAGAAGACTCTAGCTCCCTCCAAGAAGAAGAAGAGACCAACTAAAAAAGAGAACTTGCAACTTGCAAGAAATCTCAGCCAAAAAAAGATCAGAAAACATAAAGAGAAAAAAACTTAGGCTCAGAAATGAGGAAAGAAGGATAATCACAATAATGAGGAGCATCAAATCCTAAGTGTATCCAACTTCAAAGAAGGGTTACAAATAGGAAAAGTCACCAGCCACAAAAATATCAAGGAGAAAATCCATCATATCATCATAGCCATCCTAGCCAAAGAAAAATACAAACTTACCATAATAGCCTCCCAACCAAAGAAAAAGTGAAGCTAAAGAAATAGAAAGAGATAGGAGAGCAACATATAAAATTAACATAAGGCAATCCCAACAAAACCAAATATGAACACCACTTTAAAAAGAAAAAGAAAAGAAGCTCAGAGCCAAAGAAAAAAAAAAAAGAAGAAAAGAGCTCTCAAAGACAAAGCCAACAAAGCTCAGAATAACACCAATCCAAAGCCACTAAGACACCAAGCTAACAGAGACAACAACACCAATCTAAAGGCACCAAGGCACCCACCAAAGGAAAGGAAATAATCAACAGAGCAGCCACACAATAGAGCACCCAAGAAAAATAGCACAGGAAAGAGCAAGAGAACCAAACCAACAAATAGAAAAAAAGAAGAATGCAGCAAAAGCTAGAATAAACAACTAAAGAAATAGCTAACCAATGGACAAACCAAATGCTAAGGACAAAAACCCAACCTACCACCAACAAAGAGAGCCAAAGCACCAACCAAAGAAAGGAAAGCCAATAAGAACAAAGCCACCAACACAAAACAAACAAGCCAAAGGGCACCAAAAAAAAAACCACAGCAAACAAGAAGCTAGAATCTCAAAGACAGAAGGAGGAAAATTAGCCAAGAAGCCAATACTCTAGCTAGCAAGAAAACACACAATAGAAGCTCAACCATTAGAGAAAAAACCAACAAAAAGTAAAAACATCCCCAGGACATAAGAGATTATTTAGAAGAAGCTTTGGAATGAGTAACCCTCGGCAAGTGAGGAGGGGCATAAATCTGAACACTTTTTTCTTTTTCTTCTTGCAAACAGTTTTATAATCATGCCCTTTATTCAAAAAAATCTCCATAAGAAAATGAAGTAATATTATTATAGAAAGCATGGGGATCAACAGAAGCTATTAATTTCAAAGAAGAGCATTTAGAATCATCCACAACATTATACAAAGAAAAATAAAAATTAGTATGCATTTCAAAATCAGAAGTGAAAGGACCAGAAACATCTTTATTAAGAACATAATTATCAATATTTTCACCTTCCAACAAAATCTAAAGAGTCTCCTCCCTATCTTCATTCATAAAGAAGCAAGAGAAGCATAATCCAGATTTTCAGTACAATCTTCATGTAAGGGATTAAAATAAGATTCAAACCCCTTAGAAACACATAGCATATTACCAAAATTCTAAACATAATTACTAGCCATAGAAAAACCATCATTTTGAAATAAAACATAACTATTTACAATGAGATAATTGTCACAGGTATCTAAATCTTGTTTTTTAAAAGAAGGATCATGAATATTAACAAGATTGTCAGGACCAAAAGTTAAAATAATAGAAATAAGAACATTCTTTTCACTGCCATTCTCAATCAAAGAAAGCAAACAAATAGTATCTTTCCCTTGATCTAATGCAGACAAAGGAGAAAGAGAAACAACATCCAACTGATTGAAAGAAATGGTGTTAGATTCAACAATATTCGAACTATCATCATGAAAGGACTTATATACAACATCCAAACAATTAGAATCATTAACCATAGCATCTAAAGTCTTCCCTTTAAGAGAATCATCAAAAGAAACACTTAGAGCATGAATATTAGTTAAAAATTTTTTAGAAAAATCAAAATTAACTTTCACATTAGACAAATCATTAATAGGTAAAAATTTTTCAGAAGATTCAGAAATTTGGTTTTGCAAAACATCAAAATTTTGAAAACCAGATTTTTCCTTTATCCAACTTAAGAGAATCATCAATTTTTTCAAAAATTGAATTCATACTGGTGATTTTCTTCCTATGAGAGGGATGAGCAATAAAGCATTCAAAAATTTCATGCCCATGAATCTTACAATGATTACAAAAAAAAGGAAAAGTTCTCAAAAACAACTTTCTCAAAATAACCGCATTTCTTCGAGCCAACCAAATTTCTTTTGGATATTTTTTAGTAATATCAATCTTTACAGGAATTCTAGCAACATACAGTCTAGAAGAAGTAGTTGTTTGTTGATCAACTTGGAAAGGCCACCAAAAATCAACCCAATAGCATAAAGAATCTGATGATTAAATCGATGAATCAGCAAGTTAGGTAAATAAATCCAAATGGGAACAATAAGAGACTCTTCATTAACATCAAATATAGGCGTCCACTTTAGAATACACATTTGATAATTAAAAACATAGTAAGAATGATTAGAAAAACTTCTTCTATAATTAAGGTCATTAGAAAGTTTAATCAGAACACACCATGCATTAATTAGTATAATAGAAAAAGAACAAGATAAATTTAAGCTATGAAAAAAAGAATGAATATCTTCCATCTTTGGCCATTTAAATGAAAACTTTACAATCAAAGAAAAACCAAAAGGCTTAGCTAATCATTCAATATCCTGATCTGAAATAATAATTGTTGGAGTACATTTAAAAGTCATATGAAGAAAATTCAAAGGAGGCTCAGTGGAGGAATTCTTACTAGCTAATGCCTTTTTAAAAGATTTAGAAACAACAAGTAATTTAGAGGTAGGATTATTGAAATAATTTGATGCTTTAGCGGGATCCATCGGCACATGGGATTTACCCCATGGATTTGAAGAAGTCGACGCCATGAGTCATGGCACTATGACAAGAATAGGTTGAGATCGCAAACAATCTATAGGGAATCCAAGAGAGATAGCGCTCAAAAACTCACCAAGAATGCGAGGGATTTCAAAATCGCCCAATAATAGGGTTTAGATTTTAGGTTTAGTATTTATTAGTTATTATTAGGTTTTATTTGTTTTAGGTAATTATTAGTTTATTATTAGTTTTATGTTTAACTTAGTTAGCTTAGTTTTAGTTAGGTTATTAGTTTAGTTTTATTAGTTTTAATTTTAGTTATTATTATTTTAGGTTAGTTTAGTATTAGTTTATTTTAGTTATATTATTGAGGTTTATTTATTTTAGTTTACTTATTAGTTATAAGTTAGTTAGTTAGTTATTCATTTAGTTTAGTTAGTTAAAATTATTAGTTTATGGATATATTATTATTTAGGTTTTGTTAGTTTAAGGGTTTAGTTTTACTAATTTTTTTTTAGTATTTATTATTTCATTAATTTAGTTTATTAGTTTTATTAGTTTAGGTATGGGGGTTTATTAATTTATTATTATTAGTTTTTTTTTAGTTTATGAGTTTTTTATTAGTTATTATTATTTATTATTATTATTATTATTAGTTTAGTTGGTTGGTTTATTATTAGTTTTTTTTAGTTTAGTTTTTTTTTCTTTAATTTATTAATAATAATAGTTTATGTTTATTATTAATAAATTTATTATTATTATTATTTAGTTTATTTATTTAGTTAGGGTTTAGGGTTTAGTTATTTGGTTATTTATTAGTTAGTTTATTATTATTTTTATAATTATTAGTTTATTATTTAGTTAGTTATTTTATTATTATTTAGTTTAGTTAGTTAGTTTTTTAGTTTTATTATTATTAGTTTTGTTGATTAGTTTATTAGTTATTAGTTCTAGGTTATTACTTATTTATTATTAATTTTATTTAGTTTATTATTAGTTTTAATTTTTTATTAGTTATTATTTGATTTTTAGTTTATCAAGTTATATTAGTTAGTTATTAGTTAGTTCTAGTTCAATTTTATTATTAGTTAATTAGTTGTTTTAATTATTGTTTAGTTATTATTATTAGTTTTATTTATTTAGTTATTAGTTATTTTACTTTAGTTTAGTTTATTATTATTAATTTTATTATTGTTAGTTTTATTAATTTAGGTTTTGGGGTTTAGTGTTTAGTTTATTTAGTTTTATTATTGTTAGTTTTAGTTAGTTTAGTTTCTAGTTATTTATTTAGTTAGTTTAGTTATAAGTAGTTTATTATTATTAGTTAGTTATTATGAGATTTATTACTTAGTTTTTATTTAATTTATTATTATTTATTAGTTTAGTTAGTTTAGTGTTTAGTTTAGTTTAGTTTAAGTTTTTTTATTGTTTAGTTTATTATTATTATTAGTTTAGTTTAGTTAGTTTTTATTTTATTAGATTTTATTATTATTTAGTGTTTTTAAAGTTATTATTAGTTTTTAGTTTAGTTTTTATTATTATTATTATTTATTAATTTATTAGCTTTGTTATTTTAATTAGTTAGTTTATTATGTTTGTTTATTATTATTAGGTTTAGTTTAGTTATTTAGGTTTATTATTTAGTTTTATTAATTAGTTTATTTTAATTTAGTTTATTATTAGTATTATAGTGTTAATTGTATTAATTATTTAGTTTTAGTTTATTAGTTTTTTTTGGTTTTATTATTAGTTTTAGTTATTATTTTTAAGTTAGTTTATTATTACGTTTAGTAAGTTTATTAGTTTATTAGTTTAGTTGGGTTATTAGATTTAATAATTAGTTAGTTATTATTATTAGTTATTTATTAGTTATTTAGTTAGTTTATTAGTTTTAGTTTAGTAGTTATTAGTTTTAGTTTACTAAGTTTAGTTATTATTAGTTTAATTATTGGGTTTAGTTATTCATTAGGGTTTAATTTAGTTACTTTATTAATTTAGTTTTGGTTATTAGTTTAGGTTTAGTTTAGTTTTTATTAGTTTTATTTGTTTAGTTTATTTTTAGTTAGTTTAGTAGTGGGTTTCTTTTGTTTATGTTTAATTTAGTTATTAATTTATTTATTAGTTTAGTTAGTTTTTGTTATTATTAGTTTATTAATTTTTTAGTTATTCTTTAGTTAGATTAGTTTAGTTAGTTTTATTAGTATTTATTTTAGTTTATTACTAGTTTATTAGTTTTAGTTTATTATTTATTAATTTTAATTTTACTTAGTTTAGTTTCATGTCTTATTAGTTTCTTATTAAGGTTTAGAGTTTAGGGTTTGGAGTTAGAGTTTTAGGGTTTGGGGTTTAGGGTTTAGGATTGTAGGCTTAGGGTTTAGGGTTAGTTTTAGGGTTTAGCATTTAGGGTTATGGTTTATCTTATTCTTATTTTTTAGGGTTTAGGGTTTAGGGTTTAGGGATTAGGGTTTAGGGTTTAGGGTTTAGGGTTTAGGTTTTAGCTTTAGGGTTCAAGTTTTAGTTTATGGTTTATAGTTTTTTTTTAACAGAGAACAAATTCATATTCAACATTTTCTTCGTTTTGATTTCATAAACTCTTTAACACACCAAGTTCTCGATGACACAAGTGATGACATAGATAAAAAAATAAGCACATAAAGCAAAAAAAACTCTAGATAAATAAAACTGTCTCTACTATAAAGACACAATTCTACAAGTAGTAGATATGATTCTTGTTTCTCTTGTTCCCGCCTCAGTAGATCCACCAGATCCACCTCGATCTCTCCCTCCATCACCACCATGAGTGTAACCTCCCTCCTCCCTCCACCATGCCACCACCACCACCTCCCCTCCTTAGGTTTTAATTTATTTAATTACTGGGTTTAGGTTTAGGGTTTGGGTGGTTTAGAGTTTAAGTTTAAGGTTTGGGTTTAGTAGGTTTAGGATTAGGGGTTTTAGGGTTTGTTTTTAGAGTTTAGTTTTAGCATTTTTAGGGTTTAGGGTTTAAGATTTAGGGTTGTAAGTTTAATTTTGTAGGTATAGGTGTTAGGGTTAATTTTTTTATTTAGGGTTTAGGATTTAGGGTTTAGGTTTTTTTGTTTTTAAATTAAGTAAACTATTATGTTTTGAATTATTTAGTTTATTTATTTTATTTTCTATTTTTATTTAGGTTTATTTTTTATTTTTATATAGTTTAGTTTATTTATTTTAGGTTATTTATTTTAGTTTAGGTTTTTCTATTTTAGTTTATTTTTTAACTTTAGTTTTATGTTTAGGTTTATTTTTTAGTTGAGTTTTTTTTTTAAGTTTAGGTTTTATTTTTTATCTTTAGGTTTAGGTTCAGGTTATTTATTTATTTTTTTAGGATTAGGTTTTAGGTTTCTATTTTATGTTTACTTTTAGGTTTTATTTGTTTAGTTTAGGTTTAGGTTTATTTTTAGTTGAGCTTTATTTTTATTTTATTTTTTAGGTTTAAGTTTCATTTTTTATTTTTACGTTTAGGTTAAGGTTTTTATTTTTTTTTTTAGGTTTAGATTTTAGGTTTTCATTTTAAGTTTATTTCTAAGCTTTCCTTTTTAATTTATTTTAGGTTTATTTTTAATTTAATTTATTTTATTTAGTTTAGGTTTATGTTTAGGTTTTGTTTATCTTAGGTTTAGGTTTAGGTGTTATTTATTTTAGTTTATTTTATGTTTATTTTTTTTTTTAATTTTATTTTTAGTTTAAGTTTAAGTTTTTAGTTTAGTGATTAGGTTTTATTTTTATTTATTTTTAGGTTTAGGTTTAGGTTTTTTAGTTTTTATTTTACTTTATTTTTATTTTACATTTTATTTTTATTTTGTTTAGATTTTTTAATTCTTGGGTTTATTTTATTTTTTATTTAGTTTATAATTTTATTTATTTTATTTTAGTTTATTTTTATTTTTAATTTATTTTTATTTTTTTAATTTAAGTTTAGGTTTTACTTTAACTTTTATTTTAGTAGTATTTTATTTAGCTTAGGTTTAGGTTTTTAGGGTTAGGTTTTTTTAGGCCTGTTGTTTTTTATTTAGGGTGAAGGGAGTTTAGGTGGCTTTAGTTTAGTTTAGGTTTTAAGGTTTAAGGCCTAGGATTTAGGTCATTTTAGTAGGGTGGTAGTGGGTTTAGGATTATAATTAGTTAGTAGGAGTTTGTTTAGGTTAGGGTTTTGGTTTAGGGTTTTAAGGTCAGGTAGGTTGGGTTTAGGGTTAGGGATCAGGTTTATTTTTAGTTTTTTAGGTCAGGTTTTGGGTCAGTTTAGGGTTTAGGGTTTTGTAGGGTCCTTCCCAGATTGTTTCAGGTTCTTCCCATTTTAGTTTTAGGTTTATGTTTAGTTATTAGTTTAGGGTTTTAGGTTTATTTTTTTAATTTATCCAATCACTTTAGGTTTAGGTTTTTAGGGTTTAGGGTTTAAGATTTATGGTAGAGTTTAAGTTAGGGTTTAGGCTAAAGTTTATGTTTAGTGTATAGTTTAGGATTTTTTTTAGTTTAAATTTATTTTTTATTTATTTTAGTTTTTTATTTTAGGTTAATTTTTTAGGTTTTATTTTAGTTTATTTTAAATTTAAGTTTATGTTTAGGTTTTTTTTTATGAGTTTTTTTTTTTAAAGTTTAGTTTTATTTTAATTTTAGGTTTAAGTTTTTTTTTATTTTAGGATTAGGTTTTAGGTTCTTATTTTAGATTTATTTTAGGTTTAATCCATTTAGTTTAAGTTAGGTTTATTTGGTTTAATTTTATTTTATTTTAGGTTTAGGTTTTATTTTTTTAGGTTTAGGTTAGGTTTTATTTTATTTTAGTTTATTTTATTTTTTATTTATTTTAGGTTTAATTGTTAGATTATTTTAATTTATTTTATTTATTTAGTTTATGTTTATTTAGTTTTTTAGGTTTAGGTTTATGATTTTAGTTTTTATGTATTTTATTTTATTTTATTTATTTATTTATTTTATTTTATTTATTTAGATTTATTTTAGGTTTAGGTTTTTTCTTATTTTTATTATTTATTTTATTTTACATTTATTTATTATTTTAATTAATTTTATTTAATTTTTTATATTTATTTAGTTTATTTTATAATTTATTTTATTTATTTATTTTTTTATTTTTAGGTTTTTTTTTATTTTTTAGGGTTTAGGTTTTAGTTAGGGTTTAGTGTGAGTTTGTTAGAGGGTTAGTTTAGTGTAGGAGTTTGTTTAATAGGTTTAGAGGTTGGGGTTAAGGTTAGTTTTTTAGGCTCAGAGTCAGGTTTAGGCCCAGGGTTGGGGTGGTTTAGGATTAGTGAGGGTGGTAAGTAGGGTTTAGGGTTGGTAGTTAGTTTAGGAGTTTAGGGTTTAGTGTGGTAGGTTTGGTGTTTACCATCCAGGATTTAGGGTTTAGGTTTAGGGATTAGGGTTTAGGAGATTTTTTAAAAAGTACGTATTGCTAGTTTATTTTATTTATTGTTTAGTTTATTTATTTTAGTTCAGTTTTTTATTTAGTTTATTTTAAGGTTTTAGGTTTTTTTTTTTTATTTATTTTTATTTTTTATTTATTTTTTATTTTTATTTAGGTTTAGGTTATGTTTTTTATTTTTTTTAGGTTTAGGTTTAGGTTTTATGTTTTTATTCTAGGTTTATTTTTAGCTTTCATTTTTTAATTTAGGTTTAGGTTTATTTTTAGTTTACAATATTTTTTTAGTTTAGGGTTTAGGTTTAGTTTATTTTAGGTTTAGGTTTTATTTATTTTAGTTTAGGTTTAAGTTTATTGGTTTAGCTTTTTCTTTAGTTTAGGGTTTAGGTTTTATTTTTTTATTTATTTTTAGGTTTTATTTTTAAGTTTATTTTTTATGCTTAGGTTTTCATTTAATTTTTATTTTAGGTTTATTTTATATTTATTTTATGTTTAGTTTTTATTGTATTTAGGTTTACTTTAATTTTTTAGTTTAGTTTAGGGTTTTATTTAATTTATTTTAGTTTAGTTTAGGTTTAGGTTTAGGTTTAGGTTTAGGTTTAGATTTTAGTTTTTCTTTTTTACCTTATTATATTTTTTTATTTTATTTAGGTTTAGGTTTTATTATTATTATTTTTATTTTTATGTTTTATTTAGTTTTTTTTATTTTTTCTTTTTTTATTTTTTTTATTTTATGTTTTATTTAGTTTGGGTTTAGGCATTTCAGTTTTTAGGGTTTAGGGTTTAGGGTTTATGGTTTAGTTTGAGGGTTTAGGGGTTAAAGTTTAGGGTTTAGGGTTTATGGTTTAGGTTTTAAGGTTTAGGGTTTAAGGTTTAGGGCTTTAGGGTTTAGGATTTAAGGTTTAAGGTTTAGGGTTTTTAGGGTTTAGGGTTTAGGGTTTAGGGTTTAGGTTTTAGGTTTAGGGTTCAGGTTTTAGTTTAGGGTCTAGGGTTTTTGGTTATTTTTCAATTGAGAATAAATTTAGATTCAACATTTCTTATTTTTGAATTCATCAACCAGGTAACACACTAAGTTTTCTAAGACCAAATATAATTCAAAATGAACATGCAGCAAATCAAAACCGGATAAGGACCATCTCTATAAAGACATAATTCCATAACAGCGGTCAGTTCGGCGTTCTTCAATTTCTCGGTTCTCATGAACCACCTTTCTCAGTGGCGAGATCCTCCATCATATCCCCAATCTCTCCCCCCGCCACCACAATGGTTGTAACCTCCGTTGCTCCTCCTACCACCAGAACCACCACTTCTCTGACCACCACCTCCATATCCACCAGCACGTCCAGATCCCCCACCACCACTGTAATAACTGCCCCCTCTACCTTTGCCTCCACTACTAGATTTAGACTTATCCTGGTTGATGGTGATGTTCCTGTCATCAAGGTTTTGCCCATTCTTAGAATTTTGGTTTAGGTTTAGGTTTATTAGGTTTAGGGTTTAGATTTATTTTATCATTTATTAACTTACTTTAGGTTAAGGTTTAGGTTTAGGGTTTGGGGTTTAGGGTTTAGGGTTTAGGGTTAGGGTTTAGGGTTTAAGGTTTAGGGTTTAGGGTTTAGTGTTTAGGGTTTTAGCATTTATGCATTTAGGGTTTAGGATTTAGGTTTAGGGTTTAGGGGTTTTTAAGGTTTAGGGTTTAGGGTTGTAGGTTTATGGTTTAGGGTTTAGGGTTTAGGATTTAGGGTTTAGGGTTTAAGGTTTTTTTTTAAAAATTAAGTAATCTGGTAAGTTTAGGTTTATCTAGTATATTAAATTTTTTTTTAATTTTTTTTAGTTTACTTTATTTTATAGTTTTATTTTCATTTACTTTTTATTTGTATTTAGATTAGGTTATTTAGTTTAGGTTTATTTATTCTAGTTTAAGTTTTTTATTTTAATTTATTTTTTAGGTTTAAGTTTAGGTTTAAGTTAATTTTTTAATAGAATTTTATTTTTATTATAATTTTTAGGTTTAGGCTGTAGCTTTTTATTTTCTATTTATTTTAAGGCTTTATTTTCTAGTTTAGGTTTAGGTTTATTTTTAGTTTATTTTATTTTATTTTGTCTAGGTTTAAGTTAGGTTTAGTTTATTTTAGGTTTAGGTCTAGGTTTTATTATTTTAGTTTAGTTTATTTTATTTTAGGTTTGGGTTTATTTTATTTTGTTTTTTATTGCTATTTTAAGCTTAGGTTTTTTTATTTTTAGGTTTAATTTTTATTTTTTATTTATTTTTAGGTTTGTTTTTTAGCTTTAGGTTTTTATTATATTTTTTTTAGGTTTATTAAATTTTTATTTTACGTTTATTATTTATTTTATTTAGGATTTTTATTCTTAGGTTTATTTTATTTTTTAGTTTAGTTTACATTTTTATTTATTATATTTTAATTTATTCTTACTTTTTTATTATTTTTATTTTTAGGTTTTGGTCTAAGTTTTAGTTTAGGCTTTTATTTTATTTTATTTTATTATTATATTTAGGTTTAGGTATTTTATTTATTTTATTTTTAGGTTTTATTTAGCTTAAGTTTAGGTTTTTAGGTTTTTAGGGTTTAGGGTTTAGGGTTTAGGGTTTAAAGTTTAGGGTTTAGGGTTTTAAGGTTTAGGGTTTTAGGATTTAGGTTCTGATTTTAGTTTATGTTTTTTATTTTAGTTTATTTTTTCGGTTTAGGTTTAGGTTTAGGTTTAGGTTTAGGTTTATTTTTTAGTTTAGTTTAATTTTAACTTTGTTTTTTAAATTTAGGTTTTATTTTTTAATTTTAGGTTTAGGTTTAGGTTTTTATTTTATCTTTTTAGGTTTAGGTTTTTACTTTAGGTTTATTTTAGTTTTTATTTTTTAGTTTAGGTTTAGGTTTATTATTAGTTTATTTTATATTATTTAGTTTAGGTCTAGGTTTAGGTTTAGTTTATTTTAGGTTTAGGTTTTATTTATTTTAGTTTAGTTTATTTAGGTTTAGGTTTATTTTATTTTGTTAAGTTTATTTTGATTTTAAGTTTAAGTGCTTTTTTTATTTTAGGGTTTAGGTTTTAATTTTTTATTTATTTTTAGGTTTATTTTTTAGGTTTAGCATTTTATTTAGTTTTTATTTTATTTTATTTTAGGTTTATTTTATTTTTATTTTAGGTTTAGTCTTTATTTTATTGAGATTTTTTATTTTTAACTTTATTTTCTTTTTTAGTTTAGTTTAAGTTTTTATTTATTTTCTTTTAGTTTAGTTTTTATTTTTTATTTTATTTTATTTTTAGGATTATGTTTTTATTTTATTTTATTTTATTTAGGTTTAGGTTTTTTTATTTGTTTTATTTTTAGCTTTTATTATGTTTAGGTTTAGATTTTTAGGTTTTTAGGGTTTAGGTTTTTACGGTTTAGTATTTAGGGTTTAGGGTTAATTTAGGGTTTAGGATTTAGAGTTTAGGGTTTAGTGTTCTGTGTTGCAGGTTTTAGGGTTTAGGGTTTAGGATTTTTTTTTGGGAAAAGTTTGAATTTTATTACCATAAAAGGAAAAGATACAAGGTCCTTAATAGGGGTAAAGCTTAAAGTTCTACTCCTCTGAGAGCTACAAGAAACTTAAAAGAGCTAAACCCCAATCTAAGTACAATAGAAAAGGAAAAGAAAACAAAAGAAAAATAAAACAAATACAATAGCAAACAAGCATATGAGAAAAGACACGAAGAATAATATAGCTCATGAAAAAGTAGTAAAAGACTAGTGACGCCCTTGATCCTTTTGAGAAAGCAAGATAAGCAAGATCCACAATGATTGGGTGAGTAAAGCTCATTCCATCTATAAAGTTCAAACCTAAAAAAGAATTTTGCAAAACACTACAAAGGAAATAATCATAGCTAAAGGGAAAAGGATAAAGTAAACAATTTATAGATTGTTAAGAAAGGGAAGGCTCGGGCTCAGTTAAGATCATCTCAAGTGGCAACAATACATATGAGCATCCAAACTTCTTGAGAAGGGTTACAATCATATGTAATGCTACCAACCAGAGAGAAGATATGAGGAAACATCAAGGCAATCATAGCTAGCATACCTGATATAAGCAAACCATCCAAGGCAAAACACTCCATAATGATCTAGGTCCTGCACCAAACAAACAGAGAAAGTAGCCAACCAACAACCAACCCACCAACCAAAACCCACAACAGACCAAACACATAAATCCAACAACCCAAAAGTTACATCAGGATTAGTGGCCAAGCTAAAAAAATTAATCAATAACTTCACCAAAGACACCACCAGAAGAAAGAGAAACACATAAAATGAGCGGCATGAATAGTAACACACAACAAAAATAGTCCCAAAAGCATAACAACAACCCATGACTATCTCCAGAGCACTAGCAATCCAAATCCAAGGGAAAAACCTCCACCCAAATAGCAAAACATTTGAAGATAAGCAGCACCAAAGAGAGGAAAGCCATAGGGAGACCAAGAGGGCATCCAGAAATTACCATCAAAACCACCACTAAGGCAGTAAGAAAAATAGCAAATCCAACACCACTGACCAAGTGGCAAATAACAGAAAACAAGGAGAGAAAAATAAACTATTGGAATTCAATACCAATAGCCAACCTAAATCCCAAGACACCAAGCTAGGGCACAAGCATCCAAGGCAAGACAACATCCAATCCCAAGACACCAAGCCAGAGAGAGCCACAAGCAGCTCTTAGCAAACACAAGACCAATCCATTCAGAGGAGCAGCTGCTAGCAAACTAGTAGGCATAGATAAAAAAATAGCCACAACAATCTCCTCTAGTGAACATAAACCCAAGTTTGGACAAAAAAAGAACCACAAAGCAGTTGTCCTCATACCAATTGACAAGGAAAATAACCAATAAAAAGAAAACACCAACCCAAACCAAGAAAACAATAAAAAAGAATTGAATAAAAACAAAAGCTAAGAAAATCTTGAAGAGACCAATAGCTACCACCAAACAACCAACCACAATCGTAGAAGTTCCAATTCACTAAAGGGAGCAGCCAACCAAAATAAGAGGTTAACCCAATACAGAGCTCAAAATAGAGGGAAAGAGCAACAACAAGCATAGCCACAACCCACCTGGAGATCTCCAAAAAACCAAGAAATAAAATTGGTAGTCACTCATCTAGACAAAAAACCAAGGTAAAAATGGCCATGGAAAACCACCCAACCAGAAGCAGCAAATCAACGAGGAAAGGAATAAGGCCAGAGGCAAACAAAGCCCCTTCCAAACCCTATAGTGTAGACAGCCACCATAAAAGAAAAACAAAAAGGAAATAACCAAAAAAAAGCTAGCTCAAATCCACAACGCAGAGGGAAAAACCATCTAGCAGAAGCCCCCAAGAGAAACCAAGAAAGGAGAACAAGAATCACCAGAAAGCCAAAAATTAAGCCAAACCAGAAGAGACCAATAGTAGCCATGAAAACATGACCACCCAAAATAGTCTGGCAGATGGAAGAAACAAATAGTAGCATCCAGCAAAACCAACCATAGGAGCCAAAAATACAATTCAAATAAGGTAACAACTAGCCAAAACTTGAGGCAAACCCAACATCAATTAGTATAAAGGGTAGGACAAAATCAGGCATAGCCACAACCCAACAAGAGATCCCCAAAACATCACCAGGTATGTGACAAAAGAGGCATAGCATGATCCATAGAAAGAAAACAACCTATCTGAGAGGACATGAAAACCAATTAAAAATAGCACCACTATAACCCAAATAAAGGTCAGTCAAGTATATAATGGGGTAAAGACGATGGAGGTTTAAGTTTAGAAATAAACTAAAATAAACAAGGTAGCTTTCATATAAAGTGAGATTGACCAGAACCCTAAAGAAAAAACATAAACACTTCATGGTGAGGAAAGCAAAAAAAAAAAAAAACAAAAAAATAGACTGAATAAAACCACCATAGTAATATGATCAACAAAATAGCCTAAAGTTAAAATCTGATGTAAGGCAGTCTAGTGTTATCCAGATTGACCAGACCATGCAAATGCTCAATTAAGCTATGGTTATCAAATAAAGTGAGCTCATTTAATTTAGCTCCCAAATTATCCAGGAAATTAGCATAAGCATTACCTTCACAAAGAATGTGAGAAATTTTGTAGCAAACTTGAGAAAAATTCTTTTTAGTGTGATTAGTCAACATTCCCCATTTTATTAGTATTGAGCATATCAAGTAAAATAAAAGCATCAACTTCAATCCATTAATTAAAGAGGCCTTTGCTTAAACAAATATCAATAGCTTCGTTAACAGCCATGAGCTCAACATAAATAACAGAACAAGCTTTGAGGGGTAGGCAAAAGCACAAATGAAAGTACCTTTAGAATACCTAAGAATTCCACCATAATAATATTTGTTTGGGGAAATGGAACCATTAGTATTAATCTTAATAAAATTTTTTTTAGGCTTAATCCAATGTATAATCCTAAAACTCTTGTAGGAAGGGTCATCATGCAAAGTGATACCCAATTTTTTATCCAAAAATTTATAACCTCTAAAATGAAGATTGCTAATTAAATTTGCATTAATCAAACCATGGATTTTTTCTTTAGTTCTAGCAAGGATCATTTTATGGTTCATAGGGATGTCTCTATATTAAGCATCATTTCTATCCATCCAAATGAACCAAATAAGGGTAATAGCAATTAAAACTTTTATATGACCTTTAACAGTTTTATGGAAACAAACTTCAAGAAGTTGATATAAAGAGAGCCATGAAAATAGTTAGTGATAAATAAATCATCATACCATATCCAAAGTTTGGAAGCAATAGCACCATTGTCAAAAACATGATTAACATTTTCAATATGAAAGCAACAATAGCACTTGGAAGGTAAATAAAACCATTTAAGCCAGAGCAAGGAATCTACAAGAATGAAGTTATTCAAAATCCTCCAAGCTAAAACATAATAAGAAATGGGAATGATATTGTTCCAAAGTTTAATGAAAACATTAGAGGTGTTTTGTTTATTTTTAATAAAATTTCAAACCTCTTTAAGAACGAAATCACCATTATAAGAGAGCTTGAAAAGAATTTGATCAGGTTTATTAGAAAAATAGCAATGTTGCAAAACTTGTCGAAAATAGAAATAGGAATGTAATTCTCAAGTTTGTTTTCATTCCAATTGTTATTAAGCCAAAAATAGTTAACATTGATAGTAGCAGAAGAGTGTGTAGATAAAAGGGAGTCAATAGAGCCATTGCCAATCCAATTTTCTTAAAAAAAGAAAGACGAACCCAAATGAATACCCCAAGATATTAAGGATTCAACAACCCATTTAATGGAGTAAAGCCTTCTCCAAACCGAAGAGTCACCAACTTTATAAGCACAAATAAGAGGGTGTTTACCTTGGCAATATTTTTCCATAATAAAATTAGCCCAAAGGCTATCATTCTTTCTAAAATTCCACCATAGCATATGAGAGAAGGCATTCATAGCTTCATGAATAGGTTTGCAACCAAGACCACCTTCACCCAAAGGACCACATCATTTATGCAGGATGTCTACTGCATTCTTTAATAGAATTATTGGATCCCCAAAAGATTTATTAAGCGATCAATTCTAAGAGTAGAATTAGTGGGAATAATAGTTTGAATCAAATAAAGAGGCATAAAATTAAGAGTGCTTTTAAGAATAGAGAGCCTACCACTAAAGGAAAGAAAATAGAATTCCCAAACAAAATTTTTATTTATACATTTTTGAATTAACTCATCAAAAATATGGGATTGTTTTGGACTTTTAAATAGAGGAGCACCCAAGTACTTAAGAGGTTAGTGTTGATGTTTAAAATTAGTGATTTTCTAGATTTGATTGATTTTATTATTAGAAATACTTGAAGAAATAATAAAATAGCTTTTGTTATCATTGATAGAAAGACCACTTTCTCTACCAAATTTATTTAATAGAATCTTGAGGTTCTTGATATGTTGAATAGAATCATTGCAAAAAAATAATGAAATCATCTACAAAGCTTAAGCAAAGCTATGGGAAATGAAATAATCACCAAGAGTTCTCAGTACCTAGATTGTTTAAAAATAACTCATTGATGCTCCTAGATAAGAACTCAACAATAATAATAAATAAAATAGGAGATAAAAAATCCCTTTGTCTTAAGCCATGAGAAAATGGAAAGAAGCCCAAAGCTTCCCCATTAAGAAAAATAGAGAACCAAGCAGTGTTAATACAATTTTTAATAAGAAATTTAAATTTATCAAAAAACCAAAATAAATTTAGAATATGGAAAAAGAAATCCTAAGAGATATTATTAAAAGCTTTGGTAATATCTGATTTGAAAAGAATGTTGCCTCCTCTAGTCTTAGCATCTAAATCATGAATTAACTCCTGAGCAAGTAAATTATTATCAGAAATAGATCTACCTCTAATAAAACTAGTTTGGTTGAGAGAGATAATCCTATGAAGTAAAGGACTAAGCATGTTGGCAAGAATTTTGGAAATCAGCTTATTGAATAAGGTGCAAAGACTAATAGGTCTAAAATCACTCCAATAGTTGGATTATCTTTCTTAGGTATGAGAACAATATAAGTGCTAAAAAATATCTAGAAAAGGATTACCATTAAAAATATCAACCACCTCAATCAAATCATTTTTAATAATAAACCAACATTTTTGAAAAAATTGAGTAGTGAAACCTCTGAACTAGCAACAAAATCTATGTTCATGCTATTAAGAACTTTATAAATTTCATCTTCATTAGGCACAATAGTAAGCAAATCATTGTCATCATTGGTAATAATAGAAGGAATCAAGTGTGATTTAGAAATAGCTTCATAAGAGCAACTCTTATTAAGCATATTTCTAAAGTAATTAATAACTGAATCCTTAATATCATTATTCTCCATAATCCATTCTCCATTGGCATCTTTAATTTTTTTAATATTATTTAAAGCTCTCTTTTATTAATAAAGCATGGAAATACCTAGTATTCCTTTCACCATCCGCATAATAACTAGCAACTTTTGATGAAATAAATCTCTTTCATATTTTAAAATTAACAAGTTTATCTTTCACCTCACCAAGTCCTTAAAGACATAATAGAGACCTCAAGATCACAAACCATTTTTTCCATATCTTTGGTATTAGCAAAAGGTTATTAAAAATGCTTGTTCCACCAACCCATTTTCCTTAAGTCTTTTAAGCTTAAACCAAAGTCTGTTCATCTCCATAATCAAATTATCAAGATGTAAAGGAGCTTTCCAATTCTTAGCCACAACATTAAAAAATCAATATGCTGAATCCACATGTTCTAAAATCTAAAAGGAGAGAAATTTTTTAATCTATTAGAATTATCTTTAATAGAAACCAAAGGAGGAGCATGATCAAAAAAGGTTCTGCTTAAATGATCAACAGAAGTAATATGCCATTGAGTAATCTAGTGCGTATTAAAAATAATTCGATCTAACCTTTGTCAAAGTATAGAGTTTTGCCAAGTATAATTAGAACCTTTAAAACTAATATTAATCAAATTATAATCAAGGATCATATTAGAAAGTTCTTCCATGAAATGAATATTAGGAGAGCAACTACCACTTCATTCATAATTGAATAAAATAGTGTGGAAATCACCATCTACAAACCAAGGTTTATTGATAAAGGTAGCAAAATTCCTCAAATTATCCCAAAGAAGATTTCTACCAGATCTAAGCCCAAAATAAAATAATCACCATAAGAGATTTGAGCATTGACAACTTGTTGAAAATAATCAAGAATAGAAACCTCTAAAAAGTTATTCCAAAAACACCAAATCTTATTACTAATATTACAGAAATTTTTTTTGAAACCGATCATTCTAGCAACATGATTAATTTTGTTAGCATGAATAAGACCATCCAAAAAACATAAGCAAAGAAATATTTTTTGTACACGATAGAAATTTCTAATACGGTTACAAATAGAGAGGTACTGATCCCTCTATCATTCCAAATAATAAGTTAAACATAAGGAAATAAAATGGGGTTAAGAAAAGGTTAATTAAGAGAGGGGAGGGAGGCCGTAACTGTCTAGTGTTTATTGGCTATTTGGGAGGAAACTTTTTAACATTTTTTCTCGTTTTAGCATGATAAGTTTGGAACCCATTTTCTTTTCCCATATAATCATCATTCGAGAAAGATTTAGCAACATTAGTCATAGATTTAGGGGAAATCTCTTGATTAGAAATGAGTTCTCCTACTTCCGAGACATTAGAATTTATTAAAGCCAATTGAGCATCAGGAATAGCAAGAGATGGAACAAAAGCATATTTATTAAGAGGCAAGTGTGAACACCAAGCCCTTCTTCTTCATGACCCAAATTATTAGATAAAGTCAAATCTTTATGAGAATTTAAATCATCATGAATCTGGAAAATAAAATCAATTTTTTAAACCTGATTATCATGAGGTATTAAAGCCATATTCTCCCTTGAATTTGATTGATGCATAACATTAATATCCTCATTTATATTCTCAATCAAAGCTTCATTTTCATCAGTCAAAGACGTCAAGGATGCAGGGATTGAGTCAGAGGAAATAGAATCATCATCCAAAAGTATAGAAAAACTATTATTATTCACATTAGAAGCCTTCAATTGCACAAAAGAAGTAAGAGGTAAAATAACCTTATTAGGAACATTCAAAAATTCCTTTTTTTTGAAGTAGCATTTTGATATTTAATAGTGATCGGCCTAGGGTTAGGAATACAAGTTTCCTTAATAGGGATTTTCTTTTTTAAGTGAGGATGAATAATGAAACATTTTGAATTATCATGCCCGTGGATTTTACAGTGAGAACAAAAGATAGGGAAATTTTCAAATTCAATTCTTTGCATATAATCATAATTTTTAGATCCCAACCAGATTTCTTTGGGGTGTTTCTTGGTAAAGTCCAATTCAATAAGGATTATAGCCACTGAAAGATGAGATTTCCTAGTCATTGCTTGATCAATTTACAACAGGCAACTAAATAAAGTAGCCACAGTAAAAAAGAATTGATGGTTAACGAAATGAATTCACATATTGGGGAGAGAAATCCAAACTGGAATGTCTTTGAATGATTTTGAAGCAGTCAAAGCCATGTTAGTTGATGCCCTAGCAGGATCCATAGGATCCTTCAATTTTCCTCAAGGAATCATCGGGGAAGACGCCAAGCCTCGACGTCACTCTAATGAGGACACAAAATAGGCGTATTCGATTCAAGAAGGAATCTAGTGAGAATCATGTTGGCTTAATGATCCTCATGTTTAATCCGATCAATTTTGATGATAATAAATGAATGCTTGGATGTTCGAATGTATGCTTTATGTGTTTCAGATATATTAATTGGTAATTACATATCAACTTAACATATTATTTTTTATTTTTTTTAAATAATGATAATGAGGTTAATTTACATAAATCTCTATCTAATTAATATTCAATTTTATGTTTCATACATAGCATTTGAATTGTCAAAATAATAAATGATAATAAATTATGAGTATTAAGTGTAATTAGTTTATATACTTATTATAAATAAATATTATAATTTAATTTTAAGGTTATATGATAACTAACATATTTATAATTATATATAAATTATATCATAATATTTAAATGTCATATTTAAAAATTAACAAAAATATGTGGAATTTTATATTTTAGCCAAAGTCATTTTATAATCAAGGAATTTATATCGATTTCATCTCAATGGATTCTTAGATTTTTTTCCTTTAATTTGATAGGTTACATGACGTTTGATTAAAATTGAATTTATTATGACTTTGCAAACATTAGCTGATTTTTATAATGAATGCATGCTACATGCTTTGAATATATTAAGAGCCATATTTGATTATTTTTTACTTGCCCATGTGAATATCTAAATTTTGGCTATTTGAATTTAATATTTATTTAATATAAATTTTATTTTTTATTGAATATTAAATTATTATATGATAAAATGATGTTAGAATAATATATTTTTTTGAAAAAAATTCAAAATGACCTTCTTGCCTATAAATAGCCCTCATTCTCTTCATGAAAGCATTCCTCATTCAAATTCAAAATCCCTCTAGAAAATCTAAAAAAAAAATTCCTAGATTTTCCTTCCAAGTGTTCTCCAAATATTGCAAAATCAAATCCTTGGTTTGGAAGCTTCAACATCTTCAACTAAGCAAGCTTTCTCAAATTACTTGAGTTTGTTTTCTTGATCTTAATCCCTTTTAGTTGTTCATACTATTTTCACTATCTATTTATTCTTTCCAATTTATACTTTTGGTGGATTAGTCTTTGGACATCAAAGTCTAAGTTTTCACATCAAAGTTTCTTCAATCATTTTTTTTGTGAAAACTCTTGTGATAGTTTGTAGGATTTATTTCAACTTGTTGAAATTTTATCTTCCTACAAATTTCTTTTGGTTTCTTGAAATATTTCTTCATTAGTCTTATTTGGAAGATTCATTTATTCTTAGATCTATTTAGAAATATTTTAAGCATTTTACATTAATTTATTGTGCTGAAATTATTTTCATATTTGCTAGATCTCTCTTTTTTAATTAAAAGCTTACTAGCCTACTTATCTATCATATACTAATTTTATTTAAGTATTTTGTGATCATTTGCATTAATTGAAAGCATCTTTTTGGTTAAAATAAAATAAATTATTCCTTGTTGAAATTTATTTTATTGTAAAATATTATTGAATTTATTTTGAAATCATCATTTTATATTAGTCTACAAATTGTAATAACATAAACATCTTAGTAAGATCACTTTAAGATATTTATTTTATTATTTCTTATCAATATTAAGTGAGCATTTTATCTTGCCAAATTTTTAAGTTGTAAAGTGATCATTTATAAGTTGTGAGATCACTTTTGAATTGGATAGCTTGGTATATTTGTGAGAGATTTATTTTATTAAAATTTATTATTTTGTAATTTTTTTTGTGCTATAAAATTTATATTGGGGTTATACTCACCCCTTTGTAGGAGTGTACATATTTTTAGGTTGTACTCTTTATGAGTACTATTTGTAAGCTATTTTTGCATTTAGTGGATTCCTAGCCAGTGGTGGCTAGGCATGGACGTAGGCCAGTTTTGGGGTTTGGCTGAACCACATAAAAATTGTGTGCCTATTGTCTCTCTTTACTTTAGTGTACTTTTATTTTTGTCGTATTAAGAATTGTATCTTGTCATTATAAAATCAAAATAAATTTTTTACTAAAACTTAAAATTTAAGATTTAACTTTTAAAATTTTCAATATCCACCAATTCACAACAACCCCAAACACACTTCTTGGGTGCTATAGTGAGTCACAATTGGTATCTGAGCCTAGGCTCTTTTATTGGCTTAACATCCAAGAGTAGATCTTTTCACTATGACACAAGGTTTCCCAAAGGGTTAACTACTAGAGGGACAATCCACTCATAGACCTCCACTTTAGATATTGTACCATTTGATTATTGGAAAAATAGAATTAGTACATTTTTAAGAGGTCAAGATGCATGCATGTGGTATATGTTGACATCAATATCATACATACCCATGGTAGAAGTAAATGGCATTAAAGTAGAAAACCTTTTGAGGAATGGATGAAAGAGAACTTGATGAATTGAATGCTAGGGCTTGTAATACTTTACATTGTGCTTTATTACCTGATTGTTACATGAAAATTTCTATGTTAAGTATAGCAAAAGAAATATGGGCTAAACTCATTATAACTTATGAAGGAACTAGTGAAGTTAGATGCTCATATAAATAGACTTGTTCATGAATATGAGTTATTTCATATGTCCTTAGAATCTATTTCGATATACTAGATTCATGAAAATAATTAACACATTGCATTCTCTTGGAAAAACATATAGGAATCAAGAATTATTCTATAAGATTCTTAAATGTCTTCCAAAAGAGTGGGAAGCTAAAGTAACAGCTATTAGTTAAGCTAAGGATTTATCTACTTATCCACTTGATCAACTTTTGGGTTCTTTGATAACACTTGAACAAGTTATTGCTCAAAGGGATAAGATGGATAACTCATCAAAAAGGGAGAAGGAGAAAGGAAAAGCCATTGCATTACAAGTTGATGATAGTGATGAGCATAACACCTCAAGCTCGAATAGTGATAGTGATGAGGTGGTCATGCTATCCAAAAGGCTTGGGAACTTGCTAAGGAAGAAGAATCAAAGGTATAAAAATCTAAAAATTATAAATTTCAAAATAAGAAATTTCTTGCAGGTGAAGGGATCATTTGCTACCATTGTAACAAGCTTGGACACATAAGAGGTGATTGTCCAGAACTTGCTGAATCAAAGAAGAAAGAGATTGATGTGAAAAGAAGAAAAATCTAAAGGAGAAAAAGTACCATAAGAAGAAGAAGAAGACTTTATGGGCCAATCCAAATTCAAATGAATCAAGTACTTGCTCATCCAATGAAGAGGTCAACATATGTCTTATGGCAAATAGAGAATCTGACATAGATTTTCAAGAGGTATATGATATATCTTATGATGAATTAGATGATGCTTTTAATGATTTAGTTATTGAATATAAAAATTTAAAATAAAATACAAAACCTTAAAAAAGAACATAAAAATTTAGATATGCATTTTTTGTGATTTAAAAAATGAATGTGATAATTTAAAAAGTAAAAATAATTCTTTATTAAATTGTTCCTTACTTGTATGTAAACTTGAAAGAGAGAATATCTTGTTAAAAGCAAGATTAGAATTATGTTTGAAATCACAAGTTCATTATAATGCTTCATCAAGTAAAACATTTAATAAAAATTATTTGCATCATACACATCCCACTCATATACCTTATAATTATCATGCTAAGCCATATGCAAACACTAATGTTTGGTGCAACTATTGTGATAGAGAAGGGAATATTTCATTTGATTGTTATGCACATAAATTATAAAATACTAAGTAATCATCTTATGTATGGGTACCAAAAGGTATAAGCACTACACAAACCACACATGCCAAATATCCTGCTTCAAATTTAGAATGTGGACCCAAACATGTTTGGGTTCCAAAAGTTAACATGTGATTTTCTTTAGTAGGAATGCATTCAAAGAAAAATCAAAAAAATGCATGTGGTACTTGAACAGTGGATGTTCAAGACATCTGACAGGAGATAAAGATAAATTCATAACTTTAGAATCTAGTGATGGAGGATTTGTTACATATGGAGATAATGCAAAGGGAAAGATCATTGGCATTGGTTCTATTTGTAAGAATTCTATCACTTTAGATAATGTTTTTCTAGTAGAAGGATTAAAATAGAATTTAATTTCTATTAGTCAATTATGTGATAAAGGTTTGAATGTAGTATTTCATGCATCATATTGTATTATAAAAAATAATGAAAATGTTTTGTTAGTAGGACAAAGACATAAAAATATTTATGTCATTGATTTAGATAGCTTTCTTGATGTGAATTTAAATTTACTTTGTTTTAAAATCACTCATGATGATATACGATTATGGCATGGGAGACTTTGTCATATTAACATGCACACACTCAATAAAATTGCTAAACTTGATTTAGTAGTTGGATTGCCTAAATTAAATTTTTATTCAAACTATGTTTGTGATGCATGTATTCATGGTAAGCATTCTAGAAGCTCCTTTAAAAGTAAAAATATTGTTTCTACTTCTAGACCTCTAGAATTGTTGCACATGGATTTATTTGGTCCAATTAACACCACTAGCTTAGGTGGAAAAAATTATGGTTTTGTGATTGTTGATGATTTCTCTAGATATACTTGGGTTTTTTTTGTAACTTACAAGGATGATGTTTTTGGTGAGTTTAGAAAGTTTTCTAAATATATTCAAAGAGAACTAGGCCTTTTGATTAATAGGGTTCAAACTCATGGTGGAGAATTTGAAAATAAATTATTTGAGGATTATTGTGATGAACATGGGAAGAGACATAATTTTTTGCACCTAGAACTCTCCAACAAAATGGAGTAGTAGAGAGAAAAAATAGAATATTAATTTAATTAAGTAGATCTATGCTTGATGAGTATAAATTGCCAAAATATTTTTGGGTAGAAGTAGTAAATAATGCATGTTATGGATGAATAGGATCTATGTTAGACCAATTTTAAAGAAGACACCCTATGAATTATTTTTTGGAAAGAAGTCTAAGATTGAATACTTTCATGTATTTAGATGTAAATACTTTTTTTGAATAATGGAAAAGAGCATTTAGGTATGTTTGATTGCAAATTGATGGTATTTTCTAAGGATACTCTTTTTCTAGTAGAGCTTATAGAGTTTTCAATAAGAGAAAAATGATTGTAGAAGAATCAATACAAGTTAATTTTGATGAAAATTTAATTGATCCCATTAGAAATGAAGTGATTGATGAAGAGATTGATAATTTTAAGAAAATATCTTTAGAAGATAATGTGGATGATTCATTACCTAAAGAATGGAAATATAATAAAACCATCCAAAGGAACTTAATTATAGGAGATCCTTCAAAAGGAGTTATGACCAGAAGACATAGTAGAGAGGTTATAGATCATTCAGTATTTTTATCTGAGGTTGAACCTAAAACTTTAGAAGAAGCATTAAAAGATAATTTTTGGATTATTGATATGGAAGAGGAGTTGAATCAATTTGTAAGAAATGATGTTTGGGAATTTGTCCCAAGACCCCAAGATCAAAATGTCATTGGAATAAAATGGGTCTTTATGAATAAGCTAGATGATTTAGGTTATATTGTTAGAAATAAAGCTCAGTTAGTTGCACAAGGGTACACACAAGCTGAAGGTGTAGATTTTGGAGAATCTTTTGCACCCATAGCAAGACTAGAAGCTATTAGGTTACTCCTTACTTATGATTGTTTTAGGGATTTTAAACTTTTTAAATAAATGCCAAGAGCACATTTTTGAATGAATTTATTGACCAAGATGAATTTTTAGAGCAACCACCTGGATTTGAGTGCCTTAATTATCTAAATCATGTTTATAAATTAAAAAAAAGCCTTATATGGTTTAAAATAGGCTCTTGTTGGTATGATAGGTTAAGTAACTTTTGATAGATCATGGATTTAGAAAGGGTGAGTAGATACCACCTTATTCCTTAAGAGCATAGATGATGATTTGATTAAGGTAAAAGTGTATGTAGATGATATATTATTTGAAAGTACAAATGAATCTTTGTGCCATGAGTTCTCATCTTTGATGTCTAAAGAGTTTGAAATCATGATGGGAGAACTTAAATTTTTTCTTAGGTCTTCAAATGAAGCAAGAAAATGGCACATTCATCTATCAAACCAAGTACACAAATGAATTGCTTGAGAGGTTTGACATGAAAAGATTTAAATCTTGTAAAACTCCTATGATCCCATCTACAAAATTGGATTTAGATGAATTAGGAAAATCTGTTGATCAAAAACTTTATAGGAGTATGATAGGTTCACTTTTATACCTTGCTATTAGTAGGCCTGATATTATGTTTGTTGTTTGTTTGTGTGCTCATTTTCAAGCCAACTCAAAAGAATCTCATTTAATAGCAGTGAAGTGTATCTTTCAGTATTTGATAGGCACTACTAGGTTAGGTTTATGGTATCCTAAAAATTTTTTATCACGTGATTTGGTTGCTTATTTTGATATTGATTTTGCTAGATGCAAAGTAGATAGAAAAAGCACATCAAGCACATGTCAATTTTTAAGATCATCACTTGTGTCTTGGTCATCCAAGAAATAAAATTTTGTAGCTTTATCCACTGCTGAGGCTGAGTACATAGTTGTCAGTAGTTATGTTGCTCAAGTCCTTTGGTTAAAGCAATAATTAAAAGATTTTGGTATTAAGCAAGATCACATTCTAGTTCAGTGTGATAATACTAGTGCTATTAGTTTAACCAAAAATCCCATCCACCACTCACGAACCAAGCATATAGAAATTATACATCATTTTATTAGGGATCATATTTTGAAATGTGATGTTAATATTAATTTAATTAATACCGATATACAAATTACAGATATTTTTACAAGACAATTACCAGAAGAACATTTTTGTACTTTAAGACGCATGCTTGGAATGTTAGATCCTAATATTTAAAATTATATGTAGTCTATTCTCACTTTTTAATGTTGTCAAAAGGGGGAGAAGAGTAAAATGTTGGTGAGTATTAAGTCTATTTCATGCATACATTTTTGGGGAGCAACATTATTCATCTCTTGTGCATAAGTTTGCTTTTCGAAGAGAAGTTTTTTCAAAAACTATGATGAAAGGTCAATTTGCACCTTCATCAAAATCAATACCAAACATTAGTTTGTCATCATCAAAAAGGGGGATATTGTTGGCTCAATGACCCTCATGTTCAATCTGATCAATTTTGATGATAACAAATGAATGCTTGCATGTTCTATTGTATATTTTATGTGTTTCAGATATATTAATTATTAATTATATATCCAATACATCTAACAGTATGTTTGAGGAAATGGAAAGAATAGAAGAATGAAAGGTAGATCAACATGGATAATGTTAAGCTCAAGATATAATATTTTAGGTTATATGCATTTATAACTATCTTAGAAATTCATATGAGTTCATTATGAATTCAATTTTCACAACTTAACATATTATTTTATTTTTTTTTAAATAATAATGATAATGAGGTTAATTTACATAAATCTCTATCTAATTAATATTCAATTATATGTTTCATACATAACATTTGAATTTCAAAATAATAAATGATAATAAATTATGAGTATTAAGTGTAATTAGTTTATATACTTAATATAATTAAATATTTTAATTTAATTTTAAGGTTATATGATAACTAACATATGTATGATTATATATAAATTATATCATAATATTTAAATGTCATATTTAAAAATTAACAAAAATATGTGGAATTTTGTACTTTAGCCAAAGTCATTTTATAATCAAGGAATTTATATCTGATTTCATCTCCAATGGATTCCTTGGATTTTTTTTTTAATTTGATAAGTTACATGACCCACGTTTGATTAAAATTGAATTTATTATGACTTTACAAACATTAGCTAATTTAAATAATGAATGCATGCTACATGCTTTGAATATATTAAGAGACATATTTGATTATTTTTGACTTGCCCATGTGAATAGCTAAATTTTGGCTATTTGAATTTAATATTTATTTAATATAAATTATATTTTTATTGAATATTAAATTATTATATGATAAAATGATGTTAGAATAATTTATTTTTTTGAAAAAATTCAAAATGACCTTCTTGCCTATAAATAGCCCTCATTCTCTTCATGAAAGCATTCCTCATTCAAATTCTAAATCCATTTAGTAAATCTAAGAGAAAATTTCCTAGATTTTCCTTCCAAGTGCTCTCCAAATATTGCAAGATCAAATCCTTGGTTTGGAAGCTTCAACATCTTCAACTAAGCAAGCTTTCTCAAATTACTTGAGTTTATTTTCTTGATCTTAATCCCTTTTTAGTTGTTCAAACTATTTTCACCATCTATTTTTTCTTTCCAATTTATACTTTTTGGTGGATTAGTCTTTGGACATCAAAGTCTAAGTTTTTCTCATCAAAGTTTCTTCAATCATTTTTTTTGTGAAAACTCTTGTGATAGTTTGTAGGATTTATTCCAACTTGTTGAAATTTTTATCTTCCTACAAATTTCTTCTGGTTTCTTGAAATATTTCTTCATCAGTCCTATTTTAATGATCATTTTTTCTTAGTTCTATTTTAGAAGTATATTTTAAGCATTTTAAATTAATTTATTATGCTGAAACTATTTTCATATTTGTTAGATCTCTCTTTTTAATTAAAAGCTAACTAGCCTACTTAGATCTATCATATACTAATTTTATTTAAGTATTTCATGATCATTTACATTAATTGAAAGCATCTTTTTGGTTAAAATAAAATAAATTATTCCTTGTTGAAATCTATTTTATTGTGCAAAAGAATATTGTGAATTTATTTTGAAATCTTTTTTATATTAGTCTACAAATTATAATAACATAAACATCTTAGATATTTATTTTATTATTTCTTATCAATATTAACT
Organism: Cymbidium sinense; assembly: GCA_021442155.1. NCBI lineage: Eukaryota > Viridiplantae > Streptophyta > Magnoliopsida > Asparagales > Orchidaceae > Cymbidium > Cymbidium sinense. Next base: position 194,477,748 of record CM038214.1, read on the forward strand.
AAGCATTTTATCTTGCCAAATTTTTAAGTTGTAAAGTGATCATTTATAAGTTGTGAGATCACTTTTTTGAATTGGATAGCTCGGTAAATTTGTGAGAGATTTATTTTATCAAAATTTATCATTTTGTATTTTTCTTTTCATGCTATAAAATTTATATTGGGGTTGTACTCACCCCTTTGTAGGAGAGTACATATTATTGTAGGGATTGTACTTGCCCTATTTTAGGAGAGTACTATTTGTAAGCTATTTTGCATTTAGTGGATTCCTAGTCATGGGTGGCTTGGCGTGGACGTAGGCTGATTTTGAGGTTTGGTCGAACCATGTAAAAATTGTGTGCCTATTGACTCTCTTTACTTTACTATATTTTTATTTTTCTTGCGTTAAGAATTATATCTTATCATTATAAAATCAAAATTTAATTTTTTACTAAAACTCAAAATTTAAGATTTAACTTTTAAAATTTTTTATCCCCAATTCACCTAGCTCTTGGGTGCTATAGTGACTCACAAATCATGCAAATAGCCGATAGTAGCCAAAATCGAAAATAGAAAGGAAATCTGATAAGCTGCAATATTTTGGTTTTTGTTTAGTTTGGTATTTAATTTAGTTTAGTTTAGGTTTAGGTTTATAGGGTTTAGGGTTTAGGTTTAGGTTTAGTTTAGGTTTAGGTTTAGGGTTTAGTTTAGGTTTAAGGTTTAGGTTAAGGTTTAGTTTAAGTTAGGTTTAGGTTTAAGTTTAGGTTTAGTTATTTAGTTTAAGTTTAGTTTAGTTTAGTTTATAGTTTAAGTTTAGGGTTTAGCTTAGGTTTAAGTTTAAGATTTAGGTTTAAGTTTAGGATTTAGGTTTAGTTTAGCTTAGGTTTAAGTTTAGTTTTACTTAATTTAGTTTAAGTTTAGGATTAGGTTAAGTTTAGGAGATTTAAGTTTAAGTTTAGTTTAGGGTTTGAAGTTTAGTTTAAGTATTTTAGGTTTAAGAGTTTAAGGTTTTCTTAAGTTTAGGTTTAAGTTTAAGTTTAGGTTTAGTTTAGCCTGATATTTAGAGTTTAGGTAAGTTATTTAATTTAGGGAGTTTAGGAGTTTAAGTTTTAAGTTTAAATTTAAGTTTAAGTTTGATTTAATTTAAGTTTAATTTAGAAATTTAGTTAAGTTTCAGTTTAAGTTTAGATTTAAAGGTTTAAGTTTAGGTTTGTGGGGTTTAGGGTTTTAAGTTTAGTTTATATTTAGGGTTTAAGTTTAAATTTAGGTTTAAGTCAGGTAAGTTTAGGATTTAAGTTTAAGTTAGGTTTAAGTTTAGGTTTAATTTAGGGTTTAGGCTTTAAGTTTAGGTTTAATTTAAGTTTAGGTTTACCAGTAGGTTAGTTTAGTGTTTAACTTTAGGGTTTAGGTTTAAAGGATTTAAGTTTAGGGTTTAGGATTTAGGTTTAAGTTTAAGGTTTTGGTTTAGATTTATAGTTTAAGGTTTTGGAGTTTAGGTTTAAGTTTATAGGTTTAAGTTAGGTTTAGGGTTTAAGTTTAGTCAGGTTAGGTTAGTTTAGTATTTTAAGTTTAGGTTAGTTTAGTTTAAATTTTAAGTTTAGGTTTAGTTTTTAGGTTTAGTTTAAGTTTATGGTTTGGTTTAGGTTTATGATTTAGGGTTTATAATTTAGAGTTTAAGATTTTAGTTTATGGTTTGGGATTTAGGGTCATGTAGGTTTTAGGGTTTAGGGTTTAGGGTTTAGCATTTTAGGGTTTAAGGTTTAAGGTTTAGGGTTTAGGGATTATGGTTTAGGGTTTTAGGGTTTAAGGTTTAGGGTTTAAGGTTTAGGGTTTAGGGTTTAGTGTTTTGGGTTATTAGTTTTTAGGGTTTCGGGTTTAGGGTTTAGGTTTTAGGTTTAGGATTTAGGTTTTAGTTTATGGTTTAGGTTTAAGGTTTTTTATTCAACAGAGAACAAATTCATATTCAACATTTCTTCTTTTTGATTTCACCAACCAAGTAGCGCACCAAGTTTTCTATGACACAAGTGTTGACATAGATAAAAAATGATCACATAGAAAATCAAAAAATTAGATAGAACTATCTCTATAAAACAGTTCCATAGCGGGTCGATGGGTCGTTCTTTTAGTTCCAGAACCAACCACCTCTTGAGCAACTCAGCCATCATATCTCGATCTATCCTCCACGAGCACCATGGTTTGTAACCTCTGCTCCTCCTTCTCCATAACCACCACTACTCGACCACCATCTCCATATCCATCACCTAGATCCACCACCATAGGTAACCACCACCTTTGCCTTTGTCTCCAATGCTAGTTCTAGATTGAGCCTAGTTGGCATTGATGTTCCTGCAGTCAAGGTTCTGCCCATTATTACAGTTTACATTTAATTTTATTAGGTTTTAGGGTTTAGGTTTATTTTTTTATTTATTTAGTTTCTTTAGGTTTAGGTTTAGCATTTAGGGTTTATAGTTTAGGGTTAGGGTTTAAGGATTAGGGTTTAAGGTTTAGGGGTTAAGGGTTAAGGGTTTAGGGTTTAGGGTTTTTGGGTTTAGGGTTTAGGGTTAGGGTTTAGGGATTAGGGATTAGGGTTTACGATTTAGGGTTTAGTGTTTAGGCTTAGGGTTTAGGGTTTTTAAGGTTTAGGGTTAGCTTAGGGTTTAGGGTTAGTTTAGAGTTTAAGGTTTAGGGTTTAGTGTTTTAGGGTTTAGAGTTTAGGGTTTAGAGTTTAGGCTTTATGGTTTAGGGTTTCGGGTTTGTGTTTCAGGTTTAGGGTTTAGGGTTTAAGGTTTAGGTCTTTGGGTTAAGGGTTTAGGTTTTAGGGTTTAGGGTTTAAGGTTTAGGGTTTATGGTTTTTCTTATTTATTTATTTTTTAAATTAAGTAAATCGGTAGGTTTAGATTTATTTAGTTTATTTTATTTTTTATTTTTATTTAGGTTCGATTTTATTTTTATTTTGTTTATTTTATTTATTTATTTTAGTTTAGGTTTTTTATTTAGTTTATTTTTTAGGTTTAGGTTTAGGTTTACTTTTTAGTTTAGTTTTATTTTTATTTTATTTTTTTGGTTTAGGTTTTATTTTTTATTTTTTAGGTTTAGGTTTAGGTTTTTATTTTATTTTTTTAAGTTGAGGTTTTAGGTTTTATTTTGGTTTATTTTTAGGTTTTATTTTTTAGTTTAGGTTTAGGTTTAGGTTTAGTTTATTTTAGGTTTAGGTTTTATTTATTTTAGTTTAATTTATTTTAGTTTAGTTTTAGGTTTGTTTTATTTTTATTTTATGTTTATATTTTTTTTAGTTTAGGGTTTAGATTTTATTTTTTAATAATTTTTAGGTTTATTTTTAGGTTTAGGTTTTTATTTAGTTTTTATATTATTTTATTTTAGGTTTATTTTATTTTTATTTTAGGTATAGTTTTTATTTTATTTAGGTTTTTTCTCTTTTAGTTTAGTTTAGGTTTTTAATTATTTTATTTTAGTTTTTTTTATTTTTTATTTTATATTCTTTTTAAGTTTAGGCTTAGGTTTTAATTTAGGGTTTTATCTTATTTTATTTATTTTATTTTGTTTTTGGCTTTTCTATTTATTTAAATTAATAGATTTTATTTAGTTTAGGCTTAGGTTTTTAGCTTTTTAGGTTTTATTTTATTTTATTTATTTTGGTTTGGTTTTATTTATTTAGGGTTTAATTTAGTTTAGGGTTTTAGCTTTAGGGTTTAGGGTTTAGTTTTATGGTTTAGGGTTTAGGGTTTAGTTTAGTTTAGGGTTTAGGTTTAGGTTTAAAGTTGGTTTTAGTTTAGGGTTTGGTTTTGGTTTTATTTTATTTTAAAGAGAGAAAATTAATATTCAATATTTCTTCTTTTTGTTTTCATCAACCAAGTAACACACCAAGTTTTTTATGACACATGTGACAACATAGATAAAAAATGAGCCTGGTTGATGGTGATGTTCATAGCGTCAAGGTTCTACCCATTCTTAGGGTTTAGGGTTAAGGTTAGGTTCGGGTTTGTTAGGTTTTATGGTTTCAGTTTCTTTATTAATTTATTTAGTTACTTTAGGTTTAGGTTTAGGGTTTGGGGTTTAGGGTTTTTTTATTTGAAATTTAAGTAAACCGATAGGTTTAGGTTTATTTAGTTTATTTTAATTTATTTTATTTTTTATTTTTATTTAGGTTTTCTTATTTAGTTTAATTTATTTATATTAGGTTTAGTTATTTAGTTTAAGTTTTTTTTCATTTTTTTTAAAGTTTATTTTAGGTTTATGTTTAGGTTTAGGTTAATTTTTTAGTTTAGTTTTATTTTTATTTTATTTTTTTAGGTTTGGGTTTCTATTTAGGTTTTTATTTTATTTTTTTAGGTTTAGGCTTTAGGTTGTTATTTTAGGTTTTTTTAGGTTTTAATTATTAGTTTATCTTAGGTTTCTTTTTTAGTTTATTTTATTTTATTTAGTTTAGGTTTAGGTTTAGGTTTAGTTTATTTTAGGTTTAAGTTTAGAGTTTATTTCTTTTAGTCTAGTTTATTTTAATTTAGGTTTAAGTTTATTTTATTTTGTTTATTTTATTTTTATTTTAGGTTTAGGTGTTATTTTTAAGGTATTTTTAGGTTTATTTTAGGTTTAGGTTTTTATTTAATTTTTATTTTATTTTATCTTATTATTTTATTTTTATTTTAGGTTTAGTTTTTATTTTATTTAGGTTTATTATTTTTAGTTTTTATTTTATTTAGTTTAGGTTTTTATTTATTTTATTTTAGTTATTTATTTATTATCTATTTTATTTTATTTTTTGGTTTAGGTTTAGGTTTAGGTTTTAGTTTAGGTTTTAATTTAATTTATTTTAATTTTCTTATTTAGGTTTACGTTTTAGGGTTTAGGGTTTAGGGATTTTGGTTTAGGGTTTTAGGGTTTAGCATTTAGGGTTTTGAGTTTAATGTTTAGGGTTTAGGGCTTTTAGGGTTTAAGGTTTAGGTTTTAGTTTTGGGTTTAGGATTTAGGGTTTAAGATTTAGGGTTTAAGGTTTTTTTTAACCAGAGTTTAGGGTTTATGATTTAGTGTTTAGGGTTTAGGGTTTTAGTGTTTAGGTTTTAGGGTTTAGGTTTTAGTTTTGTTTAGGTTTAGGTTTAGGTTTAGGGTTTAGGTTTAGTTTAGGGTTGAGTTTTAGCTTAGGGATTTTGGTTATTTTTTTAATAGACAACAAAATCATATTCAACATTTCTTCTTTTCAAATTCATTAGCCGAGTAACACACCAAGTTTTCTAAGAGTCAAGCGGTGACATAGATAAAAAATGAGCACGTATAGAGAAAATCAAAAACCCTAGATAACTAGAACCGTCTCTACTATAAAGACACAGTTCCATAAGCAGTAAATCGGATCAACCATTTTTCAGTTTCTCTTGTTCACATCAAAACCACCCCGGCCTCTCGAGTAATAGGATCCACCATTATATCCCTGATCTCTCCCTCCGCCACCACCACGGTTGTAACCTTCATCGCTCCTCTCGCTTCCATAACTAGCACTACTCCGACCACCACCTCCAAATCCACCATCACCTCCAAATCCCCCACCACCACTGCGATAACCACTCGCCTTAGCCTCCCGCAAGATCTAGGTGACTGGTTGATGATGTTCTAGGTTCGCCATTCTTAGATTTTCTTAAAATCAAAAGTGGGAGAATTTTATTACAAAAAAGAAAGGGATACAAGGTCCTTAATGGAGATAAATCTCTAAACTATTGATCAAAAAGCTATAATTATCCTAAAGAGATAAATCTCCTACCTGTTACAAGAAAACCAAAGCAAAAGAAAGAAAAGACAAAAATTAAGAATGGAACAACACAAAATTCCAAGAAGGGTAGCCAAAGCCATCTATATCCCAAAATCATCTAAGAGATGCACAAACCACCTACAACCCTAAAACCTACCACAAACCTACAAAGAACTTAAGATAGAGATATGCATCTAGAAATAAGGATAAGCTAAGTACACAAAAGGAACAAAATGATAAAAATCTTACAAAAGCTTAGGCCCAATCACATTCATCTCAAGGGGCAACATGATATGTGAGAATCCAAACTTCAGATGAAGGGTTACAATCACATATGGTGCTACCAGCCAAAAGGATAATAAGGGAAACATCCCAGCCATCATAGCCAACTTACCTCGATTAAACCAAATAGCCAACAGGTAAGAGCTAGCCAAGTTTAGTGTTTATCATCAGAATTAAATAGGTGACTAACTAGCAAAACATCCAGCCAAACTAGAGCAAAGCAACCAACCAAACAAGACAGCAGCCAAGAAACAACCACCATCAAAGCCACCCAAAATAAATAAAGATGAAAGGTAAAGAATCAAAGATTCTGCAGATCCACCAACCAACATCAGAGCTACAGCCAGCCATCAAGGCCACCCATCAAACCATAGTAGCAAAAATCAGTAGAAATAGCAACAAAGCTAAGAACAACCAAAGCCACATATAGGTTCATCCCAGAATAGAAAGAAATGACAAGCCAATGGGCCATCCAGCTAACAGGAAAACAACACAAAAAAAACTTCAAAAAACCCACCAAAAAGGGAACAAAAACTAGATGGCAGGTAACAACTCCAGAGAGAGTAACTCAGCCTAGAAGGGACAAAGCCCATGGCTAGGCTCAGCCAATAATCACGATGCCAGATAGCCAAAACCAAAAGTAAAAGGCTAGAAAAAAGCATATCCATCAAGCAACCACTAGCCAATAAACCCTCACAAGAATAAAAGAGGCTAGGGAAAATGGCAAGCAAGGAAGCTCTGAAGCCTACCAATCACTAGGCCATCATAAAACCAACATAACAAGAGACCAATAAAAGGAGACAACCACCAACTAGAGGGCAACCAATGCTCAACAGTACCATCTTGAAATAATCCTGACCTCCATCAAAAGGAGATACCATTCTTAGGGTTTAGGTTTAGGTTTAGGTTTATTAGTTTTAGGGTTTAAGTTTATTTTTTAATTTATTTAGTTACTTTAGGTTTAAGTTTAGGGTTTGGGGTTTAGGGTTTAGGGTTTAGGGTTTAGGGTTTAGGGTTTAGGGTTTAGGATTTAGGGATTAGTGTTTGGGGTTTTAGGGTTTAGGGTTTAGGGTTAGGGTTTAGGGTTCAGAGTTTAGGGGTGTATGTTTAGGGTTTAGAATTTAGGGTTTAAGATATAGGGTTTATAGTTTTTTTTTAAAATTAAGTAAACTGGTAAGTTTAGCTTTATTTAGTTTATTTTTTATTTATTTTAGTTTATTTTATTTTATATTTTTATTTAGGTTTATTTTTTTATTTAGTTTAGTTTATTTATTTTAGTTTATGTTTTTTATTTTAGTTTATTTTTTAAGTTTAGGTTTAGGTTTAGGTTTAGTTTTTAGTTGAGTTTATTTTTATTTTATTTTTTAAGGTTTAGGTTTTATTTTTTTAATTTAGGTTTAGGTTTAGGTTTTATTTTATTTTTTTTAGGTTTAGGTTTTAGGTTTTTATTTTAGGTTTCCTTTTAGGTTTTATTTTTTACCTTAGGTTTAGGTTTATTTTTAGTTTATTTAATTTTATTTAGTCTAGGTTTAGGTTTATGTTTTATTTATTTTTGTTTAGTTTACTTTAGTTTAGGTTTAGGTTTATTTTATTTTATTTTATTTTATTTTAAATTTTTGGTTCAGGGTTTTTGTTTAGTTTAAGGTTTAGGTTTTATTTTAATTTTTATTATTTTAGGTTTATGTTTATTTTTATTTTATTTTACATTTAGTTTTTATTTTATTTAGGTTTTTTATTCATAGGTTTATTTTATTTTTTTATTTTAATTTAGGTTTTAATTTATTCAATTTTAGTTTAGTTTTATTTTTTATTTTATTTTATTTTTAGGTTTAGGTTTAGGATTAGGTTTTAGTTTTGACTTTATTTTATTTATATTTAGGTTCTTTTATTTATTTTATTTTTAGGTTTTAGTTAATTTAGGTTTAGGTTTTTAGGTTTTTAGGGTTTAGGGTTTAGGGTTTAGGGTTTAGGGTTTGGGGTTTAGGGTTTATGGATTAGGGTTGTAGGTTTTAGAGTTTAGGGATTAGGTTTTATGGTTTAGTGCTTAGGGTTTAGGGTTTTAGGGTTTAGGGTTTTAGAATTTAGGGTTTAGGGTTTAGAGTTTATGGTTGTAGGTTTAGGGTTTAGGGTTCAGGTTTTAGTTTAGGGTTAACAGAGAACAAATTTAGATTAAACATTTCTTCTTTTCGATTTCATCAACCAAGTAACACACTAAGCTTTCCAAGACACAAGCGATGACATGAATAAAAAATGAGCACTCATAGGGAAAATCGAAAACCCTAGATAACTACAACCATCCCTATTATAAAGACAATTCATGTGCAAATTGGTTGATCATTCTTAGTTCTCTAGTTCCATCGAACCAGCCTCCAGTAGCGGATCTATATCCTCGACTCTCCCTCCACCACCATGGTAACCTCGCTCCTCCCACCTCTATAACCACCACTGCTTCGACCACCACCTCCATATCCACCAGCACCTCCAGATCCCCCACCACCACTATGATAATCGTCGCTTCCACCTTCATCTCCACTGCCTGATCTAGACAAAGCCTAGTTGATGGTGATGTTCCTACCATCAAGGTTTTGCCATTCTAAAGGTTTATGTTTTTGAAGTTTTAAGGTTTAGGTTTATTTTTTAATTTATTTAGTTTCTTTAGGTTTAGTTTAAGGTTTGGGGTTTGGGGTTTGGGTTTAATGTTTAGGGTTTAGGGTTAGAGTTTAGGTTTTATGATTTTAGGGTTTAGGGTTTAGTCTTTAAGCTTTAGGGTATAGGGTTAGTTTAGGGTTTAGGGTTTGGGTTTTAGAGTTTAGCGTTTAGGGTTTAGGGTTTAGTGTTTAGAGTATAGTGTTTAGAGTTTAAGGTTTAGGGTTTAGGGTTTAGGGTTTTAGGGTTTAAGGTAGTTTAGGGTTTAGGGTTTAGATTTTTTTTGGGAAAGTTAGAATTTTATTACCATAAAAAAAAGATAAAATATTCTTAAAAGGGTCTAAAATTCTATTACTCTCAGAGCTACAAGAAACCTAGAGAGCTAAACCCCATCTAAGTACATCAGATAAAGAAAATAAAACAAAAGAGAAAATACAATAGCTATAAAGCATAAGAGAAAAAGACACAGAGTAAGACTAAAACAAATCCTAAAAATAGTAAAAGGATGAGTCAGCAACAGTTCATGATTCCTTTGAGAAAGCAAGATAAGCAAGATCCATAACAACATCACTTGGGTTGATTGAGCAACAACCATTCCCTCTGTAAATTTCTGACCTGTAAAAGAAATCTGCAAAACACTACAAAGGCAAAAGTCATAGTTAATAAGGATAAGGATAAAGAGGAAATGGAGAGAGCATAGAAAGAGAGGGCTAAGGCTCAGTTGGGATCATTTCAAGGGGAAACAATAAATATGAGCATCCAAACTTCATAAAGAAGTGTTACAATCATATGTAATGCTACCAACCATAGAGAAGAGGTGAGTAGCATCAAAGCAATCATAGCCAGCATACCTGATATAAGCAAACATCTAAGGCTAGCAGTCCATAGAGTTCTAGATCCAGCACCATTAAATAAAAGCAATGAGACAACCTAGCAAAACCACCAAACAAAAATCACAACAGACTAATCACAATAACCCATAGAGAGGCTAGAACAAAGTCTGAACACCAACAATAACCATTAACCATATACCCATCTAAGCTCCAGACAATGGAAAACCAAAACCAGCCATGAGCAAGCACCAGACCAATGCTATTTAATAGAGAAACAACAAATAAAACTAAGATAGGATACCTCAAGCCAAAGTCCCAACAATAAGCAGTCACCAAGCCAGACCAGGTTGAGTAACCACAAATAACTAAATAGCTCAAAAATGAAACCATCAACTGAAGAAAACATAAGCTGCAGCCACTGCAAATCACCAATAGATAAAACAACCACATAAAAGAGGGCCAAAGATAGCCACCAACCACCAGAAACCAAAAAGTCCAATCGAAAAGGATCAACCAAGGCTCAGCCAACATAGGAAAAGGCTCTAGAAAATTATCGGGTTTAGATTTTTGTTTTAGGGTTCAGGTTTTAGTTTAGTGTTTAGGGTTTTTTATTTCTATTTTGTTTTACAGAGAATAAATTCAAATTTAAGATTTCATCTTTCGATTTCATCAACCAGGTAACACACTATGTTTTCTAAGACATAAGTGGTGACATAGATAAAAAATGAGCACACATAGATCAAATCAAAGACCTGAGATAACTAAAATAGTCTCTACTGTAAAGAAATAGTTTCATAAGTAGCGTATCATCATTCTTTTAGTTTCTCTAGTTCCCATCCACCCGAGTAGTGGATCACCACCACCATGTAACCTCGATCCTCCCTCACACTCCCATAAACACCATTGCTCTGACCACCACCTCCATATCCACCAGCACCTCCAGATCCCCCACCACCACTACGATAATCACCGCCTCCACCTTTTCCACAACCACCAGATATAGACTGCACCTGGTTGACGGTGATGTTCTTACCAGCAAGGTTCTTCACATTCTTAGGGTTTAGGTTTAGGTTTATTAGGTTTTAGGGTTTAGGTTTGATTTTTAATTTATATAGTTACTTTAGGTTTACGTTTAGGGTGATTTAGGGTTTATGGTTAGAGTTTAGGGTTTAGGGTTTTAGGGTTTACGTTTAATGTTTAGGGTTTTAGGGTTTATGCTTTTAGGGTATAGGGTTTAGGGTTTTATGGGGATTACAGTTTAGGGATTATGGTTTAGTGTTTAGGATTTAGGGTTTAAGGGTTTTTTTTTTAAATTAAGTATACCAATAGGTTTAGGTATTTAGTATATTTAGTTTATTTATTATTTATTTTGGTTAACTTTTTTTTATTTTTTTAGGTTTATTTTTTTTATTTAGTTTAGTTTTTATTTTAGTTTAGGTTTTTTATTTTAGTTTATTTTTTGGTTTAGGTTTTGGTTTATTTTTTAGTTGAGTTTTATTTTTATTTTATTTTTTATGTTTAAGTTTAGGATTTTATTTTATTTTCTTAGGTTTAGGTTATAGGATTTTATTTTAGGTTTACTTTTTGGTTTTATTTTTTAGTTTAGGTGTAGGTTTATTTTTAATTTATTTTATTTTATTTAGATTTGGTTTAGGTTTAAGTTTAGTTTATTTTTTGTTTAGGTTTAGGTTTTATTTATTTTAGTTTAGTTTATTTTAGTTTAGGTTTAGGTTTATTTTATTTTTATTTTTATTTTAGGTTTGGGTTTTGTTTTAGTTTAGGGTTTAGGTTTTATTTTTTTATTTATTTTTAGGTTTATATTTTAGGTTTAAATTTTAATTTAGTTTTTATTTTATTTTATTTATGTTTTAGGTTTAGTTTTTATTTTATTTAGGTTTTTTATTCTTAGGTTTATTTTATTTTATTTGTTTAGTTTAGGATTTTATTTATTTTATTTCAGTTTATTTGTATTTTATTATTTTAATTTATTATTATTTTTTTATTTTTAGGTTTAGGTTTAGGTTTCAGTTTAGGTTTTATTTTATTTTATTTATTTTATTTAGGTTTAGGTTTTTATTTATTTATTTTTTGTTTTATTTAGCATAGGTTTAGGTTTCCAGGTTTGTAGGATTTAGGGTTTAAGGTTTAGGGCTTAGGGTTTAGGGTTTAGGGGTTTTTTTAAGAAAACCCATAGAGGTGATGTTATATAGAAATGAGTACAAGTTCCTTAAGAGGGGAAAATTTTCTTAATTACCGCTCAAAGAGCTACATTCAGCCTATAGAGAAAAATCCCCTATCTAATACAACTAAAGCAAGGAAATAAAACCTAAGCAAAGAAATAAAAGACCAAAAAATAACAACAACACAAGAAATAAGAGGATCACAAATTACTAGAATCAAAAGTCTTTTGAGAGTTGCACAATCCAAATCTAGGATTCGAAACCTGCAAAGAACCTATAAAAGAATCCTATAAGCAACTAGAATATGTAATTAGCAGAGCTAGAGAAAATCAAGGTTAAGCACATAATAAAGAATAGTATAAGAGAAAACTTCAAATAAGGCTCAGGCTCAGTCACCTTCATTTTAAGGGGCAACCACAAATGTGAGCATCCAAATTTCAAATGAAGAATTACAATCACATATGATACTACCAGCCAAAAGATTATAGGGAAATCATCCCATCCATCATCGCCCACTTACCTCGACGAAGGAAATCTGCCAAAGAGTGAAAGTCAACAATTCTCTACATACGCGAGAAAGCTCAACCATAAATCACCCGGTCGACTAAAGGCCACCAAGCCCGAAGGAAGTAGCATCAACAAAACCACCCAACAAATGAAAAGAGTGCCAAGAATTCACCGAAAATAAAGCCACCATGGATAGGAAAAAAAACCCACTAGTGTCACCAGACAACAAGCAACGCAAAACCAAAATAACAACCTACAACTAAGAGAAACCCAAATTCCAAATCAAATTAGAACAAGGCCAACACTAATAGTAGTAACCGGATAACATAGAGAAATAAAAAGCTCAATACCTCCATCAAAGATAGCCACAAGAAAATACACTAGAGAGAGGAAAAGAACCCATGAGGGAGACCAAAGAGCATCCGAAAACACCAAAATCACCACTAAGAGTAGTAGGAAAATAAACCCTACCAACCAAGAGGTAAGACACAAGAAACAAAGGGAGCTAAAGAAACCAAAATAGTCAAATCCTCACCAAAATAAGACCAAATATAGCCTCAAGGAAAATACTCAATACAAACAGAAAATGCCACAACAAACAACCACCATAAGACCAAAAAAATAAAGAAAAACCAAAAGGAAACCCTACTAGCTAACAATAGTTAGAAGAAAACTAAAAGAAAATCAACTAAACCAAACCACAATCAATAAGCTCACAAAGCCACCTAGCTAATTAACAAAACAGATGAGCAACTCGATAAGCAAGATCAAGGGGCAATGGAAAGATAAGCATAGTGATAAACCAGAAGCCACCAAAACAATAAGAAACAAATGGTAATCACCCAACGACAAAAGTAGCTTGGGAGGACCATACCACCAAACAACCAGGTGGAAAGAAAAATAGGCCAAGGCTCCTTCTAGACTCCATGGATCAAAAAAATTAGTACAAAAGAGAAAACAGATTACTAATGACCACAAATCAGCACCCTTCCAGCCACAAGATAAAGGGAGAAACCAATAAACAAAAACCACCAAGCCTAAAAAGGATGAGGAGATAAAAACCACCAAAAGGCCTAATACAAACTCAAGAGTGAAAAGGTCAACAGTAGCCATAAAAAAATAGTCACCAAGACAGCCAAGTAGAGGGTAGTAGTAAATAATAGCACCCACCAAGTCCAAATATATTAGCAGAAAAACCTTCCTAAGTAAGGAAATAGCAGGCAAAACCAAGACAAATTAAGAAAAGGGAAAAGCCAAAAGTAGAAGGCATAACTTAAAAGGAGGCCACCACAAGTTCAAGGAAGCACTTGAAGAAACTATTGACATTCGGATCCCTAAATAAAATAGTCAGCCAATGAGAACACCTCTCCAATAACAGAGGCTGAACAGCTAGCCACCACGTCAAAGAGATCTCCCAAATATTATAGCACAAACCAGACAAGAGATTGAACCAACAAGAGGAATGCCGCAAAATGAAAATGCACATAGAGAAAACATAGAAAACCTAAAAAACACAAAGCAAAATTAATTTCTAAGATAAGGTAATCCGGTGTTATCCAGATTAACCAAGCCTCTCAATTGTCTAGGTAAATTAAGATGATCATAAAGAGTGAGATCATTTAATTTAGCACCTAGATTAGCTAGAAAATCTACACATGTATTTCCTTCACACCAAATGTGAGAAATTTTAAAAAAAGCATAGAGAGGAGTGTTCTAGTATGATTAAGAAGATAGAATAAATTATCATTCCCCATCTTAGTGGAAGTCATAAGTAAGTAAAAGCATCAACTTCAATCCAAATATTGAAGAAACCTTTTTGCAAAAAAATTTCAATAGTTTTGTTTGCAACCATTAATTCAACAGAGATAATAGAACAAGATTTAAGAGGATAAGCAAAAGCACAAATGGCATTACCTTCAAAATCTCTAAAAATACCACCTCAACCAAATGTATTCTAAGAGACAGAGGCATCAATATTAATTTTAATTATATTATTGTGAGGTTCTATCCAATATATAATCCTATCTTCTTTATAGAAGGTGATTTCAGGAAGGTAAAGACCCAATTTTTTGGCCACAAATTTGCAACCTCCAAAATGTGTGTTAGTAATTAAATTAGCATTAAATAATGCATGAATTTTTTTCTTTAGTTATAGCAATAATCCTTTTATGATTCATAGGAATACCATGATATTTAACATCATTTATATCCATCTATATGAACCAAATAAGCGTAATGGCAATTAAATCTTTGATATGACCTTTCACAGTTTTGTGGAAATATGCTTCAAGAAGTTGATATAAAGAAAGAAAGCCATGGAAATGGTTAGTATTAAAAAGATCATACCAAACCCATAATTTGGAGGCAATAGCACCATTGACCAAAACATGATTAACATTTTTGATATGAAAACAACAATAACATTTGGAAGGAAAATGAAATCCTTTATCCTAGAGCAAGCAATCAACATGAATGAAGTTCTTAATTAATTCTCTAAGGTATAAGAGATAGCGATGATATTATTCCAATGTTTAATAAATACATTAGAAGAAATATGAGCAGCTAATATAATTCCAATCCTCTTTAAGAATAGAATCAACATTTTAAGAAATCTTAAAAAGAATTTGATCATGCATGCTAGAAAGGATAGGAATATCACTAAATTTATCAGAAAAGAGCGATTGGAATAAATTCATTAAGATTACTATCATTCCACTTGTTATTAAGCCAAAAGAAGTTAACTTTAGTAGTAGCAGTAAAGTGGGTAGATAAAAAAGAATCAATAGAACCACCACCAATCCAGTTGTCTTGCCAAAAGAAAGAAGATCCCAAATTTATACCCCAAGATATCAAGGATTCAACTTCCCATTTAATGGAGCAAAGCCTTTTCCAAATCGGGGAGTCACCAACTTTATAAGTACATATTAGAGGGTGCTAACCCTAGTAGTTTTTAGTTGTCATAAAATTATCCTAGAGGCTATCTTTTATTCTAAAATTCTATTAGAGTTTATGGGAGAAGGCAGTAATAGCTTCAGGAATAGGTTTGCAGCCAAGTCCACCTTCACCTAAAAGAGCACAACATTTATGCCAAGAAGTCCAATGCATCCTTTTAATTGAATTATTAGGGACCCAGAAAAATTTTTTAAGGAGATGATCAATTCAATTTAAGATAGAATTAGTAGGGAAAATGGTTTGAATAAGATATAAAGGCATTGAATTAAGAGTACTCTTAAGCAAAGTAAGCTTGCACAAAAAGAAAGTAAATGAAATTCCCACAAAATTTTTATTAGAAATTTTTTGGATAAGCTCTCAAAAGATGGGATCTTTTTTACCTTTGAAAAGGAGCACCCAATATTTAATAAGGAGTTGTTGGAGTTTAAAGTTAGTAGTTCTCAAGATATGATTGATTTTATTATTAAAAATTTTGGATGAGGTAATAAAGTAGCTCTTGTTTTCATTAATAGAAAGACAACTTTCTCTAAAAAATAATTTAAAATTTTCTAAAGTCTTTTGATA
This sequence comes from Cymbidium sinense, assembly GCA_021442155.1. NCBI lineage: Eukaryota > Viridiplantae > Streptophyta > Magnoliopsida > Asparagales > Orchidaceae > Cymbidium > Cymbidium sinense. Next base: position 194,493,442 of record CM038214.1, read on the forward strand.
TGATGAGAAGAAGCATTACAAAAGATAATGAAATCATCAACAAAGCTAAGATGAGAAACAAGGATACCACCAAGAGTTCTAAAGTACATGCTAAGATTGTTATTGGATAGATATTTTAAACTACTAGAAAGGTATTCCCCAATAATAACAAATAAAGAAGGGGACAAAGGATCTCCTTATCTCAATCCATGAGAAGAAGGAAAGAAGCCTCAAGCTTCACCATTAAGAAGAATAGAAAACCAGACATTATTAATACAAGTTTTAATAGGCTTAATGAAATTATCAGAGATACGTAATAAATGAAGGATATTTAAAAGGAAATCCCAAGATATATTATCAAAGGATATAGAAATATATAATTTAAAAAATATGTCACCACCTCTAGTTGGAACATCCAAATCATGAATAAGCTCTTGAGCAAGGAAAATGCTATTAGATATAGATCTCCCTCTAACAAAACTAGTTTGGTTGAGAGACATAAATTTTTAAAGTAAAGCACTAAGTTTATTAGCAAGAATTTTAGAACTCTATTTATTAAAGAAAGTGCAAAGACTAATATGTCTGAAATCACTCCAAGAATCCAGATTATCTTTTTTAGGTATTAGAACAATGGAAGTGCTTGAAAAATTTTTAAGGAGAGGATTACCAATAAAGAAATAAAAAATAACATCGATTAGGTCATGCTTAATAATATACCAATAATTTTGAAAAAATTGGATAGTACAACCCTCCAGACCAGCAACAAAATCAATGTTCATGCTATTGAGAACTTTACCAATCTCATCTTCAATAGACAACCTAGTAATCTAATGATTATCATCATTAGTAATAATAGAGAGGATCAAATGAAAATTAAAAATAGCTTAATAAGAGTGGCTTTTATTAAGCATATTTCTAAAGTGGTTAATAATAGAATCTTTAATAACATTAATATCAGTGATCCAATCTCCATTATCATTTTTCAATTTTTGGATATAATTTATAGCTCTCTTTTTATTAAGTAAAGCATGAAAATACATGGTATTTCTATCCCCATCAGCAATATGTTTACTAGCGCTTTTTTTTTGCCAATAGGTCTCTTCCATATTCGATAATTAAGTTTATCTTTAGCTTCAGTCAAATCCTTAAGCTTAGAAGAGTCAGTTAAAATAGCATTTTCAAGATCACAAACCAAAAGTTCCATATTTTTTATATTAGCAAAAAGATTTCTAAAACAATGTTTGTTCCACCAAACCAGATTTTGTTTGAGCCCTTTAAGCTTAAACCATAATCTATTAATTCCCCTAATCGAATTATCACTGTGTAAAGGGGAAATCCAATTAATGGCCATGACTTTAAGAAAATCCAGATGTTGAATCCCCATATTTTGAAATTTGAAAGAGGGTGAGATGTTTAATATTTTAGAGCTTTCTTTAATAGAAACCAAATGTGGGGCATGATCAAATAAAGTTCTACTAAACTGGTCAACAAAGGTAAGAGGCCATTGATTAATCCAATGGATTATTAATAGGATAAGGATCAGTAAGAATAGCTCTAATCACAACTTCCCCCTCTTCCAAATTAGAATTTTGTTGAAAAGGGGATTAGAATGAAGATCAATCTTGGAATTAAGGGAAGGAGAAGAAATTATGCCATCAAAGAACAATTACCAATGTCAGAATCAGTGTTCCGCCCAAGAATTTTAGTTATCATTTAAATTATCATTCTCATCAATTAATGATGGTAAAGAAGCAAGAATAGACTCATTAGAGAATGAATCATCATTTTTTTAGCCTCTTCAAATTTGGAATTAGCCAAAATAGCATATTCTCATGTAAAGAATGGTTGTTGGGCAAACCATTTTTTTCAACATTACTAGTACCTTTGACATGGTCGAAATGAGAAGAAGAATCAACAAATTTAGGAACATCAGAAGATTTCAAAGAATCTAACCTAAAATCAACATTTAAGTTATTTTTAGGCACAAAAATAGTTTTATTAACTTTATCAAAAGCTAATTTAGAGTCATGATCATTCAGAATTTTCTTTTAATATGCGGGTGAAGAACAAAACACTCTGAATTATCATGACCGGTATCTTGCAATGGGAACGAAAACCAAAAAATTTTCAAATTGACCTTTATAAATAACCAAACTTTTGATCCAATCTAGACCTCCTTAGATGTTTTTTAGATATGTCAAGTTAAACCAATATATGGAGGGATAGGATCTCACTGGTCCTGATCGATTTGGAGTGGTAGACGAAAGAGCCCGATATTAATGGTAACATAATGGATTCTCATATTTGGAAGAGCTAACCACACAGGAACAATAGGTGATTTGTCCTTTATATCAAAAAGGGGAGACCACTTCAATAAATGCATTGATGACTAAAGACAAAATAAGATCGAGATGAGAAAACTCTTGAATAATACAAATCATTTGTAAGTTGAATCAGAATATGCCTTAGATCAATCAAGCCAATAAAGGCAGCACTCAAAAGTTTAAGGTTATGAAAAAAAAGGATCGAATCTTATCCAAATTTGACCGGCACAAAGCATATTTTCCAACCAAAGTAAATTTGAAAGGTTTTGTAAGCTTTTTGACATCAAGATTCAAACATTGCAAGCATACCTCAAAAGAAGTCAAAATTAAATTCACCATGTCATAAGAGAGAGCTCTTACCAAGTGCACCTTTAAAAGATTTAATAGTAGGAATGGCATTGGGTTCAGGAACCCCCAAAAAATTGGATGCCCTAGCTAGATCATCTGAATTGGGAGACGTAATCCATGGGTACGAGGTCACCACATATTCAGAAGAGACACATCACACAAGTGGCCAGAGATTCAAAAGGCTCCAAAAATGGTCGAGAATGATGAAGGATCCACCAGAAATGAGAGATGGGGATGCACCGATGAAGGTGAAAATGAAATCACCATAGCGTCGCAGAGGAGAACTAAGGTTATCGGGTTTAGGTTTCTATTATTTTAGGTTTAGGATTTAGGGTTTAAGTTTTAGTTTATGTTTAGGGTTTAGGTTTAGGTTTAGGTTTAAGTTTAGTTTATGTTTAGGTTTAGGGTTTCAGTTTAGGTTTTAGGTTTAGGTTTTAGGTTTAGGTTTAGGTTTAGGTATAAGCTTAATTTTCAATTTTAGTCAGTTTAGGTTTAGGTTTAGGGTTAGTAGTTTTAGTTTAGGTTTAGTTTAGTTTAGGTTTAGTTTAGTTTTAGGTTTAGTTTTAAGTTTTAGGGTCAGTTTAGTATTTAGATTTAGTGTTTAAAACTTAGTTTAGGTTTGTTTAGCATTTAGGTGGTTTATTATAGTTTATAGTTTAGTTTAGGGGTTTAGGGTTTAGGTTTAGGTTTAGTTTAGGGTTTTTAGGGTTTAGTTTTTTAGTTTATTTTAGTTTAGTTTAGGTTTAGGTTTAGTTTATTTATAGTTTAGGGTTTAGCTTTAAGGGGTTTATTTTTAAATGAAGTAAACTCGTAGGTTTAGGTTTATTTATTTTATTTAATATTTTTATTTAGGTTTATTTTTTAATTTTTTTAGTTTAGTTTATTTATTTTAGTTTAGGTTTTTCATTTTAGTTTATCTTTTAGTTTTTATTTTAGGTTTATGTTTATTTTTTAGTTTAGTTTTATTTTTATCTTATTTTTTAGGTTTAGGTATATTTTTATTTTTAGTTTTAGGTTTTGGTTTTTATTTTATTTTTATAAGCTTAGGTTTTATTTTTTTATTTTCAGTTTATTTTTAGGTTTTATTTTTTTAGTTTAGGTTTAGGTTAATTTTGAGTTTATTATATTTTATTTAGTTTATGGTTAAGGTTTACTTTATTTAAGGCTTAGGTTTTATTTATTTTAATTTAGTTTATTATAGTGTCGATTTAGGTTTATTTCAATTTATTTATTTTATTTTTATTTTAGGTTTAGGTTTTTTTAGTTTAGGGTTTAGGTTTATTTTTTATTTATTTTTATGTTTTATTTTCAGGTTTATTTATTAGGTTTAGGTTTTTATTTAGTTTTTATTCTATTTTATTTTTGTTGTATTTGGTTTTTATTTTAATTAGGATTTTTATTCTTAAGTTAAGTTTATTTTTAAGTTTAATTTAGGTTTTTATTCATTTTATTTAGTATATTTTATTAGTTTATTTTTTTATTTTTAGGTTTAGGTTTATGTTTTTATTTAAGTTTTTATTTTATTTTAATTTTATTTTATTTAGGTTTATGTTTTTTAATATATTTTATTTTACATTTTATTTAATTTAGGTTTAGGTTTTAGGTTTAGGGTTTAGGGTTAGGGGTTTATGGTTTATAGTTTTAGGGTTTAGGGGTTTAGGGTTTTGGTTTAGGGTTAGGGATTAGGTTTAGTGTTTAGCTTTAGGATTTAGGGTTTTTTTAGGGTTTAGGGTTTAGGGTTTAGAGTTTTTTTAAATTAAGTAAATTACTGGGTTTAGGTTTATTTAGTTTATTATTATTTATTTTTATTTTATTTATTTTAATTTTTATATAGTTTAGTTTATTTATTTTAGTTTAGCTTTATTTTAGTTTATTTTAGGTTTAGGTTTATTTTTTAGTGTAGTTTTATTTTATTTTATTTTAAGAGTTTTATTTTTTATTTTAGGTTTAGGTTACGTTTAGGTTTTATTTTATTTTTAGGTTTAAGTTTTAGGTTTTATTTTAGATTTATTTTTAGTTTTTATTTTTTAGTTTAGATTTTGGTATATTTTTGTTTACTTTATTTCATTTAGTTTAGGTTTAGGTTTAGGATTAGGTTTTATTTATTTTAGTTTAGTTTATTTTAGTTTAGGTTTAGACTTATTTTAATTTGTTTATTTCATTTTTATTTTATGTTTAGATTTTATTTAGTTTAGGGTTTGGGTTTTATTGTTTATTTATTTTGAGGTTTTACTTTTTAGGCTTAGGATTTTATTTAGTTTTAAATTTTATTTTATGTTTATTTTAGGTTTATTTTTTTATTTTATGTTTAATTTTTATTTTATTCAGGTTTTTTTATTCTTAAGTTTATTTTTTGGCTTTATATTTTAGTTTAGGGTTTAGGGTTTTTTTTTAAAAAAAATTTAAGTAACCTGGTAGGTTTAGGTTTATTCAGTTTATTTTATTTTTAACTTTTATTTAAGAATATTTTTATTTTTATTTAGTTTAGTTTATTTATTTTTATTTTAGTTTTTTTTAGTATTTTTTTAGGTTTAAGTTTATGTTTAGATTTATTTTTTAGTTTAGTTTTATTTTTATTTTATGTTTTAGGTTTAGGTTTAAGTTTAGGTTTTTATTTTATTTTTTTAAGTTTAGGTTTAGGTTGTTCTTTTAGGATTTTTTTTAGGTTTTAATTTTTAGTGTAGGCTTAGGTTTATTTTAAGTTTATTTTATTTTATTTAGTTTAGGTTTAAGTTTAGGTTTAGTTTATTTTATGTTTTGGTTTAGATTTTGTTTATTTTAGTTTAGTTTATTTTAGTTTAGGTTTAAGTTTATTTTATTTTTATTTTTGGTTTAGTTTTTTTTTAGTTTAAGGTTTAGGTGTTATTTTTTATTTATTTTTAGGTTTAGCTTTTTATTTAGTTTTTTATTTTAACAAAGGTTTATTTTATTTATATTTTAAGTTTAGTTCTTATTTTTCTTTTTATTTTATTTTTTATTTACTTTAACCTTTTATTTATTTTATTTTAGTTTAGTTTTTTATTTTCTTTTTTATTTTATTTTTAGTTTCAAGTTTAGGTCTAGGTTTTAGTTTTGGCTTTTATTTTATTTTATTTTTTATCTTATTTAGGTTTAGGTTTTAGGGTTTTGGGTTTTGGGTTTTGGGTTTTGGGTTTTGGGTTTAGTGTTTAAGGTTTAGGATTTTTAGGGTTTAGGGTTTAGATTTAGGTTTTAGGTTTAGAGTTTAGGTTTTAGTTTAGGGTTTAGGGTTTTGGGTTTAAGGTTTAAGGTTTAAGGTTTATTCTTATTTTTATATAGTTTAGTTTATTTTTTAGTTTAGGTTTTTTATTTTGGTTTTATTTTTTTAGGTTTATTTAGGTTTATTTATTTTTTAGTTTAGTTTTATTTTATTTTATTTTTTTTTAGTTAGGTTTATTTTTTATTTTTTTTTAGGTTTATTTTTATTTTATTTTTTTAGGTTTATTTATTTTATTTTTTATTAGTTTATTTTAGTTTATTTTATTTATTTAGTTTATTTTATTTTTTTTTATTTTAGGTTTAGGTTTAAGTTTTATTTATTTTAGTTTAGGTTAGGTTTATTTTATTTTTTTATTTTAGGTTTAGGTTTTTTTTTTTTTTTTAGGTTTAGGATTTATGTTTTTTTTAGGTTTATTTTTTTTTAGGTTTAGGTTTTATTTAGTTTATTTTATTATATTTTAGGTTTATTTTATTTTTCTTTTAGGTTTATTTTATTTTATTTAGGTTTTATTTTTAATTTAGTTTATGTTTTATTTATTTTATTTTAGTTTAGTTTTTATTTTAGTTTATTTTCTTTTTAGGTTTATTTGGTTTAGGTTTAAGTTTTAGTTTATGTTTTAATTTATTTTATTATTTTATATTATTTTTTTTTAGGTTTTATTTTATTTTATTTTTAGGTTTCTTTATTTTAGGTTTAGGTTTTTTTAGTTTTAGGTTTAGGTTTAGGTTTTTTAGGTTTTTAGGTTTTATTTTTTTTATTTTTTTGGGTCTTGGGTTTAAGGTTTAGGTTTTCAGGTTTATGTTTTAGGGTTTAGGGTTTTAGGGGTTTAGGGATTAAGGTTTAGGGTTTAGGGTTTAGGGTCTAGGATTTTTAGGGTTTAGGGTTTAGTGTTTACAATTTAGGTTTTAGGTTTAGTGTTCAAGTTTTAATTTAGGGTTTAGGGTTTTTGGTTTTTTTTTTAACAGAGATTAAATTTAGATTCAACATTTCTTCTTTTTGAATTCATCAACCAAGTAAATCACCAAGTTTTCTAAGACACAAGTGATGACATAGATTAAAAATGAGCATGCATAGAGCATATTTAAAACCCTAGATAACTAGAATCATTTCTACTGCAAAGACATAGTTCCATAAGTAGGAGATCGGATATGTTATTTTATAGTTTCTCTAGTTCCCATCAAAACTACCCCAACCTCTAGAGTTGCTGGATCCACCATGATATCCCCAATCTCTCCCTCGACCACCACCACGGCTTTAACCTCCATTGCTTCTCCCACCTCCATAACCACCACTGCTCCGACCACCACCTCCATATCCACCATCTCCTCTAGATCCATCACCACCATAGCGATAACCGCCGCCTCTACCTTCGCCTCCACCACCATATCTGGACTAAGCCTAGTTAACGATGATGTTCCTGTCATCAAGGTTCTGCCCAGTCTTAGGGTTTTTTTAAAAATCAAAAGTGGGAAAATTTTATTGCCAAAAAGAAAGGGATACAAAGTCCTTAAATGGGATAAATCTCTAAACTACTACTCAAAGTGCTACAATTAGCCTAAAGAGATAAACTTCCTACCTATTATAAGAAAACCAAACCAAAATAAAGAAAAGAAAAAAACTAAGAAAGAAACAACACAAAATTCCAAGAAGGCAGCCAAAGCCATCTATATCCCAAAATCTTCTACGAGATGCACAAACAACCTACAACCCTAAAACTTACCACAAACCTGCAAAGAACTTAAGACAGAGATAAACATCTAGAAATATGGACATGCTAAGTACACAAAAGAAATAAAATGATAAAAATCTTAGATAAGGCTCAGGCTCAGTCACATTCATCTCAATGGGCAATAGAATATGTGAGCATCAAAACTTCAGAAGAAGGGTTACAATCACATATGGTGCTACCAGCCAAAAGGATAATAGGGGAAACATCCCAGCCATCATAGCCAACTTACCTCAATTAAACCAAATAGCCAATAGCTAAGAGCTCGCCAAGTTCCAATATCTATCGTCAGCATTAAATAGGCAACTAACCAACAAAACATCTAGCCAAACAAGACAACAGCCAAGAAACAACCAGCATCAAAGCCACCCAAAAAAAATAAAGACCAAAGGTAAAGAACCAAAAATTCTACAAATCCACCAACCAACAACACATGACAAAGCCATCAAGCCATACCAACCATAGCGGTTGGAATCAAAAATAACAGAGCCAAGCCAAAGCACATATAGGTTCATCCCACAACTGAAAGAAATGATTAGCTAATGAGCCATCTATCCAATAGGAAAACACCATAAAAAAACCACCAAAAAAGGGGAACAAAAATTAGATGACAAGTAACAGCTCCAGAGATAGTAACTCAACCTAGGAAGGAACAAAGCACACAACCAGGCCCAACCAATAATCTTGATGCCAGATAGCCAATATCAAAAGAAAAAGGCTAGAAAAAACCATAGCTGCCAAGCAACCCCAAACCAATAAACCATCATAGAAAAAAAAAGAGGCTAGGGGAAAAAGGCAAATAAGAAAGCTCTGAAGCATGCTAAAGACCATGCCATCCTAAAACCAACATAACAGGAAACCAATTAGAGGAGAGAGCCACCAAAACTAGAGGGCAATTAAAGCTCAACACTAAAAGCAATCCACCTCCAGAAGGAGATATCAATCTTAGGGTTTAGGTTTAGGTTTAGGTATATTAGGTTTTAGGGTTGGGGTTTATTTTTTAATTTATTTTGTTACTTTTGGTTTAGGTTTAGGGTTTAGGGTTTATGGTTTAGGGTTTAGGGTTAAGGGTTAGGGTTTAGGGTTTAGGGTTTGGGGTTTAGGGTTTAGTGTTTAGGGTTTTAGAGTTTATGCTTTTAGGGTTGTAGGTTTAGGGTTTAGGGTTTAGGGTTTAGTATTTAGGGTTTATGGTTTTTTTTTAAAAATTAAGTAATCTAGTAGGCTTAAGTTTATTTAGTTTATTTTTTATTTTTATTTAAGTTTATTCTTTTATTTTTTATTTAGTTCAGTTTATTTATTTTAGTTTATGTTTTTTTTTATTTTAGTTTATTTTTTAAGTTTAGGTTTAGGTTTATTTTTTATTGAGTTTATTTTTATTTACTTTTTAGGTTTAGGTTTTATTTTTTATTTTTATGTTCAGGTTTAGGTTTTTATTTTATTTTCTTAGGTTAAGGTTTTAGGTTTTTATTTTAGGTTTATTCTTAGGTTTTATTTTTTTACTTTAGGTTTAGTTTATTTTATTTTATCTAGTTTAGGTTTAGTTTTAGGTTTTATTTATTTTAGTATTGTTTATTTTATATTGTTTTTTTTATTTTTATTTTTTGTTTATGGTTTAGGTTTTATTTTAAGGTTTATTTCTTAGGTTTGGGTTTTGATTTTATTTTATTTTTATTTTACATTTAGTTTTTATTTTATTTAAGTTTTTTATTCTTAGGCTTATTTTATTTTATTAGTTTAGTTTAAGTTTTATTTATTTTTTAAATTTAGTTTTCATTTTTATTTTATTTTATTTATTTTTAGGTTTAGGTTTTAGTTTAGGTTTTACTTTATTTTGATTTAAGTTTTTTTATTTATTTTATTTTTAGGTTTTATTTTGTTTAGGTTTAGGATTTTAGGTTTTAGGATTTGGGGATTAGGGTTTAGGGTTTAGGGTTCAGGGTTTAGTGTTTAGGCTCTAGGGTTTAGGGTTTAGGGTTTAGGGTTTAAGGATGTAGGTTTTAGGGTTCAGGGATTAGGGTTTAGGGTTTAGTGTTTAGGGTTTAGCATTTTAGGGTTTAGTTTTAGGGTTTAGGGTTTAGTGATTACGATTGTAGGTTTAGGGATTACGGTTTAGGGTTTAGGGTGCGAGTTTTAGTTTAGGGTTTAGGGTTTTTGGCTTTTGTTTAATAGAGAACAAATTTAGATTTAATATTTCTTCTTTTCTATTTCATCAACCAAGTAACACACCAAGTTTTCTAAGACACAAGCGATGACATAGATAAAAAATGAGCATGTATAGAGCAAATCATAAACCCTAGATAACTAGAATCATCTCAACTATAAAGGCATTGTTTCATAAGTAGCAGATCAAATCAGTTGTTCTTCAATTTCTCTAGTTCCCATCAGAACAACCTCAGCCTCTCGAGTAGTGGGGTCCACCATCATATCCTCGTTCTCTCCCTCCTCCACTACCACGACTGTAACCTTCGTCACTCCTCCAGCCTCCATAACCACCACTGCTCCGAATACCTCCTTATCCACCAGCACCTGCAGATCCCCCACCACCATTGTGATAACCGCCGCCTCCTTTGCCTCCACCATCAGATCTAGACTAAGTCTGGTTGACGGTGAGGTTCCTACCATCCAGGTTCTACCCATTCTTAAGATTTAGGTTTAGGTTTAGGTTTATTAGTTTTTAGGGTTTAGGTTTATTTTTTTATTTATACAGTTAATTTAAGTTTAGGTTTAAGGTTTGGGGTTTAGGGTTTAGGGTTTAGGGTTTAGGGTTTGGGTTTAGGGGTTAGGGTTTAGGGTTTAGGGTGTACGATTTAGGATTTTAGGTTTTATGCTTTTGGGGTTTAGGGTTTAGGGTTAGGGATTAGGGTTTAGCATTTAGGGTTTAGTGTTAAGGATTTAGGGTTTAGGGTTTAGGGTTTTAGAGTTTAGGGTTTTGGTTTTTAGCTTTAGTGTTTAGGGTTTAGGGTTTAGGTTAGGGTTTATGGTTTAGGGTTTAGGGTTTTAGGGTTTAGGGTGTTTAGGGTTTAGGGTATTTTTTTTGGAAAGTTAGAATTTTATTACCATAAAATATACAATCCCTTAAAGGGTAAAGCTCTAAAATTCTCTTGCTCTTGAGCTACAAAACCTAAGAGCTAAACCCCATCTAAGTACATTAGAAAAGAAAAGAAAACAAAAGAGCAAATACTGATTGCCTAAAAGCATAAGAAAAAGACACAGTAAGACAAACAAATCCTAAAATAGTAAAAGGATGAGTTAGGGTTCATGATTCCTTTGAAAGCGATAAGCAAGATCCGCAACAACATCACTTGGGTTGATTGAGCAATGACCATACGCTCTGCAAAGTTCCAACCTGTAAAATAAATCTATAAAACACTACAAAGGCAAAAGTCAAAGATAAAAAGGATAAGGAAAAAGAGAGATAAAGGAAAGAGCTTAGAAAGAGAAGGCTCAGTTTGGATCATCTCAAGGGGAAACAATAGATGAGCATCCAAACTTCATAAAGAAGGGTTACAATCATATGTAATGCTACCAACCTGAGAGAAGACGTGAGTAACATCAAAGCCATCATAGCTAGCATATGTGATACAAGTAAACTTCCAAGGCCAGCAATCCATAGATCCAGCACTATTAAAGACAAACCACCAAACAAAAACCACAACAGACTAATCACAATAACCCAAAGAGATGCTAGAACAAAGTTACAACACCAACAACAACCATTAACCAAATACCCATCCAAGCTCCAAACCAACGAAAACTTGAACCAGCCATCACAATGCACTAGATCAATGCCAATTAATTGAGAAACTAATAAAACTAAGATATGAGACCTCAAGCCAAAGTGCCAACAATAAGTAGTTTTCAAGCGAAACCAAGGTGAGCAACCACAAATGACTAAATAGCTCAGAAATGAAACCATCAACTCATATACAGCAGCCAGTGCCAATCACCAGAAGACAAAACAACCACACAAAAGGGGGCCAAAGGCAGCCACCAGCCACCAGAATCTAAAAAGTCCAATCCAAAATGATTAATAAAGGTTCATCTAGCACAGTAAAAGGCTACAGCAAGTTGCTAGGTTTAGGTTTTAGGTTTAAGGTTTAAGTTTTAGTTTAGCATTTAGGTTTTATTTTTTTTAAATAGAGAACAAATTCAGATTCAACATTTCTTCTTTTTGATTTCATCAACCAACTAACACACCAAGTTTTCTAAGACACAAGTGAAAACATAAATGAAAAATGAGCACGCATAGAGCAAATCAAAAATTGTAGATAACTAGAATCATCTCTACTATAAAGACACAGTTCCATAAGTAGTAAATTAGATCGACCATTCTTTAGTTTCTCCAGTTCCCATCAGAAACACCATGGCCTCTTAAGTAGTAGGATCCACCATCATATCCCTGATCTATCCCTCCGCCACCACCACGGTTGTAACCTCTGTCGCTCTTCCTGCCTCCATAATCAGCACTGCTTTGACCACCACCTCCATATCCACTCGCACCACCATATCCTCCACAACCACTATCATAACCACCGCCTTTCCCTTCGCCTCCACAGCCAAATCTAGACTGAGCCTGGTTGATAATGATGTTCATGCTATCAAGGTTCTGGCCATTTTTAAGGTTTAGGTTTAGGTTTATGTTTGTTAAGTTTTAGGGATTAAATTTATTTTTTCAATTATTTAGTTACTTTAGGTTTAGCTTCAAGGTTTGGGGTTTAGGGTTTAGGGTTTAGGGTTTAGGGTTAGGGTTTAGGGATTATGGTTTCAGTTTTAAGGTTTAGGATTTTAGGGTTTATGCTTTTATGGATTAAAGTTTTTGGTTAGGTTTTCATGTTTAGGGTTTAAGGTTTTTTAGTGTTTAGGGTTTAGAGTTTAGGGTTTATTGATTATGGTTTATAATTTTTTAGGGTTTAGGGTTTAGGGTTTAGGGTTGTAGGTTTAGGGTTTAGGGTTTAAAGTTTTTTTTTTAAAAAAAATTAAGTTAAACCGGTAGGTACATTTTGTATATTTAGTTTATTTATTATTTATTTTACTATATTTTATTTTTTATTTGTATTTAAGTTTATTTATTATTTTTTATTAGTTTAGTTTTCTTATTTTAGTTTAAGTTTTTTTACTTTAGTTTATTTTTTAGGTTTAAGTTTAGGTTTATTTTTATCTCAATTTTATTTTAATTTTTTATTTTTAGGTTTAGATTCATGGATTTTATTTTCTTTTTCTAGGTTTACATTTTTAGGATTTTATTTGAGGTTTATTTTTTTCATTTTATTTTTTAGCTTAGGTTTTTGTTTACTTTTAGTTTATTTTATTTTATTTAGATTAGGTTTAGGTTTAGGTTTAGTTTATTTTAGGTTTATGTTTAGGTTTTTTTTTATTTCAGTTTAGTTTTACATTTAGGTTTATTTTATTTTGTTTATTTTAATTTTGTTTTTGGTTTAGGTTTAGTTTTAGTTTAGGGTTTAGGTTTTATTTTTCATTTATTTTTAGTTTTATTTTCAATTTTATTTTTTAGGTTTAGATTTTTATTTAGTTATATATTTTTATTTTATTTTATTTTAAGTTTATTTTATATATATTATATGATTAGTTTTTATTTTATTTAGGTTTTCTTTTTTTGGGTTAATTTTATTTTTTATTGTTATTTTAGATTTTTATTATTTTATTTTAGTTTATTTTTATTTTTTATTTTATTTTTAGGTTTAGGTTTAGGTTTTAATTTAATTTAATTTTTCATTTTATTTAGGTTTAGGTTTTTTATTTATTTTATTTTTAGGTTTTATTTAATTTAGGTTTAGGTTTCTAGTTTTTTAGTATTTAGGGTTTAAGGTTTAGGGTTTAAAATTTATAATTTTAGGGTTTAAGGATTTAGGGTTTAGGGTTTTAGGGTTTGGGGTTTAGGGTTTAAGGTTTAGGGTGTGGGTTTAAGGTCTAGCATTTTGGGTTTAGGGTTTAAGATTTTTAAGGTTTATGGTTTAGTTTAGGTTAACAGGTTAGGGTTAGAGGGTTTAGGTTTAAATTACTTTAGGTTTAGGTTAGTTTAGGGATTAAAGTTTAGGTTTTAGGGTTAGGTTTAGCATTTAAGGTTTAGGTTTAGGTTTGGGTTTAGGTTTAGCTTAGGTTTAGGTTTAGGGTTTCAGTTTAGTTTAGTTTAGGTTTAAGGTTTAGATTTAGGTTAGGTTGTTTAGGTTTAAGGTTTAACTTTTAGGGTTTAAGTTTAAGATTAGGTTTAATGTTTAGGGTTTAGTTAGTTAGGATTAGGTTTAAGGATTAGGTTAGTTTAGGTTTAGTTTAGTTTAAATTTAGTTTAGGGTTTAGGATTAGTTTATTTAGGTTTTAATTTTTAGCATTTAGTTTACTTTTTTTTAGTAAACATGTAGGGTTAGGTTTATTTAGTTTATTTAGTTCATTTTATATTTTTATTTAGGTTTATTTTTTATTTTTTATAGTTTAGTTTGTTTATTTTATGTTTATTTATTTTAGTTTAGGATTTTCATTTTAGTTTATTTTTTATTTTCAAGTTTAGGATTAGGTTTTATTTTTTGTTTTTAGGTTTAAGTTTTATGTTTTTATTTTAGGTTTATTTTTGGGTTTTATTTTTTAGTTTAGGTTTAGGTTTTTTTTGTTTATTTTATTTTATTTTATTTTATTTATGGTTTAGGTTTAGTTTATTTAAGGTTTAGGTTTATGTATTATTTATTTTAGCTTAGGTTTAGGTTTATTTTATTTTTTTTTTTTTTATTTTAGGTTTAGGTGTTTTTTTAATTTAGGGTTTAGGTTTTATTTTTTTTTTTAGTTTTTGTTTTTTTGGTTTATTTTTTAGCTTTATGTTTTTATTTAATTTTTATTTAATTTTATTTTGGGTTTATTTAGTTTTTATTTAACCTTTAGTTTTTATTTTACATTTATTTAATTTAGTTTAGGTTTTTATTTATTTTATTTTAATTTATTTTTATTAGTTTATTTTTTTTTATTTTAGGTTTAGGTTTAGGTTTTAGTTTAAGTTTTTATTTTATTTTAATTTTTAATTTTATTTAGGTTTAAGTTTTTTATATATTTTATTTTTAGCTTTTTATTACTTTAGGTTTAGGTTTTTTGATTTTTTGGGTTTAGGGTTTACGATTTAGGGTTTAGGATTTTAGGGTTTAGGGTTTAGGGTTAGGGATTAGGGTTTAGGGCTTAGGGTTTAGTGTTTCGGTTTTAGGGTTTAGGGTTTTTAGGGTTTAGGGTTTATGATTTAGGTGTTTTTTTTAAATTAGTAAATGATAGGTTTAGGTTTATTTAGTTTATTTATCTTATTCTTTATTTATTTAGTTTATTTTATTTTAATTGTTATTTAGTTTATTTATTTATTTTAGTTTAAGGTTTTTTATTTTAGTTTATTTTTTTAGGTTTAGGTTTAGTTTATTTTTAGTTGAGTTCTATTTTTATTTTATTTTTAGGTTTAGGTATTATTTTTATTTTAGGTTAAGGTTTGGGTTTTAAGTTTTATTTTTTAGGTTTATTTTTTTTTAGTTTAGATTTAGGTTTATTTTTAGTTTATTTAATTTTATTTAGTTTAGGTTTAGCTTTATGTTTAGGTTTAGGTTTTATTTATTTTAGTTTAGGTTTAGGTTTATTTTATTTTATTTATTTCATTTATATTTTAGGTTTAGGTTTTTTTTTAGTTTAGGGTTTAGTTTTTCTATTTTAATTAGTTTTAGGTTTTACTTTTGAGGTTTAGGATTTTATATAGTTTTTATTTTATTTTATATTATTTTAAGTTTATTTTAGCTTTATTTTATTTTTACTTTACGTTAAGTTTATATTTTGTTTAGATTTTTTATTCTTACGTTTATTTTAGGTTTACTTTAGGTTTATTTTATTTTATTTTAGGTTTAGGTTTATTTTATTTTATTTATTTTAGGTTTAGATTCTTTTTTTATTTAGGGTTTAGGTTTTATTTATTTTTAGGTTTTATTTTTAGGTTTATTTTTTAGGTTTAGGTTGTTATTTATATATTTTTATTTTTATTTTATTTATAGGTTTTTTATATTTTGCTTTATATTATTTTTTAGTTTAGTTTAGGCTTTTATTTATTTTATTTTATTTTAGTTATTATTTTCTATTTTGTTTTATTTTTAGGTTTAGGTTTATGTTTAGGTATTTATTTTATTTTATTTATTTTATTTTATATTGGTTTAGGTTTTTCTCATTTTTTTATTTTTTTGATTTCTTTAGTTTAGGTTTAGGTATTTAGGTTTTTAGGGTTTAGGCTTTAGGGTTTAGGGTTTAGGGTTAGGGTTTGGGGTTTAGAGTTTAGGGTTGTAGGTTTAGTGTCGTAGGTTTTAGGGTTTAAGGTTTAGGGTTTAGGGTTTATAATTTTAGGGTTTACAGTTTAGGGTTTAGGTTGTAGGTTTATGGTTTAGGTTATAGGTTTAGGGTTTAGGGTTTAGGGTTTAGGTTTATAGTTAGTTTAGGGTTTAATTTATTATTTTTTTATTATTTTATTTAGGGTTTTAGAGTTTAGGTTTAGTTAGTTTAGGTTTAGGAATGTAGGTTTTAGTTTAGGTTTATGGCTATTTTGGGGTTTAGGGTTTAGGTTAGGGTTTCTTGTTTAATTTTATTTATTTTTTTTATTTAGGTTTTAGTTTAGGGTTTTAGTTTAGTTTAGTTTAGGGTTTAGGTTTAACATTTAGGTTTATTTTATTTAGGGTTATTTTATTTAATTTTTTTATTTTAGTTTATTTATTTTAGGTTTGTTTATTTTAGTTTATTTTTTAGGTTTTGGTTTAGGTTTATGTCTATTTTTTAGTCTAGTTTTATTTTTAATTTATTATTTAGGTTTAGGTTTTATTTTTTATTTTAGGTTTAGGTTTAGGTTCTTATTCTATTTTTTTAGGTTTTGGGTTTAGGTTTTCATTTTAGGTTTTTTTTTGATTTTCTTCTTTAGCTTAGGTTTATATTTAGGCTTTAGGTTCTGGCATTTAGGGTTTAGGGTTTAGGATTTTAGGGTTTAGCATTTTTATGGTTTTGGATTTAGGGTTTAGGGTTTAGGTTTTAGGTTTAGGTTCAAGTTTTAGTTTACATTTTTGAGTTTTTGGTTTGTTTTTTAACGGAGAATAAATTTAGATTCAACATTTTTTCTTTTCGATTTCATCAACCAAGTAACACGCCAAGTTTTCTAAGACACTAGTGTTGGCATAGATAAAAGATGAGCACACATAGATCAAATCAAAAACCCTAGATAACTAGAATCGTCTATACTATAAAGATATAGTTCCATAAGCGGATATTGATCTTTTCAATTTCTCCGTTCCCTTGACCACGACCTCTTATGGTGGGACCACCATCATATCCACTGATCTCTCCCTCGCCACCACCATTTGTAACCTCCATCGCTCCTCTGTCCATCACCTTTCACCGATCATCACTTCCATGTCCACCACCTCGGATCCACGACCACCACTGATGTGCCTCCATTCACCTCCATGAATTGAGTTTAGTGATCTTCTGTCGTCAAGGTTACCCATTCTTAGGTTTAGCTTTTGGTTTAGGTTTATTAGGTTTTAGGGCTTAGGTTTATTTTTTTTCATTTATTTAGTTACTTTAGGTTTAGGTTTAAGGATTGTGGTTTGGGGTTTAGGGTTTAGGGTTAGGGTTTAGGGTTTAGGGTAGGCTTTAGGGTTTAAGGTTTAGGGTATTAGGGTTTATTCTTTTAAGGTTTAGGATTTAGGGTATTTTAGGGTTTAGGGTTTATGGTTCTGGGTTGTAGCTTTAGGGTTTTGGGTTTAAGGTTTAGGGTTTAGAGTGTAGAATTTAGGGGTCATGTTTTTTTTTAAAAAAATTAAGTAAACTGGTAGGTTTAGGTTTATTTAGTTTATTTTTTATTTATTGTAGTTTCTTTTATTTTTAATTTTTATTTAAGTTTATTTTTCATTTTTATTTAGTTTATATTATTTATTTTAGGTTTATTTATTTTAGTTTAGGTTTTTATTTTAGTTTATTTTTTTAGGTTTAGTTTAGGTTTGGGTTTAGGTTTTAGTTTTTTATTTTTATTTTTTATTTTAGGTTTGTGGGTTTTATTTTAAATATTAGGTTTAGGTTTAGGTTTTTATTTATTTTTTAGGTTTAGATTTTAGGTTTATTTTTAGGTTTTATTTTTTAGTTTAGGTTTAGGTTTATTTTTAGTCTATTTTATTTTATTTAGTTTAGGTTTAGGTTTAGGTTTAGTTTATTTTATGTTTATGTTTTGGTTTTATTTATTTTAGTTTAGTTTATTTTTGTTTAGGTTTAGGTTTTTTTTATTTTTTTTATTTTTTTTATTTTAGGTTTAGGTTTTTTTTAGTTTAGGGTTTAGGTTTTATTTATTTATTTATTTTTAGGTTTTATTTTAAGGTTTAGGTTTTATTTAGTTTTTATTTTATTTTATTTTATGTTTATTTTATTTTTATATTACATTTAGTTTTTATTTTATTTATGTTTTTTATTCTTAGGTTTATTTTATTTTTTAAGTTTAGTTTAGGTTTTTATTTATTTTATTTCTATTTATTTTTATTAGTTTATTTATTTTACTTTCTTTTTTTTATTATAATTAGGTTTAGGGTTTTCTATATATTTTATTTTTAGGTTTTTGGTTTTTAGGGTTTAGTGTTTAGGGTTTATGGTTTTAGCATTTAGGATTTTAGGGTTTAAGGTTAGGGTATAGGGTTTAGAGTTTAGTGTTTATGCTTTAGGGTTTAGAGTTTTTTTTAATTAAGTAAACTGATACGCTTAGGTTTATTTAGTTTATTTAGTATAATTTTCTTTTTTTATGTTTATTTTTTATTTTTATTTAGTTTAGTTTATTTATTTTAGTTTAGGTTTTTTTTAGGATTAGGTTTATGTTTAGGTTTATTTTTTAGTTGAGTTTTGTTTTTATTTTATTTTTTAGGTTTAGGCTTTATATTTTATTTATAGGATTAGGTTTATATTTTTATTTTATTTTTTTAAGTTTAGGTTTTAGGTTTTATTTTAGGTTTATTTTTAGGTTTTATTTTTTTAGTTTAGGTTTAAGTTTAATTTTAGTTTATTTTATTATATTTAGTTTAGGTTTTGGTTTAGGTTTAGTTTATTTTAAGTTTAGGTTTAGGGTTTAGAGTTAGTTTATGGTTTATGGTTTAGGGTTTACGGTTTACAGTTTAGGCTTTAGATTTTAGGTTTAGGGTTCAGGTTTAAGTTAAGGGCTTAAGGTTTTTTATTTTATTTTTAACAGAGATCAAATTCAGATTCAACATTTCTTCTTTTTTATTTCATCAAACAAGTAACACACCAAGTTTTCTAAGACACAAGTGATGACATAGATAGAAAATGAGCATGCATAGAGAAAATTAAAAACCTTAGATAACTAGAACCTTCTCTGCAGTAAAGACACGGTTCCATAAGTAGCGGATCGGATCTACCGTTCTTCAGTTTGTTCAGTTCCCATCAGAACCACCCCAGCCTCTCGAATTGCGGGATCCATAATCATATCCCCGATCTCTCCTTCTGCCACCACCATGGTTGTAACCTTCGTCACTCCTCTCGCCTCCATAACCACCACTACCACCACCTCCATATCCACCAGCACCTCCAAATCCCTCACCACCATTGCAATAACCTCCACCTCTGCATCCACTGCTAGATCTAGACTGAAATTTATTGACGGTGATGTTCCTACCATCAAGGTTCTACCCATTATAAGGGTTTAGGTTTAGGATTATTAGGTTTTAGTGTTTGGCTTTATTTTTTTAATTTATTTAGTTACTTTAGGTTTAGGTTTAGGGTTTGATGTTTAGGGTTTAGGGTTTAGGGTTTAGGGTTTAAGATTTAGGGTTTAGGGTTTAGGGTTTAGGGTTTAGGGTTTATTTTAGTTTAGGGTTTAGATTTTTGGGTTTAGGATTTAGGGTTTATGTTTTTTTTTTAAATTAAGAAAATGTGTAGGTTTAGGTTGATTTTGTTTATGTAGTTTATTTTTTATTTATTTTAGTTTATTTTATTTTTTTTATTTTTATTTAGGTTTATTTTTTCTTTTTATTTAGTTTAGTTTATTTATTTTAGGTTTATTTATTTTAGTTTTAGTTTTGTATTTTAGTTTACTTTTTTACATTTAGGTTTAGGATTAAGTTTATTTTTTAGTTGATTTTTATTTTTATTTAATTTTAAGGTGTAGGTTTTATTTTTTTACTTTTAGGTTTAGGTTTAGGTTTTTGTTTTATTTTTTTTTAGGTTTAGGTTTATTTTTAGGTTTTAATTTTTAATTTAGGTTTAGGTTTATTTTTAGTTTATTTTATTTTATTTAGTTTAGGTTTAGGTTTAGATTTTTTTATTTTATGTTTAGGTTTAGGTTTTGTTTATTTAGTTTAGTTTATTTTAGTTTAGGTTTAGGTTTAGGTTTTTTAGTTTACGGTTTAAGTTTTAATTTTTATTTATTTTTAGGTTTATTTTTTTGGTTTAGGTTTTTCTTTGAATTTTAATTTATTTTATTTTATTTTAGGTTTATTTTATTTTTAATTAACATTTAGTAGTTTTTTTAGGTTTTCTAGTCTTGGGTTTATTTTAGTTTTTTTTGTTTGGTTTAGGTTTTTATTTATTTTATTCTACTTTATTTTTAATAGTTTATTTTATTTAATTTTTAGGTATAGATTTAGATTTTAGCTTAGGTTTTTGTTTTTATTTTTTTATTTTATTTTATTTAGGTTTAGGTTTTTTTTATATATTTTATTTTTAGGTTTTATTTAGTTTAGGTTTAGGATTTTAGGTTTTTAGGGTTTAGGGTTTTAGGGTTTAGGATTTTAGGGTTTAGGGTTTAGAGTTTAGTGTTTAGGCTTTAGGGTTAGTTTAGGGTTTAGGGTTTTTTTGAAAATGATTAAGTAAACCGGTAGGTTTAGGTTTATTTAGTTTATTTTATATTTTATTAATATTTATGTTTATTTTTGTTTTTATTTAGTTTAGTTTATTTATTTTTGTTTAGCTTTTTTATGTTATTTATTCTTTCTATTTAGGTATATGTTTAAGTTTAGTTTTTAGTTGAGTGTTATTTTTATTTTATTTTTAGGTTTAGGTTTTATTTTTTATTTTAAGGTTAGGTTTATATTTTTATTATATTTTTTAAATTTAGGTTTTAGGTTTTCATTTTAGGTTTATTTTTAGGTTTTACTTTTTAGTTTAGGTTTAGGTTTATTTTTAGTTTATTTTATTTTATTTTGTTTAGGTTTAGGTTTAGCTTTAGTTTATTTTAGGTTTAGGTTTAGGGTTTAGGGTTTAGGTTTAGGGTTTCGAGTTTAGGGTTTAGGGTTTAAGGTTTTAGGGTTTAGGGTTTAGGGTTTAGGTTTTTGGTTTAGGGTTCAGGTTTTAGTTTAGGGTTTAGTGTTTTTGGTTTTTTTTTAATGGAGAAGAAATTCATTTTCAACATTTCATCTTTTCGATTTCATCAACCAAGTAACAAACTAAGTTTACTAAGACACATGTGACGACATAGATAAAAAATGAGCACACATAGAGCAATTCGAAAACCTAGATAACTAGAACCATCTAAACTATAAAAGTTCCATAAGCGGTCGGATCGGGCTCTTGATTCTCCGGTTCCCATCAAACCACCAAGTTTAGGATTCACCATTATTTCCCAGATCACTCCACCACATATAGGGTTTAGGGTTTAGGATTAAGTGTTTTTTTTAAAATTAAGTACACTGGTGGGTTTTGGTTTATTTAGTTTATTTTTTAATTACTTTAGTTATTTTTATTTTTATTTTTATATAGGTTTATTTTTTATTTTTTTAGTTTAGTTTCCTTATTTTAGTTTAGGTCTTTTATTTTAGTTTTTATTTTTATTTAGGTTTAGGTTTATTTTTATTTTTTAGTTTAGTTTAATTTATATTTTATTTTTTTAAAGTTTAGGTTTTATTTTTTTAGTTTTAGGTTTAAGTTTATGTTTTTATTCTATTTTTTTAGGTTAAGGTTTTAGGTTTTCATTTTAAGTTTATTTTTAAGTTTTATTTTTTAGTTTAGGTTTATGATTATTTTTTGTTTATTATATTTTATTTAGTTTAGGGTTTAGGTTTACTTTAGTTTAGGTTTAGGTTTACATTTTATTTTTTTTAGTTTAGTTTATTTTCGTTTAGGATTATGTTTATTTTTTTATTTTAGGTTTATGTTTGTCTTCTAGTTTAGGGTTTAGGTTTAATTTTTTATTTATTTTTAGGTTTTATTTTACATTTATTTTTTCGGTTTAGGGTTTTGTTAAGTTTTTATTTTATTTTATTTTAAGTTTATTTTATTTTTATTTTATATTTTGTTTTTATTTTAATTAGGTTTTTTATTTTTAGGTTTATTTCATTTTTATTTTAGTTTATGTTTTATTTATTTTATTTTTAGTTTAGTTTTAATTTTTTTAAGTTTAGGTTTAGGTTTTTTTATTTATTTTATTTTTAGGTTTTATTTAGTTTATTTTTATTTTTTTAGGTTTTTAGGGTTTAGGGTTTAGTGTCCAGGGTTTAGGGTTTAGTGTTTGCATTTAGGGTTTAGGGTTTAGGGTTTAGGGTTAAGGGTTTAGGGTTTTAAGGCTAGTTTAGGGTTAGAGTTCTTTTTTAATTTTTTTAATATTTTTTAAACTAAGTAAACTCAAAAATTTAGGTTTATTTAGTTTATTTTTTATTATAATTTAGATTTATTTTTATTTTTATTTAGCTTAGTTTATTTATTTTAGCCTTATTTATGTTAGTTTAGGTTTTTTATTTTAGTATAGCTTTTTAGGTTTAGATTTACATTTAGGTTTATTTTTTAAGTTTAGGTTTTATTTTTAAATGTTTAGGTTTAGGTTTAGGTTTTTATTCTATATTTTTAGGTTTAGGTTTTACATTTTTATTTTAGGTTTATTTTTAGGTTTTATTTTTACATTTAGGTTTATTTTTAGTTTATTTTATTTTTTATTTTAGGTTTAGATTTTATTTATTTTAGTTTAGTTTATTTTAGTTTAGGTTAAGGTCTATTTTATTTTATTTTTAGGTTTATTGTTTAGGTTTAGGTTTTAATTTAGTTTTTTTATTTTAACTTTTTTTTATTTTTATTTTAGGTTTAGTTTTTATTTTATTAAGGTTTTTTATTTGTTAGTTTAGTTTAGGTTTTCTTTTTCATTTTATTTAAGTTTAGTTTTGATTTTTTTTGTTTATTTTCTTTTTAAGTTTAAGTTTAGGTTTATGTTTTTTATTTTAAT
The DNA here is from genome assembly GCA_021442155.1 of Cymbidium sinense. Lineage (NCBI taxonomy): Eukaryota > Viridiplantae > Streptophyta > Magnoliopsida > Asparagales > Orchidaceae > Cymbidium > Cymbidium sinense. The sequence goes on from CM038214.1 coordinate 194,516,265, forward strand.
TTATTTTATTTAGGTTTAGGTTATTTTTATTTACTTTATTTTTTAGTTTAATTTAGTTTAGGTTTATCTTTTTAGGTTTTTATGGTTTAGGGTTTAGGGTTTAGGGTTTGGGGTTTAGGGTATATGGATTAGGGTTGTATGTTTTAGAGTTTAGGATTTAGGTTTTTTAAAATTTTTTTATTTTTTTTTATTTTATAAAATTTTTTATTTTTTTAAAATTAAATAAACTGGTAGGTTTAGGTTTGTTTAGTTCCTTTTTTTCTTTTGATTTAAGTTTATTTTTATTTTTATTTTTATTTTGTTTAGTATAGGTTTTTATTTTTGTTTGTTTTTAGGTTTAGGTTTAGGTTTAAGTTTATTTTTTTAGTTTATTTTTATTTTATTTTTTAGGTTTAGGTTTATTTTTTATTTTAGATTAGGTTTAAGTTTTTATTTTATTTTTTTAGATTTCATTTTTAAGTATTTATTTTAGGTTTATTTTTAGGTTTTATTTTTTAGTTTAGGTTTATTTTTTAGTTAATTTATTTTTTTATTTTAGATTTATGATTAGGTTTAGGTTTTGTTTATTTTAGTTTAGTTTATTTTAGTTTAGGTTTAAGTTTATTTTCTTTTTATTTGGAATTTAGGTTTTTTTTTTAGTTTAGGGCTTATGTTTTATTTTGTATGTTTATTATTTAGGTTTAGGTTTTTATTTAGTTTTTATTTTACCATATTTTGGGTTTATTTTATTTTTATTTTTGGTTTAGTTTTTTTATTATGGTTTTTTATTTTTCAGTTTAGTTTAGTTTTTATTTATTTTAATTTAGTATAGTTTTTATTTTTTATTTTATATCCTTTTTAGGTGTAGGTTTATGTTTTAGTTTATTTTTTTATTTTATTTTATTTTTTTCATTTATTTTGGTTTAGATTTTTTTATTTATTTTACTTTTAGGCTTTAATTAGTTTAGGTTTAGGTTTTTAGCTTTTTAGGGTTTAAGGTTTAGGGTTTAGGTTTAGGGTTTAGGGTTTGGGGTTTAGGGTTTAGGGTTTTTTTTGGGGTTTAAAGTTTAGGATTTAGAGTTTAGGTTTTAGGGTTTACGGTTTAAGAGCTTAGGGTTTTAGGATTTATGGTTTTGGGTTTAGGGTTTTGGGTTTAGGGTTTTTAGGGTTTAGGGTTTAGGGTTTAGGGTTTAGGGTTTAGGGTTTAGGTTTACAGTTTAGGTTTTAGTTTAAGGTTTAGACTTTTGGTTTTAA